>VWZD01012966.1:1219378-1402274 GCA_013396695.1 Sakesphorus luctuosus
GGTGATCCCACCTGTGATCTTCGCCCTGGCTACGACCATCTCTAGCCCGGCTGGGGCTGACGGTCTCCGCCCCGTTCCCCAGGCAGTTCGTGGAGGAGGCGGCGCAGGACTTCGCCCGGCAGCACCCCGATGTCGTTCTCTACGTGAGCCCCCGCTCGGGCATGGCCCCGCTGGTGCGGGCTGAGTACTGTGAGTGCTGGGTGGCACGGGGAGAGGATGGGGACGGGGCTCTCCCTGCCCTGCCCTGGCTCTGTGCAAACTCTGCCTGGCGCAGACGGTGCTGGGGCAGGTGCTGTGGGAGAGGGATCAGCAGCTTCCCCCTGGCGGGGCTGCAGAGTGGGGGGATCCCAGCCCAACCCCCTTGTTCTGCTGCAGTGAATGGGACAGTGCGGGAGGAGCTCATCGCCAGCAAGACGAGTGAGGAAATCGTGCAGGTGGTCACCAAGCTGGCCAACCAGTCCGGCCTGGACATCATCCGCATCCGCAAGCCCTTTCACACTGACAACCCCAGTATCCAGGGCCAGTGGCACCCCCTCACCAACAAACCCTCCATCCTCATGGTCCAGGGCCCACGCCTGCAGCCCCAATAAAGCCTCCTCCACTCCCAGTGCCATGCCTCTGCATCCATCTCTCCTGCCTGCAGACAGACATCACCATGACATGTCCAGACAGAGCCGTGTTTATTGCTGGGGGGGATGTGGAACTGTGCACGAGGGTTGCCAGACACAGCATGATGCCCCTCCCTTGGGAGAGTGAGGGTGGTCCTTGGGTGTGGCTCATGCCCCCCTCCTTGCAGCAAAAACAACGGTGGGGGCGGGATGGGAGAACCCAGGTGTGCAACTCTTGCCTTTTCCCACTAAGCCTCACTCTCCTGGAACAGCAGCCCTGGGTTGCCACCCTCCTCTTGTCTCCCCTGCAGGACTGAGCTCCTGGCAATGTCCTGATCACGGAGGTGCCAGCAAGGAACACAGGGGAGGACACACAACCCAACAAGTCTGTCCCTCCACAGCTTCTCCAGTGTCACCACTCTGCCCCTGGAACATGAACAGCTTTTGTCAATTCAGTCTCTCAGGTTCTTCCAGGAGGTGGCAGAAGCAGAAATAGTTGGGGTGATTTAGGGACCATGGCTGCTCCTGGAAAGTGTCATGGAGAGGAGGAGGCTCCAGAGGGAGGCAGGCCCTTGTCCAGGGCTCTTCTTCCTCACTGTGTGAGGACATTTCCCTGCCCACAAGTTGTCCCACAGGTGACAGAGTTATGCCTGAACCCCCGTTCTCCAACAGCACCACACAGGAGGGCAGAAATACGTGCTTGGGGCCATGGGGGCACTGCAGACGTCAGGGGAATGTGGGTGCTGCATTGGTTCCTTGTCATGCTGTAGGGCACAGTGGCAGCTGCCAGTCCTGCTGCCAGTGCATCCTGCCCGCTGCTGCATCCAGTGCCCTGGGGAGAAGGGGCAGAGCCCTGTCAGGATCAGAAGGCCTGGGGGTGCTGCCTCCCCAAGGTACCCAGCCTGGTATTTCACCTGTGGCCTTTTTGCAGGGGACACATGCCCCTTCACCAGCTGCTCCAGGGCATTCAGGCCATCAGCTCTTCACCATGTCTCTGTCCCTTGCCAAACGATCCTCTCCCAGAGAGGAAACCCTGGGGGGTCAGACATGGGAGAGCGGGCAGGGGCTGGCAGCCATCGAGGCCCGCCCCCACAGTGTGAGATGTGTGTACTGCCCCTCTCCTGCCTGGGAGCAGGCAGCTGGGGAAACGCCCCTGGCCCTGTGCCGGGAAGGGATCTCGAACCCTGGGAGAGGCACAGGCACAGTGTGTCAGCCCCCAGCCCACCTCCCAGCTCCTCACCCACCTCTCAGCAGCTGTCCAGCTCCCATGTGCCAAAGGACGCCCAGTGGGGCCAGCTGAATCCACATGTCCACGACAGCATCTCTTCCACACCTGGATGAACAGACAGAAACTCTCCCTCCCCCCAGTGTCCACCTTCAGCCTGGTTCCAGCTCCTGTGTCCAGCTTGTGGCCACCGTCGGAGGGTTTTTATATATAAATAGAGCTCCCAAATTTAAATAGATGCTTTTTTTCTTTTTTTTTCTGTACAGCAAGTCTCAAAAGTGAGTAAAAGCCAAAGGAACAGCTGAGCCCGGGCCCGGCCCGGCTCTGCCATCCAGGAGGTAGTTTCACCTGAGTCTTGTAACACTGCTGGCAAAGGGGTGGGAAAAGGGGCTGAAGGGGAGGAGGGTCCCACTGACAGGACCCCCCTCCCCGGCCCCTACACGGAGCTCTCATCCAGCTTCTCCACCAGCTGCGTGTGTTTCCGCTTCTCCAGAATCTTGCTGAGCTCCTCGGTGAATGAGGCACTGTAAAGTGGGGAGACCAGAGGCTCCTCCTGCTGCTGCAGCAGCATGTAGCTGTTGCCGTTCATCTTGCGGAGGACATTGGGCAGAGCCCCCATGCCGTTGGTGAGCTCGGCCGGCAGCGGGGGCGGCAGAGGGGGCACAGCAACAGGCAGCTCCTTGACTGGAGAGGTGGCAGCCGTGGGCGCCTCACCAGGGATAATCCGCAGGCAGCCATCAGGGTAGGTGAGCTCTTCTTCCTCCTCCTCCTCCCGGTGGCCCTTGCGCAGGCAGTTGGCCGAGACAGTCTGTAGCTCCACACTGGATGGCCGTGGCTCCCCCAGTACGTATTTGCCCTTGCGCTTCTCCAGGCAAGATATGTAGAGGAGGACAGCGCTGAGCACGGTGCAGAGCACCACCAAGGTTACGATGGCAGAGATGTAAGCCACCTTCATGTCGTTGGCTGTCTGACTGGCAGCGTGGGGTGAGGTGGCAGCCGTCGGGCTGCGGGGCAGCTCGGGCAGCACAGTGAGACTGTAGGCAGCCAGCAGTGTCCGGAGACCCCGCTCCTCCCCATAGCAGCGATACGCACCGCTGTGCTGGGGCAGCGTGTCTGTCACCAGCAGGCCGTCCACCCCCACCCGCAGCCGGTCCTGCCCCATGCCCAGCACCTCGCTGCCATTTAGCAGCCACACAGCTCGGGCCAGGTTTGAGCGCTGGTCACAGGGCAGCAGCACGTCATCCCCCTGCAGCACTGTCCGGTTCTTCCATGGCAGGAAGCCTGCAGGGACACACACTGCCTCGCACCTGTCCCAGCCACCCTAAGGGAGGCAGGAGACCAGCATCCCCATGGTCTTGAGGGGCAGCAGACTCACCCCGCCCGGAGATGCTCCGACATCCCTTGTTGCCACTCTGAATGTCCTGCACCAGCCCTGTGCTGCAATGTAGGAGGGGCTTCAGCCATACAGCCTTGGCTGACCCCACCCTTTATGGGGTCACGGCCACCAGGAGTCCTGCCAGATGCTGGCCAGACCTTTGGAGGTGGATCTGGGGCAACTGTGCCATGGGGTGATGTGCAACAGCATGGGATGGGGCAGGTGGAAGGTTCATAGGGACCCAGCTGGGGACAGGCAGCCCATCCCTACCTGTCCATGGTGCTGGTGGCGCGGCAGGCCCTGCCATCCCAGGCGCAGTAGGGGTCCCGGGCAAGGATGCAGTCGTAGCAGGTGGTGTACCTGGTGCAGGTGGCCAGGGGCACCTGCACAATCCCACTGGCTGCCCCCACATACAGGCTCTTCTGATGGGGAAAGGGCTGGCTCAGTATTGATCTGGCATGATGCTACTGGGTTGTGGGGCACTCCATGGTGCCCGAGATCCCCACAGCAGAGCTCTCCCTTGGTGGGGATGCACAAGAAGGGCCCCCAGCTCCCAGGCAGTGCCAATGGGTGCAGCTGGAAAGGAGATGGGGGCCAGGCTGGTCCCTTTCCCTAGGCTGCCCTGCTGCATTCCAGCACATATCCCAAGCTAGGCTGACCCAGAAGACATGTCCACCCAGTCCCCCAAACAGCTCAATGCCAGCTTCGCAGCACAAGCATGCCCTGTATATGGTGTCCACCTACTTCTTCCACCCCTCACCTGAGCATGAGAGATCACCAGGCTCTCCACGGGTTGCAGGTCCCTGAACACCTGCACCTCCTCCACAATGTGGATGCCAGAGCCCACCACCACAGCCTTGTGAATCCAGCCATCCCCTGGAGAGCAGAGCAGGGGGTTCAGGAGGGAAGGTGGGGTGTGCCCCCTATCCAGCACAGACCTGGCAAACTCATCCCACACTCACCAGTCCCCATGAAGAGCACATCATATGAGTGGCCATCCAGGGCCTTCACTCTGTCCACAGCCAGCTGGCTGTACGCCACACTCTTCTTCACCAGGAGTGGCTCCCCGCCAGCCGGCTTCACCTCCTCAAACATGAGCGGATGTAGCTTGACAAAGTCCAGCACACTGTTGGGCAAGTCCTGTGAGGAGTTGTAGCCCTTCCTGCGGGAGTGGTCTGTGATGCACTGCTTAGGGGAGACGGGGGTCAGAGGGGAATGTGGCTGCCCTGTGTCCCCCCTGTTCTGCACCCCCAGGCACTCACAGAGCCGGGTCGGGGCTCAGGCACTGCACCATCGTAGCGGGACCACTTGCGAGCTGAGTCCTGGTACTCCATGTAGGGGCCCTCAAAGGCATGCTGCACTGCCGAGATGCTGTAGCGGCACACAGCTGAGGCCTCCATGGTCCTCCTGGGGGCAGAACCTCACCTGAGCCTGGACAGACACATGGCTGCTCCAAACTAATGCCCCCTCAGGCATACAGAACCTGCCTGCACATCCCGTCAAGCATCTCTGGTCCCCCCTGTGCTGCAGACTTGTAGCCCAAGTTGTTTTGGCTACTGCCACACTCACCACTGTGCTGAGAGCGTGAAGGCAGCATAAAAGACAGTGCTGGCCCAGCCGCCCCCATCCAGGCTGCAGACGCTGCGCAGCACCTCATAGTAGGGGATGTAGCAGACAAGACGCGCCTTCATGAAGGATGTCCACTTGCGCTGCAGGATCTTCTTCCCCCCTACATCGCTCTAGGAGGGTGCAGGGAGCATTTCTGCACAGGCTGCTGGGGGGTGCATTCCCCGCCGCCCATGCCTGTTTCCTCCTAAATGGAGACATGCTGCTCCTGCACCATGAGGGGCAGTGCTTGGCTCCCTGTGGCTGGGAGCATGCCTACCTTGCAGACACGGGCAACCCGGGCCACTCGGGCCACCTGACTCTTGTCAAAGAAGGATGTGGTCTCTTCTCCCGCCCTCTCCGTGAAGAAGTAGTAGATTTTGTCGTCATCACCCACAGGGCTGTCCTGGCTCTCCTGGACCAGCACAGATGCCACAAACTCGGCATCTGGGAACATGGAACAAGAGGTGGAGACTGGGCACCAACTACAGGATAGGGAATCCCTCCCTGCCTCAGTTTCCTCTCACTGCAAACCACACAGGATCCCAGGGCCACTCCTCACCCCTGTTCCACACTCTTTGAAGGGTCCCATGGCCCATGATGCTGGTCATAGGACTGGGGGGGACAAGAATATCTCACCATTTAGCCAGTGCAGTGGGGACTCCTCTGTCTTCAGTGGCCGCTGGTGCAGGTTCCTTCGAATGTCAGGGAGGCTCCGAAACTCGTATCGTGTGGCCGTGTACAAGCCACCATCTGAGCAGGGCAGGTACTCATCAGCATGGCCCTGGGGACAGCCCCACAGGCCACCAGCATCCCCATGCCCCAGGGAGATGAGGAGGAGAATCAAGTCCTGACTTGCTAGGGCCCCTGCATGCAGGGCTCACCTGGCTGGCACCCTCTTTGGGAGTGTTGGGAATGGGGCCAAGTTCATTGACATCCCACATGACCCTGCCAGCCCTGGAAAGGTGCCACTTACCCACAATGAGGCCAGTGTAGCCACGGGCAGGATCGTATGGGCACTTCTCCTTGCCTTCCTCAAAGTGGGATGGCAACATGAACCTGTTGGCATCCTTGAGAGGGAGACAGAACCAAGTTAAACAGGAGGGTTCAGACCCGCCTTGCCTACCAGCCTCATGCTCTCTGCAGAGGCTGCTAGCAGGGACAAAGCAATACCCACAGCTGCGCTCTTGTCCAGGCACGACAAACCCCCCTGGCACCCTCCAGCTGGTCAGAAACCACATCATGGACAACCAGAGCCCCCAGCCAAGAGCACGGAGAGGGCTCTGGTGGAAGGGGAGGCCCAGCACCCCACTTTGTCATTGTGTGGGCACTGGGCAGGAGCCAGTCAGCACATCCAATGTTTCCAGGATGTGCCTGGCTGGCAGATGCTGCTCAGCCGGGCTGGGTCGCCCCAGGTGCTGTCGCTGTCATGGCAGGAGTTTTCTTTGGGGTTTGCAGTTCAAAGCATTTGAAATAATGATGAGGCCCTTCCAGCTTGGCAGCTCCTCTGCCTGATTTCCAGTATGTGCGATGGCCAAACCAGATTGGCAGCACAGCCAGGGGAACAAGCATGGCCTCTCCAGGGCTCTCTGAATATGCTGGGGACATGGCCCCTGGCCCCTCTGCCCCTCAGCTCAGGGAGGTGGGCACAGGACAGTTGACTCAAGGAGCTACTGAAAAGGGGTCAAAGTCCCACGGCCAGTGAAGAAGGCTGCTCTTGGATGCTTTGCTGTGAGTCACAGCCATGTGGAGACTCCCAGCCTGGCCCAGGAAATGCCTAGGGAGCGGTTTCTGAGTCAGCCTCACCACTGTCACCCTTTCTGGGCATGCTTACGACCAGCCATCAGCCATTCTGCAGCCCCTGCTGTGGGAAGGGACCCTGCACAACAGGCACTGTGGACCAGCCAGCTTCAGGGTTGGCACATCCCAGCCTGCTGAGCTCACGTGTGCCCCCCATGGCACCAATCCACTCCAAGCCTTGTCACTACGGGGTCAGAGGCCAACTCCAGTGCCAAGGCGGGGACTTCAGGCATCTGCATCCTGGTAGCCGCATCCACAAACCTACTCACTCCAGCCTAGGGGTCATTTGCCCCCGCCACAAGCTGGGACAGGAGCAGAAAATGAGTGGGGCTGCGGGTTGAGATGGTAGTTGAGGACAGGGGCTGCAGCTCCCCAGGGTGATGGTGGCAGGAGACAGGTGACAGCTGTGGTGCTGAGTGGTACTCACAATGGCAGCACAGAGTGGGTGGAAGGCATAGGTCCCACAGGCATAGAGGTGGGTGCTGTTCAGCCGCTGCAGAAACCGCACATGGTTGAAGCACTCAGTCTGCGGAGGGGGAGTGTAGGCATTACAAGCCAGGGAAAGCAACAGCAGCCCCCCCAGCAACCACCCACTCGCTCTACCTTGTTGTTTTTGCCCTTCTGCTGGCAGTCCATTCGCTTCTCTGGAGAGGCTTCCCAGTGGATCTGCAAGGGGAAGAGAGACTGCTACTATATGATCCCCATCACTTTGTGGTCCCCCTGTCTCTGTAGGCTCCAACCTCTGTCAGAGCCATCAGAGATTATGAAATCCTCTTATTTAGAGAGCAGATGGTTGCTCAAAGCAAAAGATGGCACCCTGCACGCATCCAACCAACCCAGAGGGACAGTAGTCCCACACCCCAACCTGTGGGCAGACACCCCTGAGAACTGCATGAGCCTAGAGGATTTTGGGGTATCCATCCCTGCGATTTTCCCCCTGCCCTTCGTTCTACTGGGGTATCCCTGAAGCAGGCAGCTCTGAGCTTGGGGATGTCTCCTACTGCTGTCCCCACGCTGCCTGGTTGGGGAGAAGGACCAGGCACCCACAGGAGAGCTGGGGACAGACCTGGAGACATCACCTCCAGGCAAGACCTGAGATGAAGAATGGGAGGATGAGCAGGGATAGAATGGCCACAATTTGGACAGGACTCAGGCAGCGTGGGACAGGAATGGACAACCAGCCGGTGGCAGGCAGAGGCCAGGCTCACCGTGCGGTGGGAGCCGTCAGCCACGTCACTGGAGTTGAGGGCGAAGATGGCTCCCCTGGCGCCCACGTAGAGGATGCCCCAGTCGTCCTCCAGCAGCAGGGTGCTGTAGTTGAGGGTGTGCGCGTTGAAGCGCCGGACACCTGACAGTTCTGCAAAGGGAACAGGGGTCTGAGAGGGAACCCCAGGGCAGGCATAGCGCGAGCCACTGGGAAAAGACAAGAGGATGGAGCTAGAAGTGGGTGAAAGGACATCCACTGAGGTTATCAGGCAGACAGTGCTGGATGCCAGCAGTTACAGCAGGAGGAAGAGAGGAGGCTTGGTAGGAGGCAAAAAGCACTAATTCGGCTCAGGCTCACTGTGGAAATTTTTCCCCGCTAATTAAAGCACAGCTCAGGGGTGGGAACTGGAATGTCTGTGCCCAGCATAGATCTGCCATGGTGTATGGGAAATTGCTGGAAGAAGCAAAAACATGCCAGCAGTGACTCTGGCTCTGAATCGAGCCCAGCCAGCCCAAAGGGAAGGATAAAAAAAGCTGAACCCAAACTGCTATGGAAGAGGAGGACTCCTGCAGTGAGGATAGGGACTCCTGCCACCAAACCAAAAAATACATACAATTTGGAGTGCTAAGAAGTGTGAGGTGGGATTCAGCCCTGGCCAGGACTGCAAACCAGACTTGGACCCTTCCACAGCAGGAAGAGAAAATCCTATGAGGCATCTGCAAAGGTAATTACTTCCCCCTCCCAAAAAAGGAGGTACTGCCTGGAGAGAAAGGGGAACCCCAGCTGCTAATGAAACTCTCTCCCACCACTGATTGCTGAGTTGACCTTCACTAGTGAGGTCAAGTGACAATGACACTGCCGAGCTCGCTGACACCACAGAGGCTGGAAGCCAAGAGCTCCTTGGCCATTAGAGAAAATCATGGAAGAAAGCTCCCTGCAGACTATTTGGGCCATGAGAGCCCAACCCATGTGTGATGCCCAGCTCAGGACACCCTCCAAGGGCTGCTGGGCAGGGCCAGGGTCTGGCCAAGGCTGGCTCCCTGGGCTCCCTGCATGTCTTTATCGCACTCTGGCTTTTGGAGAGATGACTTCGCTGTGCTCCACTCCTTGGGACACCCAGTGCCAGACAGCTATGGGGAATCCAATTTCTGGAGTGCAGGGAATCAGAGGCCCCCTTGTAGCCACCACTCCATGCTGAGCCGCCTGCTCCAGCAGAGTGGCAAAGACTAGATGCAGTCACGATGCACCAAGGCCAGTGCCAGCAAGATCCCAAACCTCACTGCTGCCACCAGGACCCACACACCCTTACCTTCAAAGGTGACTGTTGTTCTGGGGGTGGCATCCAGGTCAGTGGCAGACCGCCGTGATGGGTATCCCACTGCTGCCACCACTGCCATGAAGAGAGTTGTCAGGAGATGTGCCGTACCTCCACTCATCTTCCTGCTCTTTTGGCAAGGGCAGCTGCCCAAGCCACTGCCACCAGGCTGGCACAGCTGATCCTCGGGGTGGACTCTCCAGCTCCCTGGGACAGGGCTGGCCACCAAACTCTCCTGAAACACAGAACACTGAGTCAGACACCCTTGCACCTCACAAGCAAGCTAGCTAGGGAAGCAGCCAACTGCGTAGTTGCATGGATGCTTGACCAGGCACAGCCTCAGACTGGGGATAGCTTCAGGGAAAAACAAACCCTCATTTGCCAAAGGGGAAACTAAGGCATGGCACAAGGTGTTGAGCCTGCAGCCAGCATAGGGCATGGAGGGGAGTTTAAGTGGAGTGAGCCCCTGCAGCATTCCCCTGGGGATGCCCTTCCTCCCCTCTGTGCACGGCGGAGGCAGTTGCTTGCTGAGTGCTTGGGTCAGCTGCTCAGAGGCTCATTTTCCTCCAGGTCTCCTTTGGGCTACTCCCTCCTTTGCTTCCAGCCTTCTGCTCCTCCAGCTCCCCCTGACAGAAGGCTATCCTTTGGCAGACGCAGCTGATCCCCCATTGCATTTCACACCCAAACGGCAGGCACATTTGCCCCCAAAAGCAGAGAGTCGAGCTTAGGGCCAAGGTACCCCAACTCCTGCTCCCCAGAGCAGCTGCAGCAGGATGAGCAGTGGTGGGGGTCCTTGGGAGCCCAACGTCTCTGTTCCTTCCCAAAACCCCAGCTGGCTGTCTCCTGCCATGAAAGATACTTGTTCCCAGTTCTGTCCCTCCTGAAATGATGAGACTCCTGAGGACAGAGGCATGAGGAAGGATGCTTCAGGCATGCAGCGACACAAGGTGAAGGAAAACCCATGAAGGAACTGCTTGGCATCTTCATCAAGTCTTTCCAAGTGGAAACAGTTTTTCCTCCCAGTATTTTCCCATGAGATTTCAGTTTCTCTTTTATCCCAAGCTGCCTTGAAGCTCAGCATCTTCTTCGGCCCTCACTTTCATAAATAACCCCCCAGCTCTCCCAGCTGCACTAGGAGCAAAGCCACCAGTTCATCTCGCAGGCATTAAGAGACAACTTGATATCTCTGAGCTCCCCAAAAGCAACAAGCACCTATATGTTTGCTTAGGGGCTTACAAATATATATATATAAAAACATATATATACATATATACACACACACACACACATATATATAAAGCAAACACCTGGCCCTGTAGAGAAGCTGCTCAGACACGCTCACTGCAGACAATAACCCTGAAGCAAACATTTTCCTGTATTTCAGGTAGAGGGGAGGTAACACCAGTGTGAAACCAAAGTGAAAAGGGCTTTGGGGCTGAAAAGGAAAAGCGAGAGGCTGAATATGGATTCAGCCATAGTTCTGAAGCTTGCATCAAAGTGCTTATTCCCTCAAGGTGATTCAGACCCAGACCTCACACCTGCACTGGCCAATGCCCCACCGCATTCCAGGAATGAGGCAGGCGGGAGATGTGTCCCCTTGCCCCCTGCTGCCTCACTGCCCTGCCAGGAACCACACAATGCCCAAAGAGCACCCAACCCTGGGTGCAGGCAGGGTATTGCCTGTGCTACTGAACTCCATGGGGAGCAGATCCCAGAGCATCCTCCTTCCAAATAATTCCTATTTATGGGACAAGCCCTGTCCAGACCGAGGGTCTGCTCATGAACAATGGGCCTGGCATGGCAACGCAAGGCAGGTGAGTGCAGATGAAGGTCAAAGAGAAAGCAGTTGCTTTGGTGGCATCCTGTCTAGCACGAGCCAAACCCACCGAGCTTTGTGGGCAAAGCAAATGGCAGGTGTGCCTGGAGCACCAAAGCACCTCATCTAGCCCTATGCTGACACCTCTGCATTCTGCCAGTGGGAGCAGGGCCACTCTGGCAGCTGCAGGGACCCTTCCCCCAGGCCTCCACATGGGGACACGAGCCTGGAATCATGTGTAAGCCACAAGAGTTGCTGGACCTGGGATGGGAAAGCAGAGGGGAGTATAAACCTTCTTATGACAAGGCAAAGAACAATCTCTAACAAACAAGTAACAGCCCTACATGCTGCCAGACGTCCCCGCCTTATCTGCCCTGGACAAACAATCCCTGAACTTTGCCTGCTGCTTGGCTCCTGATGTGACGGGGATTGGAGCCGGGAGCATGGCTGGGCAGGGAGGCAGGGATGGTGCTTATCACAGGGCAAGCAAGCACTGTGCTGTAAGCCAGCCCCAGGTAACATTTAACCATCGTGAGCACCGAGCCAGCACAGGGAGAGGAAAACAAGAGTAACTCATTAAGCTGGGGGGCCGTGCAGGATTCCTAGCCAGGCAGGGGGCAGCAGCCTCCCGTGCTGCCAGGGCTGGGCTCCTCTGCTTTTTCAAGGAAGCACTACACCCATTTCCAAAGGCTTCTTTGCCCGAGATCAGATGTAACTTTGTCCTAAAGAACACTTAATCAGTTACGTTGTAAGCGCCAGTTAATGTTTTACTGAAAGGGAAGGGCTGTTTCGAGCTTCCCTATTTTTTTTTATTTTCAAGTTTTTATTTTTCGTACCTAGTGTTGGGGAGAAGAAACAAGAAGGAACTGAAACCATCCTTGGCTCCCCTCAGGTCATCACCCTGGGCTGCAGCTACACCAAAGACCCCCAAACTCATCATTTCCCCTTGTCAGAGTGCAAGTTCTAAGCTCTGGGCAAAGCCAAGGGCCCAGGCAGGAAGCAGAGGAGGTCTTGGTCCATGGAACACACCAGTAGGGCTGGGGGCAGCGGGCTTACTCAAGTCCAGCACTCCAATGGGAAATGGGGAAAAGCTGGAAACAGAAAGCCACAGTTTTCTCTGGGGGAGGGAAACAAAAAGGGAGAGAAACAAAAAGGGAGAGAAAGAGGCTGAAAAGCAGCAGCAGCTCCAATGAAAGCAGGGGTTTAAGAGAAAAATTGTCTAGAAAAGCCCAGCCCACTGCAAGGAGTGAGGTCGCAAGCCCCCTGCACCTCACCTACTTCCCAGCACAGCGGGAGCTGACATAGGACCTGAAATCCGACCCCAGTTCTCACCCCGGCCAGCAACACTGAAGGAGAAGGATGGTGGAGGCAGGACCCAGCCAGAGGGCTGACAGACCCACCGAGAGGGGCGAAGCCAGGAACCAGCTGCTCTAATCACAACATGTAACATCCACGCAGGCAAAAGCCCACCCTCCTACCACTGGCTATCGATACTTCTACAGGATTCAGCCGTACCTCCCAGCAGGGAGCCAGACCTAGGCAACGTCTCTCAGCAGCGGGATGGGTTTGCTGGTCCCTTGGGAACACCAGGAAAGTAGTGGGGCGGCGGGGGCGTGCAGGCGTGGGTGAGCACACAGGGGAGCGAGCGAGCCTTGGTCAGGTCTGACTGGGTTTACTGGGTCATGACGGAAGCTGTGTGAGCATGACTGTGCCGGCATCAGCCTCCCACCGGCAGCCAGCCGGCACAGCACACCCAAACGGGCTGGCCCAGTCAGCACCTCCTTAAAATTCCCGTGACCAGCGTCTCTGGAAGAGCAAAAAGCATTTGATCAGTGAATTTCACAGTGGCAGGTCTCACCAACCTGGATCCAGCCAAAGAAACAGGCCAAAGGGACCAGCTTTGTTACATGCTTTGATGGTCTCTGCACCAGAACTTCTGTGGGCCACGGTAGCCCCTTCCTGCTGCACCATGGTCCTCAAAGTTGCAAGGCAGCAAAACCTGGGAGCAAAAGCAGTCTGCAAGCTGCAGAGCAGGGAAGCTGCACTGTCTCTGGGGCGGGCAAACAAGGAAAGACTCAGATGGGGTCTTATGGGCTGGCCCCTCATGGCTGTTTCCTCAGCAGCAGAGCTAAAAATTATGCCAGCTTTTTAATTTCAAAGGAACTTAGGAGAAAGAATGGAAATGCTGAGTGGGAGCAGCACTTCTCCAGCTTACCCCCAGCATCCATTCTGGATGGCAGGACTGATTTGCAGAGTGGGATGAGACTCTTTCCCATCTCACTGCTCCCTAAACAGGTTATGGTTGCTCCACCAAGATGCAGAAAAGCCCAAGCAAGCTTCCGGAATGGCTGCTGGACATTCCTCCCCTCTCATGGGCTGCTCCCGTTAGCAACACAGACTAAGCACTGCTCGCTTCGCAGTGGGAGGCAGAGATTTCTACTGGGTCTCCTCTGGGTTATGGGCTTGCAAAACAGCCTTAGCAAAGCCCCATCAGCAACTGCACCAGAAGACACCATTTACACTTGGCTTTTTCATAGTAGCCCAGCCCAGGCACTCCAAACCCTGTGCAGCTGACTCGACTTTACTCACTGGGGCCAAGCCTGGCACATAACACTGCAGCCCCCTCAGCTTCCCACCACTCACTCCCCCTGTCTCCTTCCCACTGGCTCTGCACTGTTTTACCCCTCCAGGGACCCACACGAGTTGTCAGGTTCAGCCAAGACAGTCCAACCCATTCCTGGTGTGGACTGGGGGAAAGGCACCAGCCCCAGGGGATGAGATGGGGAGGGCTGCGAGCTCCAAGGCATGTGAACAGGCAATGGAGTTACGGGAAAGAAGGCATTCAGGGATGAGAGGCAAGCCTGGCACTGGCCTGGCTGCAAGCGCAATGCATTTTGGGCCCCCCTTCCCCGGAGGCGGCAGACCTTGGGTGGGAAATCCTGTGAGATGCAGGAAGAAGAGACAGGATGGAGGTTGCCAGGCAACTTTAATTCAGCCCTTGACAAACTTCCAGCACTTTGCTTATGCTGCAGAGCTCAACCAGCAAATGATAAAACATTAGATCCACCTCAAGCCAGTGATGTCCATCTGTCCACCCATCCATTTGAGGAGCTTGCTCATGGCCTCATGCCTGGGCTGCTCTGGGAGGACATGGGTTTCCCTTGGCAGCATCCCCACAGGCCAGCCCAAGACAAGCCACTGTTCCCGGGGCAGGATTTGCAGGGGCAGGATTTGACCCGTGGGACTGGGCTGGCGCTGCTGCAGAGATATTTCTCAACCAGCCAGGATTTTTGTCAACAACAGCGAAAAAAAAATGTGAACTTGCTGAAAGGCCTCCGGGAAGAGGGGATCCATGCTGGGTTGGGGAGGGAAGGAGCACAGTGACCTCCTGGGAGCCCCTTGCTGGGTTTATTTTAGTTGCTTTGGTTAAACAAAATCGTGCTTGACCCTGAGGTGCTTCAGCAGACACACACTAGAGCTTCCACGATTCAGGAAGCAGATATATATCTCCTTTACCCAAATTTGGGATTTGGGCACAGAGGAGGGGAGGAAGAGCTGCAACATCAGCTCTTCTCATGGAGCATCCTGCCCTGTTCCCAGCACAAAGCCCCCACGCAGAGCTCAGCCATCATGGAGCCAGGGAGGCAAGCAGCACGTTCCAGCAGGCCATGGGAACAGCCTTCGAATTCCCACAGCACAGCCCCCATCTGCCACCAGCAGAGCCCAGCATATCCGGCAGAGAAGAGCACCCTGCTCTGATCTCAGCAACGTCCCAGCAGGGAGGAGACACATGAAGGACCAAAGTGATGGATGGGAGTGAGCAGGGATTGCAGGGGATGTGGGCCAGTTTAAGGGGCACCAGTGCTGATGGGAGCCAGACAGCTAAACAACCCCGAAAAGACAAGCTGATCCACTAGCAACAAAAGTAACAACAGCCCAGTTTCCGACAGATTCACCCTGCTGGTCCCTAGGACCGTGACTTTATCTTCAGCCCCCTGCAGCATTCCTCTGGGGAATGCTGCCCGCCCACAAGGTGCAGGGACCAGTCACAGTGTCCCCCCCTGCATGGCTGCAGGGATCAGGGTGTGTTAGCTTCGCCCAAGCTCCCTGTTTTCACTAATCTCACAAGAACTCGTTCCTCTCCTCCATCAGGTTGAGTCTGATGTGGAGCAGGAGGTTAAAAGAGGCTGTCAGGCAGTGATGGAGTTCACTGCCAAGTCCCCATGACAGGTCTCCAGCCATTCCCATCCAAACCCACCCAAAAAAATCCAACTGAGAAAATAAGGAAAGCTGCTCCAGCCTGTGCCATGGGCAGGCATCACCTGCTTCAAGCCACCTGCTAAACACAGGGACAGCTCTGCTCCAGCTGCTCCTGACATGCCACAAGCAGACAGCAAGAGCACAGTGCCCAGGATGGCAGAACAGAGCACTCCTCCATGCTCACCCTAACGGAAAACCCACTGATGGTAGCTGTTAGTTGAAACAGTTCCTTGCCTTGCTCAGAGCTGGTCCAGGAGGGAAGGGTGCAAGGAGGGTAGGCTGAAGGGCAAATGCTTGCAGCTCAGTGGTGAAACCACGAGCACTAAGGGATGCCACAGCCAGACTAGATGCAGAACCCCTGGACAGAGCAGCAAATCTCCCCTTGCAGGAGCAATTCCCCACGTGCTGGAGGCTATTTGGCTCTTGCAAGACAGCAACAAGGACACAGTGCCCATGGCTTTTCTCTCCTTTACAGCCCATATCTCCCGTGTGAAAACCCCACAGCAGCAACCCTGGGCTGACCCTTCAGTACAGGAGCACCTGAGAGCCCAATGGGGAGTTATGCCACAACCAGGAAGTGAAACCAGATGCTGCTGAGACTCAAGGCTCGGTGGCCTGGCTCTGACTTCACCCACCACCAGCACAGCTCCACATCCAGGCTATGCAGGAGGCAGAGTGTGGCCATTGAGCCCCAGGATGTGTGTTGCAGACCCCTGGGGCTCTCATCTCCTCCACTGTGAGGAAGAGGCAGGCTCAGTGTTAATATCACCCCAAACTCCTACATCTTCCATCCCTTCCTGCCTCATTTGCACCATGACAAGCTTTACCACTTGCCAGGAGCCTGGACGGACAGACAGACAGCCTTCCACATCACAGCATATTCTCCCAGCGAGGGGGCGTCTGCATCCAAGTGGCTCAGTGCTAGATGCAATCTGCAATTCAGCCTTCAAAGGCTTTGTGGCTGAAGCACATTGTCTCCTCAGCAGAAACAGCAAAATAATTGTAGAATTAAATTCCCAGGAACAATTAGAAAGAAAAGGAGAAAAATCCCAACCTTAAATGTAGAAGGACATCTCAAAGCCAGCAGATTTCAGGGTGTTTCATTTCACTGGGCTCATACAATGAAAGACACGGAGTTAACTTGGGTATTTGTTTAGAGCCGGTTTGTCTTCCAGTTTATTTTTTCCAAAGCCAGGTTTGAGTTTCAAAGATGTTTCTTGGCAATGCCTGGGGTTCCCACCATTGGCGTTGTGTGGGGCTTTCCCAAGGGGAAATAGAGGCTCAGAAATCACACACAACCTGGGTTCCCCTTGGAGCAGGGGCAAGAGGTGGAGCACAACCCAGCTTGTCTGGCGTGAACGTGGGCCTTTCTGCTGCAAGCCTGTTGCTCTCCCTTTTATTTATTCCAAAGATAAACTGTTTTCTTTTCCAACATCCAGTAAAACCAGACGACAAGAGCAGTTTTAGGGCTTGCAGCTTCAACAACCTCTTCTTGTTTCCTTTACTTTCCCTCTAACAAAGCTCCAATTTGGGGTCAAACCCTATTTTGATATTCAACTTTGAGTTCAAAACTGCACAGCACAAAGCAGTAGAATTTGGCCTTTCCCACAGTCGTTTGCATACCGCCAGCTTTGCTGCCCCAAAATCAGATCCCCACATTATTTACATGGGCTGGGCTTTGCAACAGGCAAACAAGAGCCATCAGGAAACGGAGGAGGGATTGTACCTGGAGGGAGCTTTTAAGCAAAAAGAAAAGCAGAACCTGGAGCACACCCTGAATCGCCAAGCTGCATTCCGGCCCTCACACCAGTTGGTAACACGGTACCTGAAACCCTTGGCCTCCTTCATCTCCAAACAGAAGAACTCAGGCCCAGAGAGGAAGCAGGGGTGGGTTTGGTGATGACCTTGCTATTGCAAAGCCCTCATGGTTGTAAATCACCAGGAGCTGGTGGCACAGCCAGGCAGGGAGAGATGGCAGCAGCAGTTATTTCCTCCTGAAGCACCAGCCAGGCAGGGAGCTCTCACCTTTGACCAGGAACAGGCACCACATCACTGGGGGGGGGGACGGGGGCTTTCTCAGCAGGGGTATAAAAAGCTCTGGGGGCATCACCCCCTCCCCTCCATGAGGCAGCGGGTCCCCTGGAACAGACTTGCCCTGCCCTCCCCTCCAAAACCACCCATCACATGAGCTGCTTCCCAGCAAGTCTAGTCAAGATGCCAAGCAGAGCCGGAGGGCAAGCACAGGGAGGAAAATTCCCCACAGGCGGCCAGGCGAGGCTGGCACCACTCTCCACTGCACCTATTGCTGCCCACCTGTACAGGGTGCCCACAGAGCCCTCCTTGCCAGCCCTGCTGAGCACACCTGGATGTTTTTTCCCAGCACACAACCTGCCAGATTTGCTGAATAAACCTCCCAGCTCCGGCAAACCCTCTACATTCCTGGTGGGTAAAGTGGTGAAAGGTTCAAACGGATGTTGGAAAAGGCAGTGGGGGAGAACAAGCCTGCAACACAAAGCCTCATCTGCACGAACCGAAAGGGTTGTCGAGGTTTGGGGATTTTTTTCCCCCTCAGGTTGCAACACAGAAACAAAGTCATGATAGGGATCTTTCCTGCTGGGGGGCAGCTCCCTGCCCTTCACCCCTCTGGGCAGAGCAAACCTGGCCAAACCGAGATGAAGCAGAGATCTGTCCTGTGGGGCACGAATGCAGCATCACCACAACCATCATGGTCATCCTGCCCAGGTTTGGGGTTCAGGCAGGGGGGTCCCAACCTGTGCCTGCCACAGAGGGAGGCAAAGCAGCCAGAGCCCACAGTGGCAGGAGAACTAGCACCAAAAATGCCACTATTGTTATTAATAATTTCCCTGTATCTGAGCGAATCTGTACTCCTCATCCATTTTGGGAAGCCTCTTTGTCTTTGGAGACTGTTTTTCTTGGCATCTGAAGATCCTTTTCATGGTTCCCCCTCCCACTTCATGCTCTCAGTTTTAAAGGCCAGGGCAAGTCACTGGTCCACAAGGGCACTGATGGAGAGAGCAAAGAGAGCCCCAAACCCTAGTGCTGCCTGCGTGCATGGCAGGTCCCTTCTACCCTTGGATTGTCACAGCAATACAGCTGAACCCCAATGCAGAGAAGCCCCCAGCATAAGCTGGTCTGCTTCACCCAGGGGCATCTCCAGCCCCCAAAGCAATGCATGCCAAGGAGATGAATCCCAAGCAGTCAAGGCTCAGACAAGCCACATTCCATGACCACCCATGAAATTACCAAAAGGAAGCAGATGGGGACAGGGATTGCACTGCACCACCTGCACCAGTTTAGTACCTTGTTCCAGCTCCCCCCAGGTAATGCTCAGCCTCCCCAAACACTGCCAGCAGTTCCCTTCCCTGCAGACCCCTAACTCCCTCAGCCAGCTGGGGAAGGGAGAGGCAGTATCCAGCCCTCTCCTTTCTGGAGCTGGTGCCCTGTCTGTCTGCAACTCCCATCATCATGTTCCCTCATACCCTCAGCACATCCCTCCATCACTCCTACCCAGGTCCCCCAGCCCCATTTCACTCACACCCCAAACCTGTCCCTAGAGAAAGCTCCCTGCACTGCCACCAGAACTAGCATATCCCACCTCCCTTCCCTCTCATCACCCCCAAATTCTCACCTACATCAGACCTACCCTGAACTCCTCTCCATCCTGCCTCCAAGGCTCTGCTCTCTTGTTTTCCCCCAAGGCATCATTCCCTGGACTTCAACCCCAGCAGGTCAGAGCTCTGCTTCACCTTCTCCAGACCCCACCTGTGTGTGCAGCAGTCACAGCCAGCACCCCAGATCCTGCTTCTAGATTCAATACCCAGATCCAGCACCCCAGATGGTGCCTGTGAACTCAGAACCCAGGCCCAGCACCCAAGCACACAGATCCAGCACCCCAAATGCTGCCTGTGGACCCAGACCAAGACCCAGAACCCCAAACCCACTACAGTGAACCAAGACCATGCCTGTGGACTCAGCACCCGGATCCAGCACTGCAAACGCTGCCTGCAGACCCAGAAGCGGCACCCCAGGTGCTATCAAGAGACCCTGACCCAGCACCTCAGATCCAGCACCTCAGATTCTGCCTATGGACTCAGCACCGCAACCCAGCACCCAAGCATACAGACCCAGCACCACCAATCCTGCTTGCAGACCCCCACTGCGACCCAGCACTTCAGATCTAACACCCCAACACTGCCTGTGCATTCAGCACCTGGACCCAGCACCCCTAATCCTCCTGTGGATCCAAACCGAGACTCAGCACCTCTGCCCCTGCCTGTGTGTGCAGCACCCGCACCCAGCACCCCAGATCCTGTCTGCAGATTCAGCACTCCGATCCGCACCCCAAACCCTGCCTGCAGACTCAGACCAGCACCCCAGGCCATACCAAGGGACTGAACACCCTCACCTAGCACCCCAGATCCCTCCTGTGGACTCAGCACCCAGCCCCAGCGTCTTTCCCTGTGTGCGCAGCACCCGCATCCAGCAGCGCGATCCAGCTTTCCGGATCCTGCCCTGCAGACGCTGCGCCCAAACCCAGAACCCCCAGCCTGCCGACCAGCACCCCGCACCGCACCGACTGGCGCTCGGCTGGCCCCGCTCGCGTGTCCCCGGCACTTGCCTCGTGCGGTGCGGTGCGGTGCGGTGCGGTGGCGCAGCAGGTGCGGGCGGTGCGGCGTGGCAGGGTACGATGCGGCACTGCACAGCACGGCTCGGCACAGCAGCACGACACGGTTCGACAGGGCTCGGTCGGCAGCGCAGCCCGGCTGTGCGCGGCCCCGCCAAGCCGGACCGAGCCGAGCCGGACCCCCGCACCGCCCCCTGCCGGCCCGGCCCGGCCGCAGCTGCCGCCGTGGGGCCGCCACCAGCGGGAGGAGGAGCAGGAGCAGGAGGAGAAGGAGGGGAGTGGAGCAGGGCTGCCCCTGCCTGCGCTGGGTGCAAGTAGATGGCAGCACGTCCTTCGGCAGAGGCAGGGACGGGATGCTGCCGTGCAGCCTCCGGGCAGCACCCAACACGTAGGGTGGGCTGGGGGCTCACTCAGCGTGGGTGGTGTGGGAGATGCAGCCCTAAAAACGCCTATGAGCAAGCCCTTTGCAAGGCCAGGGAGGCAAAGGGCTGATATTGCAGGCTGCTGACTACGATAAAGCATGACCAAACATAGATGAGCATCATCCTGCTCTGCCAACACAGCACATGCCACCAATGCCGTCATACCACAGCCCCCAGCCTTTGCCATCAGTGCCATCACATCACAATGCCCTGTCAGTGCCACCAGTGTCAGCATGCTGCAGCCCCCAGCCAGTGCCATGGTGACTTGCCAAGGTTCCTTGCTCTCCAAAGCCACCCTGGCATCCTGCACCACACGCCTGGCTCAGGCACCATGCTCCATCCTCTCTCTGTTCTCAGCACACGGCTCCCCATTTACCCATGGTGGAAGCTGGTTTGGAAACACAGGCAGGTAGGTAATAGTTTCTCTGGAGCCCTGTGTGGAGCCCTTTTATCCTGGGTGGCTTCTGTAGCTCCTCCCCCCAAGCAGGAGCAGCCAGGTTCAGGCCTGTGTTTGCTTACCTTTCGCAAGCTTCCAGCACCTGGCCAACCCTCTCTCCCCACCCCCTCAGGGCTGCAGCAGGTCTCCCAGAAGCTGTGTAATCAACAGGTTGGATCTAGGGCAGTTGGAAGTCAGCTAGAGCAGGAGGTGGGGAGATGCTGTACCTGCACATGCTTGTGGGGTGGTTGGGTGCTGCCAGCCCATGGTTACAAAGCCCTGTAGTGCCCAGTCCCAGCACCATCACCTTTGGATGCTGGTTCATCCCTTCTAGTCCACACCAAACCCTCCAAGGGGTGAGGTTTCCAGGAAGGGGACAAAGGCCACCCTGACCTCACACCCTGCATACTTGGAGCTGGACCCACAGCAGGGCTTAGGATTGAGCAGGTTATGCTGAGGTTGCTGAGCATTGACTAGGAAGGAGGGTCAGCCCCAGTTGAGTTCTGATCACTCCTGGACCCTCTAGGGTCAGTAAGGGTGGCAGGGCCAGCATGTTCCCACAGAGAACCTGACTAATACGACATTCTCAAGGCCTCTAACTGCCAGGATCCTTCCTCCTAAAAACACTGCTAGTGAGAGAGACGGTAGCAGAGGTTTGAAACACTCCAGTCCTCACACACCAATGGGTCTCAGCTGAGGAGGGACCCATCTGGGTGCTCCTACTGATGGGTGGTTCTGTCACCCTTGCACACATTCACCAAGCAACAACCAATTGCCCATCCCAGCATGATATGCCAAGACCCATTCCATGTCCCCACTCCCAGGGACCCCAGGAGAGCAGAGCAGAGAGGCTACCCACCTGCTCCAGTGCTCCCTGCCTTCCTGCCCTCACCTCCTGTATGCTCCAGAAGATAATTACCATTTCCTCCTGTCCTTGGGCAAAACTCCAGCATCTCCTCCATGCCTCGCCTTGCCTCACCCCTCTGCCCACCCTGCGGAAGTGGGATGCCCACGCACTGGGAGCCAAGCAGGGATGGTGAGGCAGGGATGTTCTTGGCCAGCCTGTCTTACCCAGGATTGGGGATTCAGGTGCTGCAAGGCAGCTGGTCCCCCACATCCTCTCTGAACCTCATTCTCTACCTTAGCAGAGGTGCAACTGGAGGCTGCAGGGCCAGTCATGGGGAGAACTGGTCCATGAGCACTGGGGAAGGGGGTGCCAGGGCTGAGACAGGGCTCCTGGAGGCTCCCCCTTTTCCAGGGCACTGTGTCTGTCCTGCAACAGCACTCCCTGCCTCCCACGTGGCTGGAAGCTGAACCCAGCACAAATTGGAGCTTCGTTAGCTGCAGTGGGATAATTAGTGCATGAGCGCAGAGCAAGCTGAGCCTGGCGCGACCGGCACTGCGCTTTTCAGGCCTGAGCTTGCGAAGCTTTAATTAATTAACACGAGTCATCAGCAGCTGGAAACAGATCTATTTTCAGAGCTTTGCCTGCTCTGCTGCCCCCATGAGATTAACTGAAGGAATTTAGGGCTCCGCAACGTTGAAGGCCAGGGCCTTCCTCTTATCTGCACAGCTTTCCCAAGAGTCAGAGCAGGCTCCAGGCAGCAGGAGCCCAAACAGACCCAACTGTCTCCCAAACCTGCACCCCTCTGCCCCATGAAGTCGATCATGCTGTCAGTCTTGGAGGTCTGGCTTCTGCTTCAACCTCAGCCCAAAGCCAGCAAGAGGCTAGAAGAGGAATTTCCTATTAGAGCAGCCTAGAATCACAGAATCATTAAGGTTGGAACAGACCTTCAAGATCATTGAGTCCAAACTTTGACCAAAAAACATCTGGTCAATTAACCATAGCACTAAGTGCCACATCCAGTCATTTATTGAACATTTCCAGGGACAGTGACTCCACCAGTTCTCTGGGCTGCCTGCTCCAATACTTAACCACCTCACAGAGAATAAATTCTTCCTGATGTCCAACCCGAACCTCCCCTGGTGCAGCTTGAGGCTAATTCCTCTTCTCCTGTCACTGTTTGCCTGGGAGAAGAGCCTGATCGTCATCTTGCTACAACCTCCATTCAGGTGGTTGTAGAGAGCAATAGGATCTCCTTGGAACCTCCTTTTCTCCATGTTAAACAACCCCAGTTCGCTCAGCTGCTCCTCATATGACTTACAGCCCTATAACCCCTGTCACAGCCCAGGCAACAGCCCAGAGCAGGGGACCCTATCGGTCAATGACATGGTGCCTTGGGAAACCACCCTCCCCAAAACCACACAAGATTTTATCTGTAATGCTCTCTCCCTATTATTCCAAACAGCCTTTAGGAAAAGGAAGTGCTTTCATGCTCTGATCACCAGCCCAGAGACTAGTTACTGTTTAATTCCTTCTTGTTGTCATTTAAACACCCTGTTCCACAGAGAGAGGGCCAGGCAGAGCAGGCTTTTCCCATGTCATAGCCCCATCCCTGCCAGGGCCAGCTGTCTGTCAGAGCACAGCCCCAGCTGTCTGTCAGAGCACAGCCCCATCACTCCAACACATGGCAAAACCAGGTAGATGCCCATGCTCAGCCAGCATGTTTGGGTTCACTTGTCCCTGCCACACAGATCTACCCACAACAGCAGGTAGAAATGCCCGTAGACAGCCCCTTTCACCTCTCTGATGCCCAGGGAGCCAGGGCAAAGCCATGGCAGCTCTCATGTTTCACTTGGCACCGCACCCCGGTCCCAGCCGGCATCCCAAATGATGCGAGGAATTATAACAGGGCCACAACACCGTGAAATATTGATGGGATTAGCACGGATCAGCTCTCCCAGCACACATGCTGCACTCTCCTCGAGTCTGGGAGATGGTGACCTGCATGCACTCAAGTTGCAGCTCAGGACACAGGTCGGCAGCGCTGCCGGATGCTCCCTGCCAGAGACACTTCTCCAGCCATTGCCAGCCTGCAGCCTTGCTGGACAGACAGGGGGACCCCATCAGAGCACACAGCAACATGGTTTAAGGTGCTTAAAGCACGATTCCACTGTGCCTCAGGGTCTGCTGGGGATGAAGCATTGTCTGGTTTGGTTGTAGCTGAACACTTATTGCCACCACTCAAGGGACCCCCACCCAGCCTGAAGCCCCAAAACCTGCCAGCCCCCCAGATTCAGCCCCCTTACTCCCTCTCAAGTTTATCCCGCACAGCCAAGACCTCAGGGAATATCCCATACACAGGGGTGTCCTGGCTGACTGGCAGGAGACCCCTGCCCTCCCCACTGTTGTATGTCCTCTCTCCCATTGGGAACCAAAATTGGTTGGACAGAGGATTTCATTATGGATCACAGAGGTGTAAATACAAACAACCTAGCAGGATCAAATAGCAGCCAGAATTAGATTAGAAATACACTGGCAGAGTGCATACCACAGGAACAGCATGTCACAAAGGGCCCAGTTTGAGGGTGCAGCACCTATCAAACCCATGGGGTTGACCAGGATCTGCAGCCTTTGGTAGGAAACTGCTTCCCAAGGCAGGCCTGGCTTCTGCTCAGCAGTGCCTGCAGCCTACTTTTCACTTTTTCCTTGCCCCAAGCGAGAAAAGTGCGATAAAGCCCCAGATCTGGGATTGGGTTTGCCAGTCTCTGTGGTCCAAGAGGCAGCAGTCATCCCACTGTTTCAAGCCGCTCTCCAGAATGGTCGAAAAGCCAGCTGGGAGTTACAAAATCACAGCACTCCAGCAGCTGGGGATTTATGAAACCCACAAAAGAGTTGTGAAACTCATGCTGAAGCCGTGCCAGCCCTCACCATGATGAGAGACATATTATAAAGTCAAAACCACCAGTGGAAAAACGAGTATTTTTCCCTTTCGACAGGAGAAAGCAATAAGCAAACCAGCCTTTCTCGGAGCCCCTCCGTCCCTCAGCTATGCTGTGAGATTTGCATCACTGCTTTACCTGCCTCTGTGGAAAAATTTCCCAGTAGGCAGCACACCAGCCCCACACCACAGGGTCAGTCTCACTGCTCCAGCACCCACTATCTCGTCAGTCCCCTTTGCCTGCCCCAGGATCAGCCTGCACATACTCTGGGCCAGCAGCGTTGTGTGAAGTGGAGGAGCAGAAAAGACCCTCTGGTGAAGACTTGAGTCTGACAGCACTCAGGGCTTTGCAGCAGATGAGTACACACTCAGCTGGCTTGGCTTTGTTCCTTGAGAGCGTCATGGGCTCCTCAAGCCATGTGTGATGCTCCACAGATTAGCCCTGGGAAAAAAAATTATTCCAGCAGGCACAGAGCATGAAAGGCTTGGGAGCCTCTTCCCTTCAAGTCATTGAGCAAACTTTCCAAACCATGGTTTCTTCAGGTTGAGAGCCAGCAGGGAAAATTAGAATTGCAGAAGAATTTGTCTAAGAAAGTTATAAGGAGATGAAAAAAGACAAGGGCAGACTGGAATAGCCAGTCCATACTGCAGCCCATCCAGCCCAGCTCAGCTTCAGGAAGGACTGGGACTCTTCCCCCCAGCTCAGTATAGTAACAGAGTTGCTGTCTTGATTTCCTGCAAGATCAGATGCTGCATTTCTCGTCAGTAAATGTTTGGCAGTGGAAATTGGGATGTTTTGCCCAAGGCCATTTGTTGATGAAGGCTGCCAGGTGCTGGCAGCCCCAGCCACAGAGCCAAGCACGGTGCCAGGGCAGATTTTCTCAAGGGAGAAGCAGCTGAGTCACAGCAGCTTCCAATCCGTTCCCACAAGCCCGGCTGCAAGAGACGCACGGGAGTTCACGGAGGACAGGCACTCACACAGGGAGCTGGCAGTATTTGGTTTACTTGTCTGCAAAACTCTCTAAGCCAGTGGAAAGCACCTCCCTGGCTCAGGATCTGTCGGCAGCATGCCCGCAGGGAAGGGCTGGTGAGACTGTGGGGAGGGCAGGGTCCTGACCTGCCTCTCAACCAGGCAGAGCTGCTTTGGGAAGTTCTGGCAGTGTAGGGATCAAACACCAGCAGCCACTGGGAATCCCAGGGGAGAGTGGGGATTTGGGGCTCAACATGGGGTCTTGTCCCAGCTCTGGGGCAGGAGCAGGACTAAGGTGGCTGCAGGGAGGGGAAAGGCACAGACCCGGGAGAAGAAGAGCTCCAGTCCCAGGAGAAGTGACTGGCTCAGCTGGACATGGGCAACCTCTCTGCCCATCAGCCCAGATCCTCCCAATAAAAGCAGGTGGGCTCTGGCCTGGCCAGGGAACACAGAGGTGTCTTTGTCTCTTTCTGCAGTGGGGCACAGTGCCCTGTGTTTGCCCCTGCACAGCATGTCAGATCCCTGGCACACACTGCCTAGAGCAGCAACACACATCCCTGGGTGTGTGACAGGGTTGGGATAAGAGTGGTGAGACTTTTAAAACCTGCCTTTTTACGTGAGCTAACTTGCACCCTCCAGAGTTCAAGCCAGGAAGGTGTTACAGCCCCCATCATCCACCTTCTGGGCCAAGCCACCAGCCAGTATCCACATTCCCATGGCCCTTTGGACCCTCTGTGTCCCTGTGTCCAAGTGACCTCTCCCCAGCCATGCCTGCTCCAGCCCAAAGCTCAGCTGACCCACAGGCATCTTGCCTCTCCTTCCCAGGCACCAAACCCCAATGCTGTCATCACTGCTACCAAAGAAGAAACAAGCCAGCAGTGCAGTAAATAACCTCCTCACACACACAGGCAGAGCATTGGCAAGCAGAGCCGAGTGCATCCATCATTCTCACAGTTTTTCTTCAGCTCTGACACTTTGATAGGGGCGAGGGGGTGGGGGAGGAGAGAAGCTTCCAAAATTTATGAGCTTGGATTTAAAAATACTTCTCCTAGAAGCACTGCAAAACCCAGCGATGGTGAAGGAGAGTGGTTTAAAAGTCGCCTTCAGGAATGAATGCAAAAGCTGTGCCTGCTTCAGAAAGAGGGATCTGGGAGACCTGCACAGCTGATGTCACAAGCCATGTCCCAGTTGGGATCATTTTGCAAGTCACAGCTCTCCGTGCTGTGCATTACAAGTGAAATAAAAGGTAGGAGTAACAAATGATGGGTAAAAATCCCTCCAGCCCAGTGGTAATGTCACCCTCAGTGCAGACAGGATTTGGACTGTCACCTTTAATCTCCCAGAGTTTCTCCTCTACATCCCTGACCTCACACTGCTACATGCATAGCCATCTTCTCAGCCCTTTTGGAAATAGATCCCCTTTGTACAAATAAAAGAGCTTGTAGCTGTAAATTTAGCTGAAAACATCTCTGCCATAGGGAATCACATATCAAATAAAAAAGCCAAATGAATGTCAGGAAGAACAACCACAATATTGGAGTCCTTGGTCGTTACAGATGGACTGTCCCCCAGCAGGGTGCTGCAGAATGATCAGCTGGAAAATGTTATCCAGTCATTAAAAACATCTAAAAGTAATTTAGCCTGAGTGACAATGATGCTCAAAGCAAGTTGTTTGTCTGCTGAGGTAAAATGAGCTATTTCAAGCTTGCCTTTTGTTGTAGTTTTCTTTTAAAGTCAGAAATGACTGAAAAAAGCTGAACTGACAGCCTCACCAGCAGAGCCCTGGTGCTGCAGCAGTGCTGTGGGGAGCATCACCATGAGCTGCCTTCATCCCCCCTGCCATTGCAATCCCATATTCCCTGGAAGGATGCTCAGAATGGACTGGGAAGATGGTCCCTAGGGCCACCACAGCATCTCTGCTGAGTTACAGTGCCATTTAGGATGATGGTTTTGCCATGGAAACATATCCCTCCTAACAACAGATCTATCAGCACATGTCCCAAAAGCAGCCCAGCATTCATTACATGGTAATTTTTGCTTCCCTGTGATGGAGGACAGCAACTTATCCTTCCCATGCTTTTCCTTAAAAAAAACTCCAACAAAACTAAACAACCCAAATATCTGGGTTAACCAATTGACAGCATGGCATGAGCCCAAGGATCCTCTAAAAGCTCATCATAAGCATTTTTTTGGTGGGCTCTTTCGATACACAGAACCTTTAAAATGTCCAGTGTTAAATATTTCAGGTGAAACATAACTCTTCTAAATGCAGCCAGCCTGGTTTGAAAGCTCCAAGTCAGTGAAATTTCCCAGCAGCCCTTGGGAATTCATTTGCTCCTCACTGGTACCTTCTCTCTGTACTGTTCAACTGAGTTAATGTCTTTCAAAACCTGATTTTTTTCTTTCCTCCCCCTACATAATCAGATTTTGGAAAGCTGCAGTGAGATGCCTTACAAGCAGTTTTTGTCCTTAGGTGTTTTCTGAGCAGGCTGCTTCAATCATGTCCTGGTTCTTTAGCACATCTCTGTATGAACAGTTCAAGAGTCAGCCAAATTTCTCTGATTCATGTTTCTGCATATCTATATAGCTAATTTGCCTTTATTAACTATTTAAGAAAAAAAAAGCTATTAACAAGGACAGTGTCAAGGCCAGCAGAGCGAGTGCCCGAGGGCTGGGTTAATGAGCTGCATGGTTGCTGCTGTCCGAGCGCCCAGGCTGGCTGGAGCCAGGAACTGCTGTCCCAGCAGGGCTGACTCACTCCTTCACTGGACAGAAACACACTGCAGTGTCCTGCACCCCTCTTTCGAATAGTCCCTACGCTTTGGGGGTCTGTGGTTAACCCCACTTGCCCCAACCTACTCCACTGGTATTTTCAGAGGGGAGAGGTCCGGCCAGTGCCCAGGCCCAGCTGCATCCCTGCGCTTCGGGGAGAAGGTGAAACGTGAATAAGGATAAATCGATCTGCCCTCACATCTCACGCGAAGGTCGCCCCGTTTGCTCCCGTGGCCGGACAAGAGCGCTGCCTCCCCCTCTGCCTGCGCCGGCAAGGTCACCGAGCTGCGCCCTGGCAAGGACATTTCCAAGGCGAGGGAGCAGGAAACTGCAAGACACTCATCAAGATGGTTTATTCTTGTCATTTCTGACCCTCGGGGTAGGAAGAACATCAGAGCACTGCGGGCACGAAACAACAAGCTTTGTAGGTCGTATCAGCGTGTAAAGTACCATTAGGAACCACAACACGAAGCATGAATAATACTTCCTTTATTCCATCATATACCTCAACACCCTTTAAATAAATGCAAATGGTTATGTGTGGATGAGGTTTGTACAAGACGCCTGCTCAGCAACGTGGGACTGAAACAGAGCTGGAGCAGTAAGTTTGCTCTCTTCCCTAATACAGGTCAGAGCACCTGCAGCACTAACAGGCTTAGTGACAGTCCAAGAGATGCCAGGCAAAAGAGCCAGGAGAACACCGTAAATCTTCCTCACACAGATTTATGCTCTGCCCATTAAACCAGAACCACAAAACACATGTCCTTCCATGCCACTCTGTCCTAAGGACACCAGGACAGGAAAAAACTTTGAAGGACTCCAAGCCTGGAAAGGGACCTTCAAGAACCAATCACATCATTTCTGAAAAGCCATGAACAGTCAACCTCGATGGCTTAAATCCTGAAATCCTTTCAGCAAATAATGACCTCCATTGCTAAAAATGATCAGATAACGCAAAGGCAGCGAGAGATGCACAGTGAGTCATCGCCCCCCAAGCACTTAAACTCCCTTTGGTCTCAGCTGGAGTGGGGTGAGGTTGCCCCCAAGAGGCAAATCTGACACAGCAAGCAGAGACGGAAAATGCTGAATTCTGCTCTAAAGGTACCAACCACATAGGAAGGATTTTTTTAAAATAAAGTCTCCTCATCTGCTCTTTTTTGTACTTCTCTCTAGCTGCAAACATCTATGGATGGGGTGGGAGGGAAGCAGGAGGAGGTCAGCTTTGGCATGTGGTTGGCTGTGTTCTGCTGGAACTCCTGAACCACACAACTCGTTTTCCTAGTCTCACTCTCACTGGGTCATTAGAAAGATCAAAAAATATCACTCAGTTTTCTTCAGCCACATGAGACATTTGATCACAGCCACCTCACTGGGCTCCTTCAGAGCAAGGGCTAGCACCACCTTCAACAGCAACTTCTGTCTTAGGAGGGGAAGGAGAGATGCAACCGTGGACATGACAGTTTGGAAACGATGAGACAATATGACATGAAATCCCTCAGCTGTTCACACAAAGCATACAGGCAGCACACCACACCAAACCAAAATCCCAGCACCTTGCAGGGGGTGCAGTAGCAGGATGGATGTCTGGGATATCTCCCCAGCACATGCTCCACACTCCAGGAATCAGCAGCCTGAAACCTTCTCAGCCAGGCAGAGCTGCTTTCATTTTATAGATCCCTGCTGCATTTTTCTGCCACAAAATGCTCTTTGAACCTCTAAGCTTTTAGCATCCACAATACCCTGAGGCAAGCAGATCCCCAGTTCCTGTCTCCTTTTGTTTGCTTTGAGCTTTCTTGCTAATAAAAGAACTATGGAGACTGAAGCCATATTACAGAGCACCACTGAATAAGTTCTCCTTATTTGCCCTCTTCCAGGCCACTTGATTGTCAAACTCTCCATCTTCCTTTCCAACGTTATAACTATTTCCCAGAGATGCAGCTGACTTTAGGGCCACTGCAATTTCTTCCTGTCCTTTACACACACATACAAACACACTCACACTGAGATAAACCTGTGATATAACCTGGGATTTAACCGTTCCCGCAGCTGATTTTCAAGAGGGCACAGTTTAAATACCCCAGCTGAGATGTACTCAGGGTACTCACTGCTCCTGCACCGGGCTCCTCGTGGGTCCCCCTGTCCTGCTGCCCTGCTCAGCCGGAGAACATTCCTGCATGCCCAGCACGAGCCCCTGCTGCAGCACCTCAGCTTACTGTCAGCTCCAAACTGGAAGCGTCATCTCCAAAATTACTGTTGCGCTGACTCCTGCCAGACTCTTAATTAGAGGAAGGCTGACACAGTTTCTCAGCAAACGGCGTTCGCAGACTGCGGGAAAAACAGAATGAGGGCAAGAGGAAAAATAGGCTAATAAGAGAAAATCAACTGGAGAGAAAAACATGTTATGCTGTGCAAACCTTACCATAACAATGCTGGAGCCCAAAATACAGGGGCAAAAAATTGGTTAGTACACATGGGAGGCAAACAATGCTTCACAAATGTGGAGGAGAGCTGATAGTCAGCACAGCATCTCGGCATCCTCACCTGGCAGGCCTCCCCCTGCAGCCTGGCTTAGGGTAAAAGGGACAGGCTCAGTTTCCAGCATGCAGACCCATGTGTCTGAGAGCCTGAACAATACTGTCTGAGGAGCCCATGGCTGTCCTTACTGATTTACACTGTCTTTACAAAAGCCTGCAGTGTCAATAAAGCATAAAACAGTGCCTAACCATGCTCTCCCCACCGCTCTGCCTGGCAGCTTTAAGCTATTGCTTTTATTCCAGCTGCAGCCTGTTGGTCAGTCCAAAGAGGAAAGGGACCCAATTCTCCTGCCTGTGCTCTGAGAGCCAGGAGTTTCATCTCCAAGCAGGCTTCAAGAGAAGAGAGTCTGAGATCCAGAGGAAAAGCCACGGAGCCTGCATACCAAGCCCCAGCTCACAGCACTCACTGCTCCAGTGGAGGACTCACCCCGTGGCACAGAAGCAGCAAAAATCCATTTACCCTTTCTGCTTCTCTCCCGGTGAGAAGGAAGGAGCATCACTCGCCCAGCTTCAGGCAGCTGCACCCACAAATGCAAACCCAAAGGGAAGCACAGGGAGGAGGGTTTGTGAAAATGGCCCCTTTATCCACCCAACATACCATACAGGCCAAACCTGCCTTGAAAAGCTGTAGGTTTCCCTCCAGGCTTTTGGCAACATTGCCTTGATGACAGCAAAGGGAACAATTCCAGTGGAGTTTCCATCCCCTTCCCTATGACCTCCCTACTGCAGGGAAACGTCAGGAAAGCTGAAGGAGGTGAAACATCAGCAGCAGCTCACCAGACAGACGGGAAGCATTCAAAAAAGTACAACATATCCAAATGTCACTTAAAAGCAGCCTCAAAGTATCAGGGCTGGCCTTTCACCATCCAGACCAAAATACGAAGTTGGGAAGGCACAGATGTTTTTCTTCTCTCACCACTCAGTCCTGCTTTTGATACTAGATAAAATACTCCCTTTCAAATTCCTGACTGCAAAGGCGAGGAAGCGCTGGCTGAAAAAAGCATCAGTCAGGCAAAACTAAAAGCATCTCCTCAAGGAGAAGCCCTTCGAGGAATTTACTTTCTCTAGGATCCTCATCAGCAGCCCACGCCTTCTCCAGCACTGAAAGTCCTTTTCAACACGAGATAAGAAGAGGCCCCAGCAGTAAAGCTAGCAAAACACCCACAAGGCAAAACATGAAGGTATTTCACAGCCTAGGAGGAAGATGGGAAAACGGCAATCTGAACGTCTTTAAGGGCATTCTGGTAAGTTAAAACACAAAGAATGAGTTAAATCCACTAATGGTTGTCTGAACTCTCTGGGCAGCTCATTTGGAGCTCCAAGGGATCTCTCAGCAGTTGCCTAGGCTCCTAAAAACTCATCAAGCCTGTTTTCTGCCCCAGGTCAGCCAGTCCCAAGAGACCTTTTTTCTCTCTCTCAGGATGCAGAAACAAGCACTAGCACGTCAGTGGTAACAGCTGCCCCTCTGGAAGAGTGCAGTGTTTCCCACTGGGGAAACTTTTGGCAAGTTTTCCAACAGCTCTGAAACACAGGAATCAGACCTCAGAAAAACTAGTAGGGTCATCTCCAGCAGCACCCTTTCTGATATGCTCTTTCCAGTGAAACAAAGTCACACAAATATTAGAAGCCAGTGGAAGACAAACCAACCAACCACAAACTCAAAGCCAGGGATACAAAGCTATACATACAGTTCTCCTTGGAAAGGAAAACCTACAAGACTAGTGTTACTAGAGCAGCTGTAGCATTCCTCCTAGGGACAGGGCCAGAAGGACCCAACTACCTGGAAATACTTGCTTGAATCTCCACAAGACAACACAGCCTCTGTCGCAGTCCACGTGCCTGAGTGTTGGCCCACAGGCAGAGAACTGACTGCTGGACAGAGCTGAGCACAGGCACTTTTAATGGAGATTGACCTGACTTGTCTGTGCTCAGAAAATTAACAGTGCAGTACCCATCCCTCAGTATTAAAAGACACTTTTTTTCCCCATAGAAATGCTACCTCTAAAATGCTCTCACAGCAATGTAACCAGATGCTCCACCAATAAAAACAACACACTTTACGGGTTTGTTCTATCATCTGCTTTTCCCCAAAGATATTTTCAACTAAATCATCAGCTTTGGGGACTTCAGAGAGGTCCTGCAGCCACTGCATCAACCAAGTGTCCTACTGACCTTCCACCAGACCTACCTGCAAGTCATCAATCACTTCTGAAATCTCCATCCATTACAAAGTTCCATAAGAGGAACAGTGAGAATATGAGATGCACAAATAATTTCACTAGGTTTCTTCAACTTTAAAACCAGAAGTGTTTGGATTATTTTAAGGCACAGAAAAGCTTATCAGAAATTTAAAAAAAAAGGCAAACAGCTACAAATGCTTATTTTATAATCAGCCTTTAATGTTTTCTGTAGTTACTGATAAAGTGCACCTACTTACACATGAAATAACGTGGCTCTTAACGCAGCCAACATAGTATCAAAAGATAGATCTCAGTGCAAAATTCTTATCTGTAGGACAAACAAAGTAGCTATGACCTTTATTGTGCAAACAGCATTTTCCAGTATGTATGTAAGTTCTGGCTGGGGGCTGCCAAATGAGTTGGCAAAACGACAACAGCAGGTTTGCTATTCCATTGCCAGGAGTCCCTTGTAAAGACTCCATAGTGATGCTTTGGGATGATCTCTGTAAGGATTGTGATGTGCACCAATTCAACCCATGTCTAAACTTCAGCAACTGGAGAATTGCTCCTCAACTACAAAACAGATGGAAGAGAAGTCCAGACAAAGTAGGAGGGGGAGAGAGAAGGAAAATGCTAGAATGCATACATGGGCATTAAGCACTAAAACACAGGACTGGCTGAGCTGATTTCAAGACTGTCACCATTTATAGTCAGCTAATCTGCTGTGAACCCTAGAATTATAACATGTGCCCTAAGACCAAAACAGGATTTGAAGCTATTTTTTTGTGAAACAGAGCTGAGGCATGCCCATTTTGTCCAGGGATATTTAATTAAAAAGTCATGTCTGGTTTTACTTTTTCATTGTTCTGTTAAATAAAAGTAAATATCAAAGTTGTTATTTTATGTGGAAAAAACTCTCAGCAGTTTCAAAGTGCTTTGAACTGCACTACAAAAGCTGTTCATCTAAACCCCTCCCCTTTCCTTCTCCAAAATATACAGGACAACACCATCAGCTTTACATGTTAAGAAAATATATACACATTAAATACAGTAAACATTCTATGTATTTTAAACTTTACACAACATTAGTGAGAAAAAATATAAACATTAATAAAATTACATACAATATATTAAACAGAGTAACTGCTAAGAGAGGGAAGGCAGATAAGCTAACAAAGGCAGAGCAAAAGATGGCATTGACATAGCTATAACACTTGAAATGAAAGACAAAACATGTATTATATTTGCAGATCCACACTAAATTTTCTGTATGACATGCCCATTCCTTTGCATGAAATATACATAAATAAATTCGAAGGTTTTGTGGCTGGCAGGAGTTTTTTAGCCTTATTTTACATTTATATTATAGGGAATATACCAGACAGGGTAATCTACAAGAATTAAAAGGAAACAATATTATAAAAAGCACATGGGGATGTTATTAAAAACCTTGCTTACTAAGGGAATCTGAGTTGGTGCTACTACTCAACACCTTAACTTTCTCTTCCTATATACACCATTCTACAGACAAACCACAGTGTAAGATTTAAATGATGGCATTTGCACAGAGAGCACAAATGGAAATCACATCTTCCTTCAATTACTTCACAAACAGCTTCAATTATTTCACAAAAGCTCCTGAAGCTTTGAGCACATATTGTGTGTGCAGCAGGACTTCACACAAAGGAATTCAGACATCATATGGCTTTCACAGCTTTTACACTGGAGAGCCAAATGCTCATCTCAAATCTCCACTGAGCTGATATTTTGGGATTAGTATTTTCTCCATTTAGAGGAAGTACTGAAGTCAGATATGCTACTGGTGTAATGGGATCTCATTTGTATTTATATTTATCAGTATTACAGGCACACTTCTGTGCAGTCACATTCACTGCATAAATTCACGCCTGAAGATGTGGAAGGTAAGTTAAAATTAATACTTCACTTTAGCAAATGCTGTTTGTTTTCTGATAAAACACAACCAGAGGAAAGAACCTTCCACTTGAACTGTTTGGACACAACCACTCTCTCTTCTGTTTCCACCCTCAAGTGAACACAAGAGCAGTGACTTGATTTATGTGCAACTGCTGTAGTTTGTATTTTTAAGAGACACTGGATGTTCATGCCAATTCTGCTTTGCAGACTAACAGGACTCAGCCCAATTCTGAACCACTTCCTCACCTCAGGGGAGGTCTAACACTCTTTCTGAACTCACATTCCACATCACAAGGCAGTTCTTTCCCAGCCAACCTAAAACAATGCTTGCAGGTACATGCTGGCAAGAAAATGAATACGTACTGTTTTCAAATATGTCTTGTGATTAACAAGGAAAACGAGAAAACTTCCCTCAGCTTTCAATATGGTAAAATATTTCTAGCCAATTCTGACAGGGCTATAAAAATGGCTGGGGTTTTTTCAATTTACCCACTCTAATTTTTCAGAAGTAATGTTAATCAAATTAGATCCTCACATTTCTAGTATTTGCCTGAATCAAGCTCAAATTCTAACTCAGATGACAGACTTCTTCTGTTCCAAACAAGGTGAAGCTCCATTCATTCTACATCTTCCTTGGTTTCAGAGTTTTTCTGTTATTTTTCCTGAACTAGGCAAGATGTCATGAATCTGGCTCCCAGAAGTCATGCAGTTTTCCCTAAAGAGTAAAAACAAATTAGTACTCAAGTCAGCAAACCAATGTCAGAAGAAATGGGTAGAGTAGGCAAGTGCTTGGCTTGGGAGCACGACATTGCGTTGCACGTGCCTAGAATTTTATTCTGATACACTTGCCAGTTTCCCATATGCAAATCAACCCCAAATACCTCTGAAAAAACAGCTCTGAAAGAGCTGCATCATTATCAACTTTCATCAATTGCTAAGCAGATTCTGCAGCAATGTGTTACACTCTAATTCCTTCCCCCCATAATAAGAAATATCACGCACCAGGTATCAGCAGAAATTATCCCCCTATTTCACCAAGGCCAGCTAAATGTCATGAAGGCAAGTATTTCTGACTTACCATGGCATTATTTACTACTGCATACTTTTACACAGCATGAAAGGCTTTGCCTACTCATTGCATGAAATGTTACACATTCCAAGGGGGAGGAGTTATGAAGAGCTCTTAAATATATTTGGATAGAGCCCTGGACTCAAGCAGTCTTGAAGCTGCTCACTGCCAGACCACAGTAGGAAGTGCATCACTGCATTCTTGCCCCAACACCTTTTCTGAAGCATCTGCTAATAACTGTAATCAGAGACAGGCCCTGTGACTTGACTCAGTATGAGCATTTCTCTGTATTACACACACCTTTACAGAAGTGTCACTTTTAAGGATGAAGATGAGATCTTGGATTTACTGAAGACAGCAAAGTAAGAATTTTAATTAAAATCTATTCTAATTCCACAGTCACGCCACTTAGGAAGCAAAAAAAAAAACTCTTTAAAAGAATATGCTGTTTTCAAGTGCTAAAAGATGAGTTAAACGCACCCTGCGACGTGGGAAGAGAGAAAAAGGTTTCATTACCTGAGTAAGCCGAGTGGTTTGTAGCACATCCTGCCATTTGGTGTGTATCCGAGTAGCTAAGTCTTTTACCTGCAAGTTCACATTGATTAGTTTAGCCATTTATGTTAAAAAAAAAAAAGCCCAAATCATACCCTATGTTCAACCACCAGTTTCAAACTCTTAAAACCTCTGATAACCAAACATCCAAGGTTTACCGGAGGGGAACAACTTTACTGGCACAAAGTATCACCACCTCAGCTTCAGATCCCTGTAATTTGGGACTCTGAATTCAGTCATGTACTCCACACAAACACATTAGAGGCACATGACTCCACAAGTTAAACGTTTGGAATCCCCATGCAAACCTCTGGCCTCCAAACCCCATCTCATCTTTGGGTGAGGGTTGTTACACAAGTCTGACTGTACCTGGCACAGGTGCCTGCAACTGCAATCACAAAAGCCAGCAAGGCAGCACTGGCTGCTTCTGAATAAATTCCTTACACATAAACTGTGCTTTTTCATAACCAATCACAAGCAGGTGTTTAATCCAAGCCATTCACATTGAGTTGCCTTCATATGCTGTGTTAAAACCCAACACAGTGAAATTCTCTGGAAGTTACTGTTCTATTACATAATGAAGCGATGGAGAAGATTCTCCCCTTTCATTGCAAGGGTAAATAGAAACAGATGTGAAAACGACCAGAGTTACAACAATCCAGGGCAAGAGTAATTAACTTGTTAAAAGAATACATGCTCCACTCATCTGGCTGAATTAAAATAATCTTCTTGAGAGGTACGGAAGCACACATCTGATTTAAAGCTGAAGAAGCCCAGGCTTTTCAAAGTTGAGGCTGGACACTACCACTGAGCTAATTTATTTGGTTTGCTAGGACAGCATGCAAAGCATGAAGGTCACAAAATTAGGACTACCACTAATAAGCCACACACCACAAAGCAAACAAAAGGCAATTGTCCAAGCTTGACACTACCATACTCTGTTGGCTTAAACCCACAGCATTTTTAATTAACTCATTCATTTGAAAGATAACATGGAGACTCATGTAAGACAGGCTACTCTTTCAGTCCTCTGTATCCTACCCTGCATGTAGGCTCTGCTCTTACAATTAGTCAGCCATCAGCAGTTGTCACAGAAAGAAACAGAACAACTCTGTGGGCCTAGAAGTTGAGATGCCTGGCTAAAAGAAAGATGAGCTCACATTTTACAGCTGTTAAAGAGTCCTCTTGCTAGCAAAATGAATATTTTCAGTGAATTAAAATGGACATATATTTATTTACATGCAAAGACATAGTGCAGATACATAAAACAGAAAAAACCCAAACCCATGAGGAACTCTTGGAATTTCCAGGGCTGGGATGAAGGAACAACAAGCATTATGAACACTAAAAACATGCCAAACCAAACCAAACTGTATCAGCTTTTGTGTCTTACCTTACATCGATAAAACAGCCTTGCGTCTTCCCTAATATCACCTTTTATGTACCTATCTAAGGCACGGCAAAGCTTCAGTATGTGTTGCTAAATAAAGACAAAAGTGTACAGCTATTAAATCCTCCATGTCAAAACTAATTTTATTCAAATACTGTAGGAAGTTAAAAATTATACGCTCGTTTGAATTTTTTCTCAGAAATACAAAGGAAGGAAATGGAAAAGAAAGAAAATAAGATCACAAGATTCTCTATCAGTTGCTGGTGTTCACCTGGTAAACCAGGCCTAAGAGGTTTTAAAAATAATTTCAAAGTATAGCAGAGCTTTACATCACAAATTTTAAAGTTCCTACTCGTTAATTTGCAAACCTTTTCTGTCCCCATGGCAGCAAACACAGTGTGGTGCCATTCACATCTTTTATCAGCATAAAAAGTTCTGAAGCTACAATAGCCTAAAAATAACCTTTTCAGTAATGATGACTCAGGTAATTTCTTTTGAAGGAATTGGCTGAGCAGGCTGTGTGCTGATCTTTTATTTCTCTCTAAATTTCTGATTACTCTAATAAAAAAGCAGTTTTACAACTTCATAATCTCCTGATAATGACTCCCAGGGTCTTCCATATTCTGCTAATTTCTACATAAAATTTCTGTTTTCAGTCTCTCACTGAACAGCTGCAAAGAGGCTCTGCTCTGGAGAACAGGTGAGACATGCTGAAATTCTACTTACAAACAAGTGTTAGTCTCTCAAGGCCACAACAATTTACCCCATTTAACTGGAAGAGGACCAGAAATTAAACAGCTAGATTGATTTTACACAAGTTTAGCCTACACAAAATTCAGCCACACCCCTCTGGCCACTTGATGGCTAACAGGTCAGCAAATAATACTGAATAATAGATTCCTTCTTCATTAAGAAATTGAGACATTAAAAAAAATTAAAAAGATTAAGTTCTCCACAAATTTAAGTCATAAACTGAGACACTTAAGCCTCCAAGTGTAACCAAACGTTACTGCTTTATGTCTCTCAAACAGTTCATAAGACAGATTCCTTAAAAGCCAAGAGTGACTCCACAGGACAGGTGGTTTACACAAACACCTTGCAACTCCCAGCAAATGATCACAGAAATCTGAACACGGTTACTGAAAGGCTAAGCAGAAGGCATTACAGAACAGATGTTCACATCACGTGGCATGAAGGACATGGCACTACAGAAAAGAGAAGAGCTACAGTCCTAGCTTTCACTTGCTGCATGGCTGCATTCCAGCACAGAAAACTGTCATGTGTTTGAACACATTTTACTAGCTATTTTTAAAGTGTTTTTTTCCCAGACTGAAAAATTTCAATCCTACTTCAAAAGTTGTTAGAATTATTTGACTTCTTAGAATTTCTGGGCTGAGTTAATCTCCAGATACTTTCTGAGAAAGATTAACAAAATAAATGCCTGCTCATCCACAGCCTTATGTTTTGAGGTAACTCAATTCACAAGAATGCAGAAGAGGTTTCTTTCTCTGCAGGAAGTCCAGGGAAGCTCTTCTGCATTTCCCTTGCCCCAGAACAAAAGTTTCCCTCAGTGCTATTATCCACTGGTGATCTATCACATGACAGCTCTTACCAAAACAGACCAAGTATGCATGATAAACAGTCTTTTAAAAAGGTCTAGCCACTGAAGTTACTTACCCTTTGATTAGAATTTACAACATCAAAGAAACTGGCTTCACTGACTAGATGAAGGAGGATGTAGATTAGGTAGTACACCTGGAAAGAAATCAAAAGAGCTTTAGCAGTCAAAGCATCATTATAGCTCATCACATCTAGAAGCAGCACTATCTTTGCTTTCTGGAATGATTCCTCCAACAGCCAGGCCAAGGGACAAGTATGTCTACACATGTGCCTTAAATAACTAATTTGAAACAATAAATCCATGTTCTAGAAACATGTTAAAATGGTATTACACTTTTGCATAACACAAGTAATCCATAAAAATTTCTGTGGTTTTAGTAACTGAAAATTAAATTCAGCAGTTGGCTTTATTTTCCCATAATCTACATCCAGATCAAGAGATTCCATGATAACACTCAAATAACCAAATCAATATTCAATTTTTATATAGATGGAAATACTAAATCTTTCCAACACTTGTTTACGAGAAAAGATTAATAAAGGATTCATAAATCTCCTTCTGGAGCCTGCAGGTGAAGGTCTGGCTCAGTATCAAGCAGTTCCCACTGATTAAATCAGAAGGGAGGGAGGATGGTCCCCCAATTACAGAAGTCAGGACTCAAGAAATCCACATGACTCAGAAAATCTGACCATTTCCCTGTTAGTAAAACAGCCCAATACAGGCTCCTCTATCACGTGCTACTTCTTTTCTTCCTCCATGACTACAATCAAAATTGAACATGAATAATATTTTAAAAATGAACAACAATGAAGAAGTTCAACATGGTACAGTTCCATGTGCAAAACTATGCCCAGTTAACAAAAATTAAAAGAAACATTCTCAAAACTGTAGAAGATGCATAAAAAGACAAATGCAAAAAAAAGCACTATTGGCTATATACCTCCAGTTCTAGTTCTACATTAAGGTGATCTTCATCAGCATTCTGCTCCCCGAGTCCTTGTCTCATCCTTCTCATCCTCTTCAGTAGCACAGAAGGTTTCATAGACATTACAAACTGAAGCAGAAGAGACATCTACACATACAAACAGTAACAAAATAGACTGGTTTACTGGCAACAGAAAATTGGAAACCGAGTGCTACTATATTATTATTTGTTCATTAAGACAAGAACAGAAAGGGATTTTTAATTAAAAAGGAAGTTTTCATGCCCTGAGTCATTTTTGACTATTCACACACTAAAGTGTTTGTACATTGCCTCAATTCAAATCTATAAAACCCAAAAGTGTCACCATATGAACATAAAAGGATGACCAAGGAAGTGTAGATCTCTTTCCAATGTCTAATACTGATGTTTAGGCACATAAACATCAGATCTTACAAGCTGCAGAACATGCTGGTTACACACATGTGCAAATATAATTTTAATACTAATCTAAACAGAAAATTATTAACTGGTAATTTTGCAAGTTTCTTGAAAAGAGGCTTATAGTATTAAAACAAAATGCAAACCACAAACATGCAATGTACACGTTTTCGAAACTTCCAAAGTATACAAAGACAACACATATGCAGTACCTGCTTGTCACTGTCATCAGGTATTTCTATATGTTTTTTATGAAGAAGCTTTGAAATTATCACTAGGCTAAGACGTCTTCTTACCTCCCTGAAAAACAATTTAAAAAATTTACTTTCCATAGAATTTCTCAAATCCACACTGTTTCTACAAAGTAGGTGAGGCTATGCATGGCTTCCCTAGACATAAACTTGCCTACAACTATTAAACTGGATTTTCTGAATATGGGTGCTATTAAACTAGTAAAGAGGCCAGTAAAACAGAAGTGCCTCAGCTTCTGCACAAATACACACTGCGAGATACTTGTTGCCAAGCCTGAACTGATGACCCAATTAATTCTCCTCACTCAGATAAGATAGTAATTTACTAATTTCAAAGATACAGAATGCAGAGTGATACTTAGAAGCAGACATGAATCACCCAAAGAAGATTTAATTTTTGGTCATTCAGACAAGAATTAGAGCAGGAGATTGATGTCAGACTATAAAGTTAAGCCTTTCTTTAGAACAGGGTACAGGAACACGCAGCCCAGAAACTACATTTAAAATTTAACAACGCTTTTTCACAGCAGAGGTGATCAGGAAGCTACACATGCACACTAAGAATCCCATATACATCTATAACATACAAGAAAACACAAATACTTTGTTTGAAGTGCCATGTAACACCTATTGCATTTATCAGACTTTGAGCTTATACAAATAAATCAGCTGTTAATGATCCCACACATTTGTGACATTACAATGTCATTACCGTCCACGCACTGTCCAGCTTGGCACAAGCTGAACCAGCCACAGGAGATTATGGTGATGACTGGAGAGTTCACTCACTGCCAGACAGAGCTCAGGCATCTTTAAAAAGAACAACAAAACATCCTGATACTGAAGAATGGCTGTTTGCTTTATTTGCAAAGGAACACACACCTACTCCCTAGAAGCACTGACAGCATAAAGGATAAAAGGAACTGATCTAACAGATGATGTACATAAAGAGATTTCTGCATTGCACCTGTAGTTAAGTCTCCTAAATACTATTGTAAGTAGGGTAGTGGAGATCAGATTGCTTTTAATGACATCTTAGCAGTTTAAACACACAGCTATTTAAGTGAACAATCTTAAGATAAATACAACAGTCCTCTGGCAGGAGAGGACAGGCAATCATAATGTCACGGAACAAAAACCCTTTCGGTATACCCACCCACTTCCTAAATCTCACACAAACATGAAACTTCAAATTTTCCTTACTATTACACATATTATTATCCAAAACTCTGTATTATATTTTCAAGCATCATTTTTCTGACTTGTCAAGGAAAAAAAATGAAAACTTGAAAACAGAAGTTGCAGTTTCAGAAATCTAGGGCAATTAATTTCTGAAGTTACCTTTGTCTCCCAGTCTTTTATATTTGTCAGAAGCTTTACAAAAAGGCACTGAAGATCTACCAAAGGAATTAGTTTTAACTGTTTCTCCAAGCTTATTTTAAATAGCAGCAGAAGCAGCAGCCATATTTCTTCATCAGAATATCCATCTTGAATTACTGTTGTACAGAAATCTAGAAACTTTAAAAGAAATACAAAGCATTAACATCTGAAATTGGTTTACCTTATTTCGAAGCATGACAAGAACTTAAGCTTTCCACCCTCACATTAAATGTACTTGAAATGATGGTTTGTTTTTGCAACACTTGTGTACTAACATCTCGTCTCCTCATTACAGCACTCAATATTTTTTTATACCTGCTGGAGGCTCATTTTTTGAACAGTGGCAATATTCCCCAGACACTACAGGAACAGGAAAGACCTTTCTCTACTGCACAAATGATCCACTTCTAACTGAAAGACCAACAGATTTTCCAAATACACCAGTAATACTGAAAACATAAATCAAGAGATTTTTCCCTACCCAAGTGTTATCACATATACTTACAAAACAGGATGCATGTCTAAATGAGAACACAAATTAATCAAGATTCTGTCTCTAGTGGAAATGTTCCATGTGCCTCTTTCTGAATGATGAGATTTTATAGTTAAAAAAATCTCTACACAAATGATGTCAGGAGGATTCAGATACTTCCACAAAGAACACTGAAATCAGTTATAAAGTCAGCATTTTCACCACACAACCTTTAACCACAAGAAGTAGCCTGTGAAGTGAGACCAACCTTCATGCACCTTACAGGACACAATGCATGGATCTAAGAGCTCACTTCCACAGGAGAGTCAGTCACAGCTCCACCCACCCTGCATGAGCTCCCACCTCATTCCCCTTGTGCTGCACAGGGACTGACCCCATAACCCCGAGAGCTGCACTAATGCCCTGAGGCAGCACAAACATATCACCCAGCATCAACTCTTCCTCCCATTTCCACTGGAACACAGAAATGAGTAGTTTCTTCTGTATGAGGGAGCAGATGTTTGATTAAGTGCCACAGCTGGAAAAGGGAAGCAGCAGAACTGTGCAGTTGCGAGTGAAGCCAATGGCAGTCAGGAAACTGAAGTTTGCAACAAGCCTGCAATAAACTCTGAAAGCGAAGCTGAAACAACAGGACAGCATCTACTCACAAAACATGCTCAACACTAGACTGCAAACCCCATCCTCCCTCCAAAAAGAAAACACACACACACAAAAAAAGAAACCCATCCCACAAAAAACCTTTGGGGTTTTCTTACCTTAATCACATTAATTAAATTGTTTTCAAGTAGACTGGAGAAGGCTGGACTAGCAGAGGCCAGGTCTCCTCTTGGCTGTTGTTGACTCACTGCTTCTTGCACCTGACTTCTAACAAAAGAGACACAATCTGAGCAATAAATCAACTATTTAAAAGCCCACAAAGCCCTATTTACGTCAAACTGAAGAAAAAAAAAACACTTGCATATTTCCAAATGCCTTCAAATCAAAGCAATTCTCAGAGAGCACACACACCTAACTCAATTTGTAGCCAATTACTTACAATTCTGCTCAGCTATTTAAGCAACATTCCTGCAAGCCTCCATTGGGAAGATTCAGGACAAAGGAAAATGCTCTGGTTTGCTGAATCCTTACCTAGCAGGCATTATTTGAAGTTCTGGGTTATTTTCTCCTACTAAGACCTGAGTTGAGAACTTAAAGAAGAATATGGCTTGATAGAGGGGAGGGGAAATAAAGAACCTTCTAAGGTTCTTCTACATTCTAAGCACTGGCTTGCTTTCACAGGATATAAGCAGTAAGTATCAAAAAGAAAACACTTACAAAATATCATGATTGTTAAAGCTGGGCGGAAGATGTTCCAATGGGAAGAGAGATTTAAACGCAATGCCCATATTGACAAAAACAGCTGATATATCAGCTATTGAAGGAATCCACAGCTCAGAGCGTTCATCACTGATGGAAGCTACAAATAAAAGACATGAAATGGATTAGTTTTAAATTTAGTTCTTAGCACTAGTTCCTTTTATGGGAAACAAAAAAGCTCAGCAGTCTGCATCAATTCTACCAGCTCTCACTTCAGAAGAGTCAGTACACTGAATGATACACTTAATTCCAGGACAAGGAAGGGAAAAAGAGGTTTAATACAGTATTTTACAATAGAAAAACATCTCGTCTACATAACAGGTCAATTACTTTCAAGTTCCACCCATCTTCCATCACAGTTGTCCTTCAGCAGAACAAGCACAGAGGCAATATTTATCGCCAAGAGAATACATAAATTACTGTTCTGTGTAACTAAAGGGAAGAGGTAGTTATCATAGTGGGACTGGAAGTGAGTAAGATTTGAAAACAGGCAAGGTTTCTGGAATAGAAGTGCTAAACAAGGATATCTCCCAGTCTTAATTCTTTGATGTTCATTCACCATCTTGAACTGTTCATTCCAAATCAAGCCTAATACCAGAAAGGCATAAAGTAGAGGAGGCTACATTTCCTCTGATCAGCTCACAGTCTGATTTCAAACAAGAACTAAAATACAGGGTGTGATTTGGACAAGTCTGAGCAAATACAAGAGAATCACAGCATTTTAACAACATTAACTAGCAGCCTTTAATGAATGTGACTTTTGATGGATTTGAGAGAAAACATGGGTGACGTACAAAGGAAGTGGTAGTGGAGAAGTATTTGAGAGTACAGATGAAGGAAGGCAAAACACATACAACACTAGCTGAGTATGTGAGCTGAGGCAGATCCTTCTAAGTGTTTTTGTGCAGGTGTATCATTCTCTTCACTTTTGCCATTTTCTGGAAAGTAAACTATGTAGTGCCACACACTGGGTACGACAATGTGTCCTTAAATTGTGAATGTCTGCATTTTCCAGAGTAAAAGAAGGAAAGGAGGGAAACCTTTGAGCAGACTGGGTTTCTCTTCAGGTAAACTCTATTTGTGAAATACCAGACATGAATTTAAAAGGCTCTGTACTAGATGCACTGCTTTGCAGGTACGTGCCAGGACTACACACTGTGGGCACAGCTTGTGCACACTCAGTGAAGACCAACCCACAGCATTTGTGCATTACATAAGTAAGACCAAAGCCTAAATTCATGCCAGAATCACAGAACAAAACTAGTGCCTTCTACTTCCTCACCAATACTTTCCTAAACTTGAGAAGACAAATGCCTTCATTTAGGTGGCTTTGCCATCCTTCAAATACTTACAGTTTCTCAGAGTTAGCTCCATCAATCTGTCTAAAATCTGAGTGGAAACAAAATGGTCAGGATGAATAGACATCATCTGTAGAGAGAAAAAAACCCCATGCATGAAAAACCAAGATGCATGATGGCATTAGTTTTCTTTTCAATGGAAAAAAATCCAACAACCCAAAAAAACTCCACACAAAAAACCCCAAACCAACATACAACTCCTTGGCAGAATAAAATAAGAAACAGTAACAGATTAAAAAACAAAAACACAACTCCAAAGCCTCTAAAGCAAGATCTATCAAGGAGAACAGAACACTCTGAAAACTGTTTTTTTCAAGCAGTACAAAAATGCTATGAATACTTTAAAATCAATTGTTGACAATAACAGAATGCTGTAACCACACGGTAGTGCATAAGAAAGTTCTGAGGGCTAAGAGAATGGAAAGTATCACATTCCTTTGGAACCCACTTGCATATGTGATCAAATTGAACTCCCTGATCAGGAGTGAAGGCAACAGAGTTAACTACACCATTTTCCAGTCACAGGCAAGTTGAACATATGCAATACCAAACCCAAACAATGAATTTGTAGTTTTTCACAGAACTCTCAACTACAAAAACATGACTATGAAGTACAGTTCAAGCTTCCCAGAGCACTTCAGTAGCCCAGCAAAAACTTCCTTCTCCCCCAAGCACTGGACAGTTTCCTGCTCTGTAAGTGAACTGAATTGGCTCTCACTTCCTCTTCATTAGGGGAACACCAGGGCTCACAGAATGGGTGGAAGGCAATTTTTTACTGGCTAGAGGGAAGGACATAGAAGAGCAAAACGTTTCCCTTCTGGCAAACATAGAAAGCCAGTCAATAGACAAAAGCTGCAATTTCAAGGTGGTCCAGCTTTTTTTTCTTGTTTCAGATACAGTTAGAATGTGGTAAATAATACTAGAACAGAGACTGGCATTTTTGTGACTAACAGCACTATGTAAATTCCTGGGGATTCAGACACATATCTAGAAAGGAGACAGCCACCACATTTCCTTTGAAAATGACTCCAGGTTTTTTCCTGAGCCATAAGATACCTTTTCCAAAGGAAACTGATCTGATAATGCAGGTATCACTGATGATTTAGAAGGTGATATGTAGAAATGGTACTTTTGCACTTTTGCATACTCCAGTATGTATTTTTTTCTAAAAGTGGAAGGAAATACAATTAACATTTGCTTGTGATTTGTCCCACACTATTAATATCCTGAAGTCTCTCCTCACCCAGCATGTACTGTGTCCTTTTCAAATGCAGTAGCATATATGAAGATGGACAGGGATGTGTAGCTTTGCATTCACTCAAATGTGTGGAGAAAAAGCTATTTCTAGTGTTTTATCCCCAGTGACAAAGTATTCCACATGGGAAAACAAATCAGAACTCAGTGAGGAGGGGGTTGGGGGGAAGACTTTTTGATTTAGAAGTTGTTATCCTAATGGAACAGATTCACAAGCTTGTTCTGATTATTCCTGCTACAACTGGCTTTCAGGAAATGTATTACACGTGCACAGAGTATGACTGCTTGAATAGCACAGACTTACCTGGAAAAGCCACTTCAGAATTGGTATGGGACACAATATACAACTGTAAGCAGAACTGAGAAAACCATTAACAGCTAAAAAAAGCTGCTGCGTTATACTAGAACTGTAAGAGAAAGATGGGGGTGAGGAAAGAGGATAAAAATCAATTAGTGGTTGAATCATCACTTTCACAAAAACATAAGAACTTCTCCACCTTTCAGATCATCATCAACAGCAAAGAAAAATCTGAATATCCAAACCAGGTATTATTCTCATGCTATTACCCATATAAAATGCTATAGTAATCAAATCCTGATTTGTAAGAGCAATTAAATTTATGAATGTCATTTTAGAACAAGTATCTTTTTCTCCAGAATGCCACAATATACAGTTTGGATACATTTATATCATCAGAGAATAACAGTTTCAAATAGACATTGATTTACACTATTGCATATGCCTGACTGCACAGACAGGCTGTTCCACTCACTGAGACCAGTGAGTAAGACTTTAAACAGACTAATGACCTCTACAAACATTTTCAGAAGAGCAAAAACATTGCTTTTAAAATTTTTTAAATAAAGAGTCTGGAGGTAGTTAACAGCCCAATTTCACTGTGCAAATTTCTGAGGTGCAAAAAGTAGCTGAAGAACACGAAGTACATGATTGCTATTACTGAATTATTTTAGTTTTAGCCTTCTTTAGAAAGTTAGGTATGTCATAAGCAGCTGAATTCATGACATCCAGTTTCCCACATACTCTTCTTTAGTTTCCTCTATTCTCTGCATCTACTGAATCAGGTAACTCTCCTGAGAGATCTGTGTCCTAACTCCTACATATACCCTCTACCTGTCTGACTGGGAAGACCTCCACGTGCCAACTGGGCAGCCAGTACGTGCCAGCTGTGCCAACTGGGTAGAATGAATAAGCAATTCAATCATAATTGCCTTCTGCAAGGGATGATTAGCTTAATTCTCATTCCTCCAGTCACTGATTTACAAGATGCTTTTGAAGCTTATATCCTTGTCATCTCCAAAACATATTAATAGAAAGGCCTGAAGCCAAAGGACTGTATCATAAACATCATTTCCTCAAGAGATAAGTCTCCCTCCTCCTCTTCATACTCACAATTACACACATACACATGCATATAAATCCTTTAAGAGTAAACAAATTCTCTCAGTTCCACTGATGCAGGTTTGGAATAAAATACCAACTGAAATAACTAGAATATTTCAGGATTTACACTTGTGGCATTAGGCAAGAATTTGTCCAGCTATTTATAGTCCAACAGCCTCATAAATATAGAACAGAAATGCCCATGAGTTCCAGGGCAGTTGTTTAGGTACAGACACACTGATTGCTCAGTGACTGAGTCTAACAGGTGCCAGGGATAGCAAGTCTCTGCAATCCTCCTTAGGTGGAGCCCCAAGTCCCAGGCCCATCCAGAACAGAAGCACCAAAAGTTTCTCAGTAGACACAATGCAGCACTAGGCAGGTCACAAATCAGTTCACCACAAAGGTCTTCTTTCCATCTGGGGATGGTTAAGCTTGTGTTCATTAAAACATTTCACTTCTGCATTTATCTTCCACAAACTGGTCAGGGTACCAACATCAGCCCAAAGCAGGAAAAAATATAGAAGAGGCCAGAATAGCTATGTTTTATCTTATGTTTTATGTCAACGGTTTTTCAAGAATTCCACAGGAGAAAGGAAGGAAGGAATCTTCAAGTTACAATTTACTGTTCTGTAAAGCCAACCCAGCATGGAAAATTTCAGGGAAAAGGAGCCAGTCTTGCCTACTTAGTAAGACAGAGCACATTTACATGCAAAGACAGTATTTTATCTTAAAACTGCTAACACCAAAGAAAATTGTATGAGTAAACACAACAAAGTAAAGAGGATATTCTTACTTAAGAAGCAGCTTTTCTATAGGATTTTGAGGGATGAAGTAAAAATTCCTCAAGTCAAGGTTATGTTGATTGAAGAATTGCCCAGAGGCTGATAAATCAAATATATCTTCTCCAGGGTGGTTATCAGGTATGACATTACCTACTACTGAAAATCTCTTTATAAACGCCCTGTAAAATTGAAAATTTCATTTATTAATTCAAGCATTGAGAAAATATTTGCTGCTTGAGACAGTTATTTGCAGATGTTGAACACAAGTCTTACACAAAAGCTGAATTGTTAAAATACAGTAACGCCCAGGGAAATCCACCGAACCCCAAAAGATATAAAAAAAGGTTCACATTAAACATATTAACAACTATTGGAAACAACGAGAGGCTTGGGAAAAAAAGGCTAGAAAAGCCAAGAACTAGATTTAATTGGTTTTGGAGTTAGAAGGACCTTTGCTCTTCTGAGACATCTTCATCTCCACTGGCATTCTCCTCATGTTCTCCATCTGAAGCTTTGCACTCTCTTTCTACGTCTTCCCGTAGCCGCTTTTCCAGTTCATCTACCCTGCAGTAACAGCAGCAGCAGAGCACACCGTCACCATTTAGTATTGCAACAGAAGACAACAACATTCAAGATCTGAATGTGAACCCAGGAGTCAGTAGCCCTTTGCATGTGAGGCATTGCATCTCTGTGAAAGTCAAGCACCTTGCTATTCCAAGGTACAAAGTGAATGTTTCCCAAATCCTAATGAATTTCCAGTAGCACAATCAATCTAGTGATTACTAGTTTGTCAGAGAATACATGCAACAAACTTCTGATAAATTTTTTTGTAACTGAACAAAACTTTCAATCTTGTGGCTAAATTTTTATTTTTTTTCTTAAATGCCAAACAAATGCTTAATTTGTTAAACAATATTAGTTACAGGAGTATCCCTTACTCCATAGGCAGTCAGCCCATAGTTACCAGGGTCAGATTCTTTAACCAGAACAGCTAATCACACATATGTACCCATCACCACCACATATACCACATTTCACTTCCTACCCAAAAGATCTCTTGCAAGAACACTCATTAGTTTTGTTCACTGACCTGTGAAACCTATTCAGACACCCACAGTCCACACAACTTTGGGAACCAAAACTGAGCTACAAATGCCTTCGAAGAAACTATTTCAGTCAGTCTACATAAATATTTGTATTTCATGCCTGCTCAGTGACCTCTAACAAAGGCATCAGTGAACTTATTCTGGCTCTTCAAGGGTAGACAGATGCATCACAAATCACTCCTTATTGCTTGGAAGGAGCCGGTCATTCAGCTTTTACAGTTTAGGCCACACTTGTAGGTCATGTCAGATGTATGTTGGTGCCAACAGAAGGCACAGCTGAGCTTGCTGCTCATCAAAACTCCACCAGTTTGGGGGCAATGAGATAAATCCAAGTTTCTACAACGCCATCCCTAATTTTTAAAACCAGCTTTAAGAAGCAAACCTTTTAGATTCTTCCTTCTCCTTCAGGAGGTTTTCTAAGCTGTTCACATATGACACCTTGGTTATGGCAGGAGTCCTAGAAAGCTGTAAATTAAACAGTAAGAAATTAAAAAATTATCACGAGCTATCAATTCATTCAGTATTAGACAATAAACACGCAGTGAAAATGGAAACCTCTTCCAATTTTAATGATATTTTACATGCAGATAGAAACCCAAAGGAGACCCTGCAAAACAGGATGATTAACAGGTTAGGTTTCTCAGTCCCTTGACAATTTTACATGATGGTCAAATCTCTCTCAGTGAGTAATTCAGAAATAACTATGTTTCACAGTGGAACTGAACAGTGAAGCAAAAATCTGCATATGTGGGGCTGACCTCCAGCTAACCATCACAAAGAGCATAAGCATCAGAACCCTTTTACTCCACAATTTTATTTTTGTCAGCCACTGAGACCCTGGGAATCCCCATTCTTGTGCACAAGACAAGAAGCTCTAAAAATTATTCAGGACCTTTTTCTTACTGTCAGAGTCCCTAGAGGATGAAGTCCCAGTCTTTCTTAAACCATCTCTAAAATCATCAGACAAAACAAAGCTTCCAATCAAAAGTCTAATAAAACCTGAAATTAAGACATAACTAAGTAGAATTAAAAAAAAACCACAAACAAAAAAAACCAAAACACAAGCCAAACAGCACACAAAGTCTTGACTAATTTTGCTAGTGGTTTGGTTTTCAGTAGCTCGCCTTTTATTCAGCTTGTAGCAGACAACATATTTTAATTCTTTTATGGCCATAATTATGCTCTTTGGACAAACAGCCCTTCTGACACCACCTTGCTATTCACAGACACCTTTCAAATGTAACAAGCAGCACATCTTTATGTGAGAAATCTTAAGGTAAGAAGTCTTCAGTTTTCCAACATTTTATATCTGGTTAAAATGTCTAAAATGACTGTTGAACAACTAAGGAATCAAACCTTTATTCCAACATGGACATATGCCCCTTCTTACAAGGCAAGAGAAGAATGTCAGTATACGCAAAAACCACGGTCATGAAAATGCTGGGACAGTTTTTAACTGCTTTGTCTTATTTGGCAATTAATTATGCAGAAACAGGCCATGCCAAGTGTTGTGGTCACATACACATGCCACAAACACTTGACCTAGGCTGCATCTGTTTATCAGCCTTAACCATTAATTACGTAGATACGTTGGCCAGGATTGCGGAATACGTTTGTAACCACACAAGTCTGGTCTATAATGCTCTTGCACAATGAATCAGAAGCAGAGATAAAATAAATAAGGCTGTTCAACATCTGCCCATGGAGAGAGTAACTCAGTCAACAAATAAACCATTTCAGAGACTGAAAAACAGGAGTAGAGGGGCAAGACAGTATTTATACAGGTATTCTGCTGTTTGTTTTCCACTGCGGGAACTCGTGGTGGGCTGACTCCAGCCAGCAGCGAAGCACCACACACCTCGTTCACTTCAGGGCAGTAAGAAGAGCAAAGGCAAGAGAACATATGGGTCAAGACAAGTTTAATAAGGAAAAAGGGTTAAGGAGGAAAAGAAAAAGTGATTCAAAGGCAGTCACTCAGCACCTCTGACAAGAAGAAGGATGCCCAGTTAGACACTCAGTAATGGCTACATGCCAGACCTGCTTGGTTTTGATTGCTGAGCATGACACTACACGGCATGGAAAATATGCCTTTGGTCATCTGGGTCTGCTGCCCAGGCCCTGTTCCCTCCCAACCTTTGTCCACTCTACGGGGGCAGCACAGGAAGAAGAGAAAGCCTTGATGCTGTGCAAGTACTGCTCCACAACAGGCAGAAAACAGGTCACTTATCAACACTGTTTTCATCTTAAACACACAGCACCATAGTGCTGTTATGAAGAGAATTAACTCCAGCCCAGACAGGCTCAGTACAAAATCTCTTTGTTTAAACGCAGCCTTTTCCAACCTGTACCAGCTATCAGGAATGCCACAGCAAGACCTACTGCAGGACTTTCCTTATTAAAACATTATTTTACAATAAAACTTCAAAATTACTACTTATTTGACAAGCTATTATTGAACAAACGAGCTCATTTTTTAAAAACACATATCAATTCATCATAATAATATCCTGTGTACAGGGATTCAAACCCTTCATCTATCCCTTGTGAGCAGAAGTCATTCAGCTTTTGAAATCCTTTTTGAACGACTTCCAATTTCCATGAAATACGAACTCAAAGCCAACATCACATTTACTTGCATACAAATCTGACTTTGTCAAGGATGTATGATTGGAGCTCTAGCACACAGATTGCTCAGTGTCTACATCAACCTCCCCCAGCTAAGTCCAGCTCTTAAATATCTTACCTGATCAGGAAAATGAAAACATCAGACTGCACACATCTTCTAAATGTAACCTCATTCCTTTTCCTCTAGGGCGAAGAAGCAGAAACAGAACTCCTAAAGCCCACCAGAAGGCATACAGCTAATGCAATCTGGCTACACAGTCTTTCAGCCATTCCAAGGACAAGCACAGTAACAAGCACATCCCTGCTCCAACTGCATCGTAACTGCACAGCACAGGACTCTTTAGCCCAGTAAAGTTTTAACAGGCAAGTAATTCTGAATTTTCATGCTTTATGAAAAAGGGGAAAAAATCACATAAAAATATAACATAACAAAGCTGATTATCTGCCATCTCATCACATTGTGCTGTAGCTTTAACAGGCATAATGAGAATCAGCAAGAGGTGACTAAGTGTTGGTGTATAGATTTTTGATTAAAATTAATGTAAAGTAAGTGTTATCAACTGGTCACACATTCTGACTTATTAGCAAGGGGTTCTACTGACACCACTTAAGACAAAAACTCAACTATTTGAGGCACAGATATAGTTGTTCTAGAATGCTACAAAAACTGAGTAAACAGTCATGGTTTGTGCCTTGCATGGTAGTGGAATAGGTACTAAAAGACTACTGGGCATAGGTGCTGAAGCAATTTGCTGTGTTTATAAAGAGCTGAATAGCAGAAATTAGTTCTCTAAAACACATAAATAAGTTGCTGTCTGTCTGTATCAGCTGGAACAGGTGAGGCTGCAGGCAATGGATTTTTGAGCATGAGATCTCACTCACCAGGACCTCTGTCTGTGTTTTGGTGGATACATAAAATTTCATTCTCTTAAACTTTGAAAAACAGGGCAATAATTCAGCACTCACCAGACCTTGCATGTGCTAAAATCTGTATTATTTTTCTTGCAAGTAACACCCATAAAAGAACACTTAAAAGAACATAGTTTTTGGTTTTTAGACACTTACATGAAGGTTCAGTAATGGAGTCACGGTGTCCTGAGAAAAACTGTCAAAAGATTCTTCCTTGGTTCCTATCTGTGGCTTGTCACTTGAACAGAGAATTTTTGGCAGTGGCATTAATACTTCTTCATCATCATCATCATCATCATCATCTAGAATGGATTCCAAAATGTCATCTTCGCTATCAAAGCCACTTTGTGATTTTCCATTCAGCCTGGACTTGTCTGTAGAGGTGCTTTCAACTTTTAACTCACCTGAGAGTTGTGAGGACATATGGCTGCTGTCCATGCAACAGTCTTTCAAAGGCAATGAAAGGGGATCATTTTTACCAGTCCACTGTGAGGGTGCAAGTTTCCCAGATACTTCCATTGTATAAAAATCAGACCCACTTTCTGAAGTCCGGTGTTTTGTTTTTGAAAAACTGTTGCTGCATTGAATACTGTTTATGTGTGCTTTATTGTGTTCATGTCTTTCTGGTCTTTTCCCACCATGCTCTTTCTTGGAAGCATCCAATACCTGAGACAGGCCAGCAGTCTGGAGAGATTTCACACCTTTTGTCTGTGTTAAGTGGTGGAGAGAAGGCAACACAGGACTTTTTTCCTGAGAAAAAGGAAGGGACTTTTCCAACAACATGCATGAGTTAGCCAGCTGCAATTGATTCTCTTTGGTATCCACAACAGAAATGTGGTTATTTTTATCAGGACTGAGTACAGAATATGAAGATGACAAACCTACAGTGGAGCAATTATTTTTCTCCTTTTCCTCACTTGAGTTGAGGTATTCCTTTGAAAGAGTAGAATCTTGCCTAGACAGGACAGCAGCATCCTTTAGTTGCAGAACATCATCATGAGTAGACTTTAAAAGGATACTTTTTACAAAGTCAGTCCTCCTATTTTTGCATTTTGAAGACAGCTTACTAAAAGCAGAGTCATTCAAACTTGATACTTCAGATTGATCTGAACTGTCTTCATCCACACTCAAGGCAGTGTGTTTTCTCTTCCCGGGAGAGTCTCTCTGTTTGGATGCCCCAGAAGACACCTTAGCTGTCCAGCAGTGGGAAGGAACAGCTGGGCTCTTGGGTGTACCAGAGGCCATCTCAGATGATGTTCTAAATGCATGTGGAAAAGACGCCTCATGTTTTTTTAAAACCTGCATTAGCTTTGGTTGAGATGGGTCATCTACAAAGTGTTTGAGAAAAAAGTAAAACACCGTTGTCATGTTTAAAAATAATTTAAAAAAAATTAAAAAATCAAACTTTTAACAGCTTACCCTTTAACTAACAAAGTGTGTTACACTGCCCAACACAGAGAGAAAGAATCCCCCCTCGGCACCAAGGGAAGAGGAGGGAGGAAAAAAACCCCAAAAACCCGAAATAGCAAGCTTCTTATATTATACAAAAGAGAGACAATTAAAAACAGAATATGATATAATACATCTATATACAAATGTGAGAAAAAAACAAACCAACAACGAAAAACAACTACCAAGTCACCCAACCAAATAATACAGATTCCAACCACCCAAACCCCACAGGACCTCCAAAAAACTCTTCCAAAGAAAACTCCCAGCAAGAGAGGAGAAAAATTATAACATGAAAATGTTCCCCTCCTTGAATAACACAGTGGGGATGGCAGCAAGGCCCAATCTCAGCAGAGGCAGAGGCAGGGCGTCCTCTGAGGCAAAGACCAAAAAGAGGCAGAAGCTCCACCTCCCTCTCTTTTTATAGCCCTTGATGATGTCAGATGATATGAAATCTCTCTTTGGTTGCTTAAGCCAGGTGATGTTTGTCCCCTTTAATCTACGTAGTCTCTCTGGGCCTGCTGAAACTGAGGCCTAGCTAAAACTAAAGCCAAAACTACCACACAAACTAACCTCTGTTTTTAAGTCAATTTATCACAAACTACAATACTTTCATTCTGCTTGAACACAATGGACCCACAATTTAAGATTTATCTGATACTGTACTGTTATTACTATAACTAACTAGGAAATTCATTTAAATCCGTTTATTTTAAAGCAGATCTGGAGCCAACATAGAAAACTTTTCCTATACACTACAATCAATCAGTCTTTGGAAATAGACAATAGCCCAGGTAAGATATGGGACTGGAATAAAGTTCCACATTACGGGTAGAAATAACAACCAGTATGAAAAGCATTTTGGCAACACTTCAATAATTTTAACTGTGGTCATAAGAAAAGCATTCAGAATACGAAGAAATGTGTTTTCAGGCTGTGGTTCCACACCATCAGAGCCCACCTTCCTCTCCAAGCTTTTCTGCTTCCTGCCTTGAGCTGGCACCTGCACCTGGACACTGCACAGCACGTCATGGAGCTGACGTGCCCGAGAACTTCACAATGGAATTCTGGCACTGCTGGCCAAGGGCTACTGCAGGTAGGAAGTGATGCAGAGCAGCAAAGAGTCTCATGGGTTTCCACTGCCACAGACCCCTTTTTTTTTTTTAATTTTATCATCCTACTGACCCCTACTTCAAGCTTCTGCCTACGTGAGCTTTTTAGATTCAGTTCTACCTCCCATAGAACAAAATTATGGAGGCAAAAAGGACAAAAAGCAACAGGAATACCAGCTAAACTTTAGTGGATGGTTCAAAAAGAACATTCTTTTTGGTATTAGGTGAAAGACAATTAATTAAGCACCACAGTAAATATGGATTATCTGAAATGCATGAGAAATCATAACACAATAATCTGCAATGAAGGTTTTAAAACAATGAAATATCATCACTTCTGATTAAGATACAAACAATCTGTTTTACACTAAATTACTTTTAATTCCCTTCAAACTTGCCATATACTAGAAATAACATTGACTATACAGCAATAATTGGTTTTTAGTGGGAGAAAACAGACAACATAATTAATTCAAGACAAAAAACCTTAAAAAGCAACAATGAGTGATGAATAAGAGATAGGTTAATTAATTCCATATTAAAAGCACTGCTCATACCTGAAGCAGCCTCCCTTGAACCAAAATGTGGTATTTTTCTTAAAGGACATCCGTTTCCCTAAAAATAAAGACAGAGGAAAGAAAAAAAAGCTAATTGCAACCTTTTTAAAACCAGAATGTTGACATCTCGAGCCAAGTGTTGAATCCAGCACAGAATTAGTTCCACACATCCCCAGAAATATGTTAATACACCTCATTTCAAGACAAATTTAAAACAAAGCTGCAAAAATTTAAAAAAAGAACTCTCCACAACACAAACTTTTCTTCAGATTATAGGAGTGAACATAATTCAACCTGTGATGAAATACTACATTCTTAATAGGACCAGTCCCATCTCTGTCTAAAAACTGTGGCTTAAATGCATAAATCTAAACTGCTATTAACTGCAACTTCTAAACAGCAGAAATTTGCCAGTCTGTTCCCTAAGCTACACTGCAGGAAAATTCAAGGTTATAAGGCATTTAAAAATAAAGACATTTTTCTCTACAAAATACAATTTCAAGTTACAACTTCTACTGCATTTCCATGTTTGCATCTAGCCCAGAATATCTGTCCTGCTTTTAAACTACGATTTTTCATTTATTCTAAGATGATTAAGAACCAGCTTACCCAAGCATGACTTAAAACTTAAAAAGGAATAGCAAAGGAACATAAACTTTTTTTATAACTGAAAAAGGCAGCACCAAGAATCTGATACTACACTGCAAAATAAAAAAAAAAAAATCGCATGCACAATGGGTCAGTGATTTCCACCTTTAATGACCCTTTTGAACACACCTGATGCAATACACCCGTTCCTGAGAATGGTTTTACAGGATGTGGCTTAGATTGTTTCAATTCCTGTTTCTTCTGTTCCCTCTCTCTGCAGGGAGCCTCCAGTGACAACCTAAATGCAGAATCAGTAGGAGTGCAGGGCAATGTAATGGGGAAGCCTGAGCTTTGACACAGAGATGTGCTCACAGTGCCACAATTTCTAGTGCAAGCTTTTGGAGTATCAGCTTCTGGTTGAGAAACCCACCTGTCAGAGTCTGAGCTACTGTCTGTCAGATCTATACAGTCACTCTTATCTTCCCAACTATTTCCATAAGACATGGGTGCTCTTCTTACACCCAAACAATTCTCATTTCTTTCCTGTTCTGACTTGACAGTCTTATCCTTTCTGGCCAAAAAATAGCTCTGAGACTCCGAAGTAACAAGGAGTTTCCGAATCACAACTTTTGGGTACAATGAACCCAGTGCCTTGCACACTCTGCCATCCTCTAAAATATTTACACTGTCCTTTTCCTCAATTCTTTTCAAAAAGGCATCTACCACAGGACTTGTTTGGTGTTTGGTCTGGTATCTTTTTCGTCTGACCTTCTTTGGAGAAGACAATTTCCTTTCAAAACCTTCAGCACGTAAAACTGACAGTCCCATTCCTGCGTCTTTTACGTTTCCTCTGTCTGGGGAACACAGCACCACTCTGTCCTTACGGTCAAGGTCTAGGAGAGGAAAGAAAAGACAAATTATTCACAAATACAATATTGGAATTAAAAAAACCCAAATCAATAAACCTTATTGTACTGGATTACTTGATATTTTATCTCTCTTTCACACATAATCCAAAACAAATTCACTTAACCATTCAGTTTTGGTATTGCCATGAAACATATTTCACACCAAAGAATCACATGACCTGTGACACAGCTTCAGTTGTTATAAACCATTTTGATTAAGCATGAGACAATAACTTCAAATGATAATCACAACATTATCTAAAAAACATAATCTTAACAGGAAATTGACATTTTCAATTACATTATTAGAAAAAATGTAAATGTGTACATTTTGACATATTTGATAGGCTATACTCATTATGTTGCTACACCAATATGGAATGAGATTGGACTATAATTCTGCACACTTGTATAATTAAAGTTCATAGAAATATCTTCCACTTAAAAACATATATTTACCTTGATTTAAAACTGGTTTGAAGAACTCTGTAATGGTCTGGTTTCTGAAGAGAAATGAAAGCATTGTTTTATCTTTTTGAAAGAACAATACCTAAAAGCCAATACAGTGAACACTGATAGAATCAAAATACTGTAATTTATTTCTACAGATTCCTTTTAATGCCAGCAGCTCTTCTTTGTGATAAATCAGAAAAAGCATCATCATCCTCTTGACCTTCTAGTCTTCACTCTGCTTGGCTAAAGAAGTCAACTTGCCCAGTTTCTCCACTCAAATTGTTTTCTTTATCATCCTAATAAGTCTTAATCACTCCTTCAGCTTAAACTAAGTTTTTCTGAACGGGACTGACCTCACCTATCACCAGTATTCCAGACATACCTCACCAGTTTACAAGTTTACAGCAGTAAACAGCTGTGCTCATCATTACACTCAGTGACCAAACCCTCTTCAATGCATTACTGGTTTCAGCCAAGCCTAACCACAGAGTTCTACCTGCAAGTTGTAAAGTTCAGCTAATACTGTAACCTCCTTCTTGTGGTCTAAAACCCTTTGTGCACCACTGGCTTGTTGCTTTTTTCACACATCTAGTGCCAGGCTGGGATGCAAACTCCTATCTGCCCTATTACCTGGCTGCTCAGCAGGAATTTGTACCAGCACAGTCCCTTAACAATGCACAGTGCCAGGGGTCTCCCTCCCAGCACCAGCACCAGCGTTTTTTGGCTTCCAACAGAAACAGCAGCCTACAACCACCTACAAGATAATTATTAGCTGTAACTCAGAGGTATTTTCTCTGGCAAGAACAAGTGGAACATGAGAACCCTGCAGCATTTCTCCATTAGAGAGTATTGTTTCCAAAAATGGGCAGTGTCCAAGCAATGTACAACTAGAACATTAAAATACATCAGGATCTATGAACTTGCAATCTTCATCTTCTCCCACACAGTTTACTAATGACTTCAAGGCTATACTTATGCCTACCTTGGAAGTGCCTCTTCAAACAAAATATTGGTGTGAGAAGGCAAGAACACAGACTGGTTTAAAAACTTCTTCCATATTATCTTTCTGTACCTTCCAAGACAAAGTTACATTGCCACTGTCTGTGCAACCAAGGGAAAACTTACTTACTGCAGATGCTAAAGTAACATATTTAAGCATCAATACATGACTGTGTTCGCACAGACTCAGTAACAACTTCCGAAGTTTAGGCCAGAAGAATCCACTGCTCACTTGTACAAACTGAATTTGGATTTAATTTTTAATCTTTCTTTAATCTTGTGACATTCACTTCTGCATTTTCTCACATGGCTTTTGCATTTTTAGCACCTACAGAAATACAAAAAGCTGTTTCTAATGCACTGATACTTCTTAAATCAGGTTCCTGGCAAGCAGCAATATTTAAAAATACTGTAACTCAATGAAAAGCCACCTGTGATCAGAATGTGCAAGTGCATGAAACTGTCTTTTTGGCTTACCAAAGAGACCAGAAAAGCTACTTGTCAAAGACTAGCTGCCTCCAATCTGTCCCAGCTCAATCTGTGTGTGTGTGTGTGTGTGTGTGTGTGTGTGTGTGTGTGTGTGTGTGTATGTGTGTATGAAGATTTGGGAAGGGCTCACCCCACGTGGATGTGCCCTTCCAGCCTGCACAGTGGATTTTTTAGGTGAGGCTCAGCGTGCACAGAACTGGCCCCACCGTTTAAGTCCTGAGGTCCATCTGCCATGGCCCAGTGAGCTTGGACAGTGACAGTGAAGTCCTCGGGACTGTCACAGCACCCAGAACTAACCAGGGCTGACCCTGCTGAGCACCCGAGATGTGACGGGATTGGATGGCAGGGAGGCTTGAACTGCCAGGGGACGGTCCCACTGAGACTCAAACTCAGATCCTTGGGATTCGGAGTCCGGAGTGCTCTCCTTTACACCACAGGACTGCCCTCAGCTCAATCTGACATAGGCCAAAATATGTGTGTTCTTCCCACATGCTAAAGCAACAGTGTTAGATTTTTGATACCAGGCTCTCAACTCCATTAGACAGGTTTGCTGGCACAAATCAGTTATCTGGTAGCTCAAGCTGGTGGCTTAAAAGACGGACCACAAAGAAAGAAATCCATGGGCAATTACACCCTTGGGATCTAAACTCCCCATCCCTGACAGGAGCCCANTTTGGATTTAATTTTTAATCTTTCTTTAATCTTGTGACATTCACTTCTGCATTTTCTCACATGGCTTTTGCATTTTTAGCACCTACAGAAATACAAAAAGCTGTTTCTAATGCACTGATACTTCTTAAATCAGGTTCCTGGCAAGCAGCAATATTTAAAAATACTGTAACTCAATGAAAAGCCACCTGTGATCAGAATGTGCAAGTGCATGAAACTGTCTTTTTGGCTTACCAAAGAGACCAGAAAAGCTACTTGTCAAAGACTAGCTGCCTCCAATCTGTCCCAGCTCAATCTGTGTGTGTGTGTGTGTGTGTGTGTGTGTGTGTGTGTGTGTGTGTGTGTATGTGTGTATGAAGATTTGGGAAGGGCTCACCCCACGTGGATGTGCCCTTCCAGCCTGCACAGTGGATTTTTTAGGTGAGGCTCAGCGTGCACAGAACTGGCCCCACCGTTTAAGTCCTGAGGTCCATCTGCCATGGCCCAGTGAGCTTGGACAGTGACAGTGAAGTCCTCGGGACTGTCACAGCACCCAGAACTAACCAGGGCTGACCCTGCTGAGCACCCGAGATGTGACGGGATTGGATGGCAGGGAGGCTTGAACTGCCAGGGGACAGTCCCACTGAGACTCAAACTCAGATCCTTGGGATTCGGAGTCCGGAGTGCTCTCCTTTACACCACAGGACTGCCCTCAGCTCAATCTGACATAGGCCAAAATATGTGTGTTCTTCCCACATGCTAAAGCAACAGTGTTAGATTTTTGATACCAGGCTCTCAACTCCATTAGACAGGTTTGCTGGCACAAATCAGTTATCTGGTAGCTCAAGCTGGTGGCTTAAAAGACGGACCACAAAGAAAGAAATCCATGGGCAATTACACCCTTGGGATCTAAACTCCCCATCCCTCACAGGAGCCCAGAGCAATGGTGATTTTAGGGTCTAGAGTCTTCTCATTCTTCTTTGCTTCACTGTTTGGTTACTCAGTGGTTGCTGTGCGATCATCTTCACATCCTCTTCGGTCTGTTTTGGTCAGCTCTGTGGTCCATGTTGTAACGTGGTTGTTACTGTTCATATACCAAAATTTAGGGGCTATCCACTTCAGCTATTAATTTTTAAGCAACATTTAAGATGCTAGCTTTGTCTGTTCTATCTTCTGCTAATGTTTAGGTTGTTAGCTCCAGGTTTTGCTCTAATCCATCTTTGACTCACACAACAGAGCCATGTAGTTCAAGTAGAGCTCAACCTATGGACTAACAAACAACTTTGCTGCTTACATTACTAAGTTACTTTCAAATAATACAAAACTTTCAGCACACAGGATCCCCACATCTCATTCAGCAGAAGAATCAAAAGGCTAAAATGCAGGTTTATTTGCTTCTGCTGACCAATTTGTGTTTCTGCCCTAGCCCACCTCGACGTCACCTGCTCATGCCTCTCTCTGCCTCACATTCCTCAGGACACACCCTCAGGAATGCTGTCAAGCTGCAAAACCACGCAGTGCCCACAGCTTTCCACACTGCATATCTTACCAAACCCTTTGTATTTTCCTAACTAAGCAACCGTACTTTCTGCCCAGTTAAAGCCCCATCCTCATGCAAAGCTCTGCTGGCAGGGCAAATCTCACCTTCAGTTACCTCTCTTCACCTAAATCTTGAAGACAAAGTGTGAGAGACTGAAATGTTAATGACTCAAACACTCAGCCATTGGCAAAAGCAGCGGGTGTTTGTTGAGGCCAAGTTTGCAACCCCAGCTGAAGAGCAGGAGGAGAGTTTGTTGTGTGGTGGCGAATCCTCTGATCTGCTCAAGGCAGGGGGGCTGTGCACCCACCACCAGAGGATGGCCACGACAAACCAACCTCTGCTTAGCAACAAGCTGGGGTTTGAGCCAGATTAGGGAGAAGGCCGGTGAGAAACAGACCCTGGAAGGTGGGATAATGCACAATATCAGCAGTGTTGGAACAGTGTTAAACTCCCCTGTTCCGAGGAGTTACCTGGGTGTTCTCATCTGAACCTGAACGTGCATTAACCCACTGAACTTTGTGTTTCTGGGGCTTCTCCCACCCCTGACAGATCAAGACTGCAACCACAACTTCGACCAGCTAGATCCACAGATGGTGCTATCCTTACTCTCCATTATCTACTCCTATCCTGTCTTTCTCTTTCTTTCTTTCTTATGTATTTTCTCAGGAAATATTTTCATACTTTTACATTGTTCTGTTACTACAGACAACAACCAAACTGCCTACAAACATCCTTTCCATTGCAGCTAGGTTGTTGTAAAGCAAACCCCATATATACATACATATCTGTATATATAAACTGGTCATTCAGCATCCTTTCACCCTAATCCACCTCAAGGGATCTCAAGGGATCCACCTCAAGGGATAGGGTTAGGGATCTATGAACCTCAGCTATTCTTGCTGTGAGAAATGCTCACATTTTACCAATAAAATTTAGAGGGGACAAAGTCGTCAAAGCAAAACTAAACTTTTATTTAACAAATTCAGCTGAATCGGGTGTGTCCCTCTGGCCTAGGAGACAGACCCAGAACAAAAAGAAACACAACTTTTTATACCCTTTCCCAGCCAAAAGGTCCCTGCCCCCTGTTCCTATTGGCAGGAACTGGGGACTCACAGTCAGTCTGGCACGGTTTGCCTGCCCAAGATCCCCCACCCCCTCCAAAGGTGGGGAAAACTTATTGGAAACTCAACTACAAAACTGCTGGAAACTCAACTACACCTTAAGTATTCTCTTACAGTTCCTTCAGCTTCAGCAAAACCTTAATTCTGTTTCTAACATTGCCTTCAGGAGTGGGTCATAACAAAACCAAAATCAAGGCCTTCACTCATCTTTGCCCTTGTTTCCACAGCCACTGATTCCAAATGACCTCTTCCCACCCTGTTTTGTCTTTTTGCCATCTTTTGTTCTAAATGCAGGAGCTTTCTAACAAAACTCATGTTTATTCCAGAATTATACAAAGCCTTGTACAACACAACTGGGAGAATGGAGGCACTTCCCCTCTCACTGGGATAAAAGTTTTATTTGAATGGAGAGATGAAGAGTGATTTGTCTTAGACCACTTGTTTGAAAGTGCTTATCCACCAATATTTTCTCCTTTGCGTCTGTAACTCTGCTTTTTAGAAGTGCAAGGGATAGGAACTGTCCAACCAGGATGCTGTTTTGTATCTCAATCAAGGAAGTCCACTAGAAACTTCAGACAAAACCAAAGGGTGGGGGGAAAAAAAGGCATGTAATGCAGAACAGGGAAGAACATGAGAAAGAACTGGGCTTTCCAACCTGCTTTTCACACATATGTGAAGGTACAAGGAGAACACGTGATTTTCTATGTGAATGAGGCCCTAACTCTTCACAAACCATTTACAGGAGAATCTCTACTCTTGTTTTAATAAGAGGTTACTGGGTTTCACTCTTTACTATCCAGCATGAAAATCACAGTCGTTTAATGTATGTTTATCAAAAACTACACAGCTCTAGTTAACACTTTATGGTAGAGTATATAAACTCAGCAAAACCTTTTATCCTCCCAAAAAGTCATTCCACCATTTTTGTGAAATCTCTCATCTTGCCTGAGACACCAAGGAGACCACTAAAGACCCACGAGAAAGCACAAACCACATAAATACATGATCTCGCCTGACCAAGAAAAAAGCTGCACAGCCAGGAGAGGAACCCAACAGACCATCCAGGCCTTTCAAAACCAGGCACATGAACTGCATGAAACAGGGAAGGAGGAAATTATTTCACATGTCTAAAAAGACAAACCCGTAAGCACTTGGTAAAAGTAATTAGTGTTTACAGCCGTATTAGTGCTAATCTCTGACTGGATAAAAACTGTCCTTTCAAAAAGCTGCACTGGAAACACCAGGAATAGCTCAGAGAAAGCAAATCCACGTAATTTAGGAACAAATGACAAAAAATTACCACATCTTTGATGAAATGGAGCATCTTGAAAAGCACTGCAGAAATAGCAAAAAAAAAAAATCACAACAAACCCCAAAACAGAAAAGACACACAAAACCTCAGTGCTTTAGATACCCGCAGAAAACCGAAACTACAAAGTAGTTTCACTTTCTCAGGCAGGAAGCAAGATGTAAAATGAACTTTTACCTTCTCCCCTTCCTTTAAATACCGATGCTATCGAAAAAGAGGCTCAGAACAAAATAAGGTGCTGCTGATGGCATAAGAAAATTGTGCTTGTCTCACTCTGCAAGAAACAAAACTTCTGGAACTCCGTGGCCTCCAAAAAAACCTCAACAAGTGCTGGGCTGAATTTGGATTTCTGGTTAGCCAAAGGTTCGTCTAAAAGCTGTCACTGCCTGGCACTGCTCGCACCGGAGACCGAGAGCGGCCCCGAGTGCTCCGGTGGGGCCGCTCCCGACACCGGGGCGTGGGCAGGGAGCGCACACGGACACACGTGGGAGGACTCCGGCATCCTGGGGGATGCGCTGGGGCTGTCAGCCAGAGCTCGGCTGGACACTGCCCGCCGCCCCTCGGGCGCTGTCAGATCCCTTCGCTTCGGCCAACGGAGCCGCGTGCCGGTACCGCTGGGCAGGCACAGCCCCTCCGCGGCTGGAAGGGACCCCGCGGGGCTCCCACCGCCCGCCGAGCGCCGGGGCGGGGCTGCTGGGGGGGATCCCGGTGACACTCCTGGGGCGGTCCCTGCCCCCGCCCCGGGCAGCGCGGCACACAACGGGGGCCGCGGCACCCCGCTAGGCGGGCTCGGTTCCCGGCGGCGACCGCGGCCCCTCCCGCGGCGGCCCCTCCCGGCTGTACCTGCGGTCCTGCGCCGCCTCTCTGCCCGCGGCCGCCGGCGTAACATGGCGTCGGGACATGGCGACGGGTGGGCCCGGCAACGGCAGCCCTTCGTCGAGCCGCCAGGTCATAGCGCGGGCAGCCCGGCGGGCCCCACAGGGGCGAGGGGAGCGGCGGGCGCGGCCGCTCCCGGCACCATCGCAGGGCCCGCGGGCGGGACGGGAACGGCCCTGCGGGAAGGGGTTACGGGACAGCGCGGGACGGCCGCTTCTTAATGGCTCGGCCGCTGATTGGCTGAGCGGCTGCGGGAGGCGCGCCTCCCATTGGCTTCTTGCCGCCGAGGGCGGGATGGAGAGCGGTAGCGCCGCTACGATTGGCTACTGGGAAAACGGAAGGCGGGCTGGAAGGAGGAAGGGTGGTTTGGCGCCTTGGTCTCGTGCCATTCACCCGCGCGCAGCCGCCTATCGCTGATTGGTGCGCTCGGGGCGGGCCCCGCCCTCTCCCGCGAGGCCCCGCCCCCGGTCCCGAGCGGTGCTTTGGGGACACTTTGGGGGGGTTCCCCCACGAGCAAAAGCGTCCCGGGAGGAGAGCGGCGCCGGGCGAGCTGCAGGAGCGGCAGGCCGTGGGGCCTGCACTGCGTCTGTGAGCAGGCCCAGCTACACAGACGCCTCCGGAGCGCGGGGCAGTGCTGGGAGGTGCAAAAGTTGGGATGGGCGTAACTTCAAAACCATCACCAAACCGTGTGCCTTCCCATGCAATGAGCGCTGTGCGAGCTTCACTCCACACCTGGACGCATCCTCAGTACGATCCTCTGTGCCTGCACCACCACGTGGCAAACATTCCGGACAAAAACTCGGACCGGGCAACCTGAAGAATCAGATTTGTATCTTAGAGGATGCCAGTGCTGCTGTCTCACAGTCTGTGCAAATTCACATAACTAGTCCAGAAAAATTAGCAGTATCAAAGTGTTTCCACTCTGCCTGCTTTAGCAGGTGCTGCACAGGGACAAGGTAACTCCTGCCTGTGCTCTGCACAAATAAGAGATCAAACAGTCATAGATCCGTTTAGGTTGGAAAAGACATTTAAGATGCCCTGCAGGCTATCTGGGATAGTTTGTGCTGAAATCTGTTTTGCTGGGGTTTTGTTTAGCACTTCGACTAAGAGTGGAGAAGACCAAGGCCACTGTTTTCCTAATGTTTTTCTTGGATCCAGAAACACCGGGAGACAACTCAAATGAAAAGCAGTGACCCATCCCCATCTCTTTCCACACGCCACCCAAGGTAGTCTGGCCTAGCAAAGCCTGCAAAACACAAGTAACAGTAACACAGAACTGAAAGCACAGGACTAAACAGGAAACTTTTCTGAACACCTGAATGTCTGAGTCTGCCCTGTACTATGCACTCCACCCCTTCCATCATGCCCACCTACACACTCCACCCCCTTCATCATGCCCATCTCCAGACTGTTGTGCAAAAGCTGAAACTTCTGATCTCTCGAACCCCACCTCAAAAGTGTGAAACACTGGCTATAATCACAACATGCACTTCGGTTCTTTCTTTCTTGAACCCATCCTACACACCCCCTGCCTTCAGCTGCAAGCTCTCTGCCCCAGGGACCATCTATGAGTATTAAGTGTAAAGAACTTTACAGGAGCAGATCCCACTGCTTAACAACACACTTTTAAACCCCCTATGCACAGCAGTACAATAAATCTATGTTTATGCTCAGTGTAACTTCTTTGAGCAACAAATGAAGAATAGTTAGATTTATGGTCATATAGATTTCCTTGAAAAGACAGTAGTGTGTATTTGAATTACTGTTAATAAAGTGTTAAAGTTTCATACACAGTGTTAGCCAGGAATTCCAGAAATATTTCTATGGCAGGTTGAAGGAGCGGATGAAACTGAAATCCTATAAACATTTGCTTTACCTTTCTGTTTAATACTTTAACCCTGGAAAATTGCAATAGGCTAGAGGCATGTCTACAGTTAAGTGACCTGGAGTCATAAAGATTTTTAGAAGACAACGAAAGACTCTAATACAGAGCAGCTTCAACAGAAAGTCCAATTCTAGCATTGGTGATGACAAGGTGAAGCTATTTATCATAGGAAGTAAGGATACAAAGCCCAGTAATTACCCAAATAATAACTTGAATTATAATAAACTGCCTACAGCAAGTGTCTGAATTGCAGTCACTGCAGAAGGTGGGGTACTGTGGCACTGAGAACAGTGGGGGAAGTTAAAAAAAAAAGTGAAACGGCTGTAATGGTATCAGCTTGTTTTGGCTTTGGGTGTGTTTTTCCCCTGAGGCAGGAGAGTTGTGTCTGCACACACATTGTTTAAACTTATACGTGCCCCAGAGCAGGCCTTATTTCAACAAATAGGGTTCAGCACTCATTAGGTACACAAGTATAGCTATCATTAAGTAATCACAATACTCAAACTTACTTCAATTAGAGTAACTCTAAACACTATAGATGCCAATTATTGCCAAGAAAGAAGGAACCTTCCTTTGCCTGACAGTTCGAAAGCATCTCACTGCTTACAATTCCTTTCCCTGAAATTAAGCACAAGTTAGAAGACACCTTATGCTTTGCTTCAAAAGAGTTGAAAAATCATTTGCCTCCTGCCAGTCCCATGCTATTGATTTCTATTTCTATTAGTCCTTCCCATCACAGTCTGAGTACTCACAAATAACCAGGAACACTGAAAAAGAACAAATCTGGGAGACTTCATAAGAATTTACAAATAGTTCCAGAAGTATACTTGGAGTATCATGAGAGTCATTCTTTCCTATTTATTCCATCTGTTCCTTAATTGCCTTCCAGAATGACTCATGATTTTATTTTCAAGCAAAAGCAGGAAGTATTGCAGAGTGCAGTAGTTTTAAGCAGTATCCGCAGGGAAATGCATTGCCCACAGTGCAGCTACATCATGATGAACTACTGTGATTTGGCCACATCCATTAACACTTGAAATTTGTGAGTCACAACCAAGTGATCTTTACCATTCTAATATAAATGGTCTAAACAGAGTTTAAAGCCCCGAATGTGAAATGGGCCCACATGCTTTTGTCAAAGAAACAAAGGAGGCAAAATGAAAGCACCATTTCTAGGCTGTGAAGAAATTGCTTTTAGGCTTTTGAAAGCATAGCTGGACTTCAAGATCTTCCGATTTTTATTAAAATACACCAGTACTTTGAGTCTTTCTCCTTTAAAACCATCCATTATTGCAGAATTCCCCCGCTTTAACTCTAGAAACTAAGTATTTCCAAAGTTGTCAAATGGTAGCTGAAACAATACTGTCAAAACCTCACATTTCCTGAACAATTTTTGTTTGTTTTCAATTTCAGAAGCCACAGGGATAGTTAACAACTCAAAATTATTTGTAGAAAAGGAAGAAGGTTGTTCCTTCCCCAGCAGATCTCACATCTAAGGGGTTCTGTGGAGACACCTGCTCCTCTGGCAGAAGAAAACTTTTTAGCCACACACTCCAGCTTCCATCACTTCCAACAGCTGCAGCCACCACCTGTGTCAGGCTCTTCTGCAAAGGAGCCACCAGAGTGGCTGTGCACAGCTGGGGCACAGGGAGCCAGCAGGTCACTCCTGGGGAAGGGTGTTCAGGGACATGGGCCATCTGTCCAGCAGTGGGGCCACCCTCAGCAGTCAGAGGAGGCTATAACTGTGATCAAGCATTAGCTCAGACTTCCTCTTCTAACAATTTGTGAGATGAATACCATTTTCTAGGGAGTGATTTGCAACCCTGACCTAAAGACAAAAGGAGGTGCTGCAGGTTGGAAAGTCACACAGCATGTGCAACACCACACATGCATGGCCAGCTTAAGCTATGAACCTGCCTCCACCTTGTAACACGACTGTTCCAAAGCTCCATATGAAATACTTACCCTATAATACATTCTTTGAAATTCTAGGGACCTCCTTCCTCATTGGTGTCTGTTTGTAACCACCTTGTCTTAATATACCTGACCTCACCAAAAGCACAGCAAAGCCTGAGTCATTCAAAAATCACTGACCTTGTGCTGCCTCAAGGGAATCACAGTGAAAAGGCAAGATAGATTTCTGAAGTGGCAAAGGACCATGAAACTCTCTTAGAACATTAGGAACAAGAACTGAAGCAAGCACAAGCAGTGAAGCTGCAAAAGGAAAATTTTTCTAAGAAACCACAGGGAATGACAGGTAAGGGCAAAGACAGGTATCATCATAAGTCTTATCCCCTTGGAGATTAAGTGTTGTAAATTGCTTTTTCCCTGACACAGGATCAAGTTTGTGTAGAAACAGATGGACCAATATTTATTGGCATACCTTTTATTAAGTTGGTATAGTAGACTTATTAATAGCAGACCATTATCCAGACAGTAAATTCAATTATTCTTTCATGATTCACACACATGCCATCACTCATCAATACCCAGTAGGGAAGGGGGAGCTGACCACAGTGGTTTTCTCAGATACATACTGACATGCCATGGCCCTCGGGGTCAATGCTCAGAAAGTCCATCTGTTTCTGCAGATGCACATGTAATCTCTGCAATCTTTGCCAGCATACAGCCACCACTCCCTTCTCAGATGTGGCACAATTCATATGCCATTGTTGATGGCATGTGTGCTGGTGGCCTTGTGTGGTTCATCTGACTGTCCTGTGCTCAGCTGTTCCTGTGGATTCACCAAGATCTCTTTGCTCTGGAGTTTATCCATTCCCAGGCCACTTTTGCACATGGCCTCTCAGCATGCATTGTTCATCTCTTCAGTTCCCTGTTTTCTGGTAACTATTTCTCCATCCATATGCATCCAGATGTACCTATGAAGTCTGTTTAAATTCAGAGGGGATTTTGAGACCCAAGTGCTCCCTGTACACTGCAGGCTGTCCCTCCCAGGCACAGCACAGTCAGCTCTCTCCCCAACTGCTACAAACACAGTTAGTCACAATTTGCAACAGAGATTCCCAAAATCCTTCTCCAAACCTGGATCTTCCAGAACACTGCTCGCCCACAAAGCTCAGCGTGCCACCACTCCAGTCATGCTTTGCCTTTTTTCAGTAGCACAAATCACTACACTGTGTATTGACAATATAATGATATGCTCTGGGAGAAACTCAAGTCTTCACCACCCAAACCAAAAGATTCTCATCTGTCATTCTCCTTTATAGGCATTTAAATAACTTCTTATAAATTGCATGATGCATTTTCCTGCTTCTGATTATCTTCTACAAAACAATTCTCCATCAATTATTTTAATTACATTGGCATAAATTATGCTTTCAAGCTAAATCTAATGCTCAGCTATTGGCAGTCCATGCTGTATCTCCCCATGCTATCTTCAGACACTCTCATATACAGCTACAGGTGTTCTCTGACAGTGTTTTGTGTGATGACTGCAGATACCTGCACGTTAGTCTGTTACCTGGGTGCTTATTAGTCATGCTGTCATGCTTCCCCTTATTTCAGCTAAACAGCCATAATAATGAGGTTTCCTATCCTTCACAACGTTGCTTTGATTTCCCCACACAATAGCAGAAAAAGAGAGAGAGGCACAGGAAGCAAAGATCAGCTCTGTCTCAGCATCCATTTACACAGTTGTGAAACTGGTGGAAGGGATAAAGTCCACACTCACGTGGAAGTGTTCAGACATAGGCAGCCATTCCTCTTTCCACTGCAAATGCAAAGGGGACTGCTGAGTGCTGTGCTGGCTGGGCTTTGCTTTAAGTTGAAAAACTCCTATTAATGAAAGCAGAGTAAGAATGTTTTCTTAAGACTTAGGCTGGCTGCCTCTGACTGAGCACACTAGCTGAGCACACAGCCAGAAGCTACAGGTCACATGAACATGTCTGAGCCAAGCCTGTGTAAATTCATCACGTTGATGTACTTTTCCAGGCACTTCCAGACTCAGCTTCCTAGCTGGGCCTGCCTCAGCTGCTCTTTGTTCCTTTCACCACCAATTTTGGTTTCAGCACAGCCACAAAGTACAGTACAGTACAGTTCAGATACAGACATTTCCTGGCATTCCCAGTTTCTTTTTCTTCCATCTTGCTGGAGAACCTCTCCCCTTCTGACTAATTCCCAGATGTTATCAGACCAGACGCTCCCTGCTGGTCATTCCAGGAACCAATTTACACCTGCTTTACTAAGCAGACACTGATACCTTGACATGCAGCCCACAGAGCAAAGACTGCACTTTCCTTTAGGTGAACATCTGGAGACAATATTTACGGTACCAGTTTCAACTGCAGTAACAGTTTCATCAGTGAGAAGGGTTTGTAACTCAAGATTGTGAAGCATTTGTGCTTTTCAGAGCCTGCTTCATCCAGGAAATTGGCATCTCTAACCAAGGACACAACTAGTTCCTTTTTTTGGCTAGGCAAAAAGCTGGCAGCACTGCACCGATGTGCCAGTGGGACACTGTGTAAAATACATGTCACGGCTTTGTGTATATAATAATGCTACTACATTAATATACATTTACTAATCACTACATAGTTTGCTTACACCTTTAACACACACTAACAACTATCCTGACATGCATACCCATTCCCACAATTATTTTCATGGAAAACTTCAAATCAGTCCAGGTCAGTTAAATTCCCTCTATTCTATTTCTATTCCCTGCCTTTTACCTGTTCAAGTACTTCAAAATTTTGAGTAACAGGACTCTCAATACTTAAAGCTTCATAGGCAAGACCCATATAACCACATACACAAAATTCCTTTGTCATGACTACTAGGAACAGCCTGGTTTACAGATAAAACAAAAGTGGAAATGGCCTTCACCTGTGGCTTCTTCAGCAGACATCTATCATGGTCACATTCACCAAAGCTAATTTCTGTCCTTGCTGCTCCCTTTCTATGGAGGCTGTTGCTGGGAGGAGAGCAGTGCTATATGCTTGGCAAACCTCCTGTTAATCACTGGTTGTTTCTGCAAAGATTAATCATTCTTGACACAAAGGTCAAACACAAAATTAAAAAAAAAAAAACAAACCAACAAGCTGAGGGGCAATCCACTGCTAGCAGGCAATGAAAAGGGTTTTCCTTCAGCAGCTATCAGTGTTTCTCTGGCTTTTCCTTCACAACACAAACACATTGCTTTCAGCATAACAAGCAACAGAAATTTTAATTGGTAAATTCAATTAGCTGATCAAGTTGTCAGATCTCTCTCATCTTCTTCCACTTACATGTTATGCTGTGACAAAGCTCTTTTTGCAAAGATTGAGGGAATCCCTGAATTGGCCTCAAATACTATATTTCTTTTGCAATCAGTGATCTGATGAAGGTGGGGGCTGCTCAACCTTCAAAATAATTAATTGGGAAAGGCCTGCTGGGACAGGAACATAAGAGCCAGGGCCTCCATCAGAGGTAAGCAGAGACAGGACACGTGATGTCTGGCCAAAATGAGCAAACACTGTTATATTTCAAAAGCTAGACATGCAATCAGTCAGTAAAACCCCTTACACTGACTTACTACTATTTTTAACCTAAGTTCTATGTCTGAGTGAACAAATGGAAGGCTGATATATCAAAAGTGGCACACACTAGCAAATCTTCTTTAAAGGACTTTTTCTTTAATAACCAGCCAAGTCTGCAGGACCAGCCATTTCACCTGGAAGCCAGGGAACCACAAAGCTATCATTTCAGTGAGGAAAAGACCTAGTGGATGGCACCACCGTGGCTTGGTGAGAGGGGAACAGGCTCTGTAAAAGCAGAAAGTTAGATATTAACAGGAAAAGATGTTAGGCCAGTAAGTTAACCAGCTGGACTGTTCAGATACGTGCTGCTAACAGGGAAGCGTTGGGATTCTTTTTATTTCTGTTGCTGATATCACGAGTATGCCTGGGATACCAGCTGGCTTTCAAAAACCAGACATAATTAATGTCTGGTGAAATGATTAGTTAAGGACACTTAAACCAGCAAAGTCTGCTTAGCACTTACAGCTTGCATCTGTGTTAATATAGAGTCTCTGTTTTACGACCAACACTGGGGTTGCAGCAAGCTTTGTGAGCAGCCTGTGAAGGGACCTTTTCCTTCTACATCAGTTCTGAATCATCTCATCTACAAAATGCTACAGATCCCAACACAGCACACCCCTCTGCCAGGAAGGCTGGCAGTGAGATAGAAATGCCAAGATTCATAACAGCAACACTAACATTCATATTAGTTGAGCAAGGGCTAGAAGAATGTTTCATACTGACACCCAAGAACATGACCAACAGCAATCAGAGTGAAACACTGATAAATGAGATGTTTACATCATAAAGCCTGTGCTCTGATAAGGCAACAGCAGAAAAAAAGCCATCAGCAGACCTGTGCTCCAGCAACAGGAGGATGGTGACAAGGTTGCATCACCTGTACATGCCATTGCTTTCTGCTGTTATAATACAAAGGCAAATGGGTCATAAAGATTCTCAAAAAGAGGCAAAGACAATGGGCAGCCACCTTGCCCCAGACTTACAGAGGAAGAAGCAAGATTCTTATTGGGACCAATTCACTGTAATAACTTTGTTTTCTTAAAGAAGTAAAAGATATTTTAAAAATTAGTTCAATCCAGTTCAAAAACTAGATCTAGCATGATCAAGAAGAACCCAAAACATGGAACAAGGATTTGAATGCCAACATCACATCCTTGGTGTTACGCAAATGATCTTTGTGAGTTTTGACACATGTCTAGGAATCCATGAGTACGTGAGTGTGAAAATGCAAGTAAAACATGTGGCAATGAGCAAATAAAGTAAGTTCTCTTTAAACTAAACTTCCCCTTTCATTGAGATTCATGCTAAACCTTGTTATATTAATTGCTTTACATGCATAGGGCAGCAAGTGCATCACAAATCTCATCTTCCTATAGTCTTGTATGTTTTTCTACACCCTCCCGGTCTAGCGCTCCAGCCAGCTCCCCCAGGCTGGCCCATATCAGAGAGCTGAGATGAGTCATAGGCTCTTTCTTGGATCTAAAGCCAAAACGCTGCTAGCAATACACAAAACTGGGCAGCATACAGAGTTGGCCAGAACCATTTCCACTTAGGAAAGGTCAGGTGTTGCTACAGTACACCACTAATTGAGCTTCTCTAAATTCCCTTGAGAAATTTACTCTGTTCTTCTTTCCTGAAGAACAGAGTGCAAACCTGCACACCATACTCCCATAGCAGCTCCCTGTACAGCAGAAACATCTATCCCCACACCCGCAGGATAAAATCCTGTTTGCACAGGAGGGAGGGTTTCCCGCTCCTCATGTACAGTTGGGATTTTCCATAACCTGCAGATCGTTTCTGGCAGAGCTGTTGCTGAACAGTCACTCTGACAGCCTTGCAGCACATTTCTTTAACTCACTGCAATCTTTTGTACTGCTCCTCATTGCATTCCTGACACTATTCCTCAAGATAACTTTTAACTTTGATCCTGTTCTTCAGTGCTCACCATTCCTCCTAAATTCACAACAGTTTAACAAATATGTTCCATTAATGTAGTACATGCACCTTTGATGCCCTTTGTGGACTTTAAATGAAATATCAACTGCCCTTGGACACTGGGCAGGGTCCTGTAAAACATTAGCCAATAAAGGCTGCTCTTCTGGCAACAAGCCCTCAGTAACTCACCTAAGTACAAAGGAGCAGGGATAGATACAGATGGGTGGAAACTGATGCCAATTTAGGTCCACCAACTGGTACACAAAACTCCTGTCTGTTTTGCAGGCTGTATGTCAAGGCAGGCACTTAACTGTACATGGCACATACTCAAATAAGCAAACATAACTTGCCAAATCCTGTTCTGCAGGGCTACATCGTTAGGGATTTCTGAGCTTGGTAGCTTAAAGTGGTTTCAGGTGTACTTACAGCAGTTGGAGTCGTACTTCATGGTGATTATGCGCACATACACGGTAGTGGCCAAGTCACAGGGTAATCAGGCAGCAAAATGCAACAAGAGCATTCAAAGAAATAAATATGCTTTTTGCAAGTGCTGGATTTTCAAGGCATGATGACAACTAAGTTAAATTGATAAATCAAACAGTAGAAGAACATAAGCACATTTAAATCTCAGGTGACATCTATCAGAGGTATAATTTAGAAGAAACAGAGTCAACACTCTTCATGCTACTAGTTCTCACACTATTATTATATGTATATACACTATCCCCAGCTTGCTCTACTTCATGTTCTCATCACTCTGAGCATTACTAATATAGACCCTCACCACTACGGCTTCCTGCTTCCAACCAAATGTTCCAGAGTGACACTGGAGACCCACCCTGGGACACACATCAGTGTTTGTCTCAGTGACTTACCTGTCACTTAATGATCAGCTGTTGACACTGGCATCTGCATAAACAATCTGTGCTGATCCAGAGGTCAAACCCTGAGCCAAGACAAACTGGCACAGTTTTATAATAAGCCTTGGGAAATAATAATGACCTTCCAAAACACCCATTGGCATTTTAATCCTTAGAGACTCCATTTGTAGGTACAAGGTTAGTTTTTTCAACAGGTTAGCTGAGTTTGATTATCTGCATGTCATGTCTGATAAAGAAATAGCTTGGAGCTCAGCTATGCCTTTAACTTTGTATTGTGTGACAGCCTCAGACTATAAATTACTTGTAACTATTAAGATTTAGGGGTTTTTTTTTAATAAGTAGTAAAGACTCTAAAATTTGTTTTCAAGCCTTGAAGAAGCTGAGGGTTTTTTTAATATACAAAGCATGATGCAGGATAAACTGACCTGGAAACCATTTGTTTTGTTAAAACTATGAGATGGTAGAGTCATACAAACCATGAGTCATTTACAGCTTCATTAAATGGGCCACAAAAATATGAGAAAGCTTGTAACTTAGCAGGTATTGTTACACTTCCCTCAGCTGGGCCAAAGGAATTTCCTTTAATTCCTTCTTAGAAAAGAGTTCAGTTTGTAATAAGACTAATCAATCCAATCTTTTATTTTCATTAATTTGTCTTATCAGTCACAAGTGTACAAGGCAGCTCATTGCTCTCTGCCCCTTACTAAATGTTGCCACTTCCTCAGCTCTCCTATTCTAGTACTTTAAGCACACCTTCCCCCCATTTCCAAAGTAGCTTTTTCTGGCTTATTAAATAGATTGTTTTGCTAATCCAGATTGTTTTGACTGAAATGAGCATGTGTGTGTAGAAAAAATATTTTTGCATTTTTCCAGCAATAGCTTCAGCTTTTATGTGCTTTAATTTAACTGAGTTTCCATAAGTTAATTTACCTTTGCTGAGTTGATCCTGAAAGAAACATCTATCTCAAACAGTCTGTCCATGTTCCCTGTCCCTATCAGCCAAAACCTTCAAGAGGATTAGGGTGTATATTTGCAGTATGTTCTTGCTCTTCCTATTTTTCTTCCTATATTTCTGCCCTGAGAGTGAGCAGCTATGGCTCTTCCAAGGCAAAAAAGCAAAATCATCTTCATCACAGGCAAGGAAGGCATTTTTCACTTTCATACACTCAGGAAAGTTTGATTGATTCATTATTACCTATAACTGTTCTGTTACTTTTTCTTACGTAGCACTACACATGAGGCTGGTTGTGTTTGGCACTCATTAAACACAGCAGCCTTATGCTTTTCTTTTGAGGACTGGAAAAGCATCCCTGAACAAAAGCCTTTGGTGACAGTTTGATCACTGAAAGTGGGCTCTGCTGCAACAACATCCCACCTGGAACACTTCCAGCCTCCTCCTCACCATGCCACCAGACACCCCCACAGCATTGTGGTGAGCAGGCTGAACACTCAAAATAACCCCGAGGCAACAAAACGAGTGCCTTGCTCAGCTTCTTTACAGGGTGTGAGAGGGAGGGCACAAACCAGCTAAGAGGGAAGGATGGGATTTGCTTTCTCCCGAGCAGCAACAGCACTAAACCCCAGCCTTCAGCAAAACCAAGATAAATTGAAGAGCTTTAATTACCATATCCCACATCCCAAAAAGAAAGCAGGTACTGTTCTAGGGGACATTTTGATTTATTCCTGACATCTATAACAGGAACTAATGTTTAGCATCAGGAAAAGAATGCCAGTGGTTAACTAGTAGAAAAAAAGTATCAGGGGAAATGTTGGTTTTCTCATTTCCTGATGTCTTTAGATGTCTTTTTTGGAAAAAATATGTGCTTTAGCTCAGCTTAAATCAGTGGGCCAATGTAAAGGAAAACATAAAGAAACTGTCTAGCCTGTGAAAGATGGGATGTCAGTCCATGGGGTCTAATGATCTCTACCTGTTCTGCAGAGCTGAACTCCAGAGCAGCAAATAAAGAATTTCTTTTGCATCCACATCTAAACATATCCTGCACCTAAAGAAAGCCGGTATTTAGCTCACAAAGGGCTGGCCTAGTTCTCTCTATTCTGCCACACCCCCTCCTCTCTCCGCTCCCGACTCCTGGCTTAGGCTTACTCTTAGAGCTACGCTTAGGATTAGGGTTACGGTTAGGGTTAGGCTTCTCTTTTGTGTTAGGATTAGGCTTTGGGTGTTTTTTAATGTTAATGGCGCAGCACCATCGACACCTGAGAGCCCAAGGCTGCCACCTTTTCTCTTGGCGCAAGTGGGGCTGGGAAATTGCCATTTTTCAGCCAAGAATTGAAGAGGGACGAAGATTCCTCTTCGAAAAGGAATGGAAGAGGAAAGGTGCCAGCCCACAAGGGGCTGGCCTAGGTCTCTCTATTCTTCCAAACCCCCTCCTCTCTCCACTCCCGATTCCTGGGTTAGGGTTACACAGGGTGTTCCACTGCATCCACACAGTCTGCTGCTTGTACAGGACCACATACCAGCTCATGCGAGATACAATTCCCAGCCCTTCTGTTTTTATCATTCCAGGGCATTAAACAAATTCAGGTACTCTTCCCATTTGCTCCATTTAAGCAAGCATCCCAACCAAAACAGATCCTAGGTGTCCTGCACACATTATCCCTCTTTACTATTCTACTATCCCTGTTATGACAATACAACTTTTCTGTAGTTTCTTCTATAGTTTGACAGTCATATTAGACATGGAATCCATAAATACTTGTCACTTTTGTTGGCCCCATTTAAGCCACCAGACCAAAAATGCCTCCTTTGGCAGAAAAGTACTATCTTTGCCTCTTGTTTCTTACTAGAATCGGTAAGAAGCTTTTACACGCCTGCAGCTTTCCTCTCAACGCTCACTACTGGGATGAGGTAACCAACAGGCAGCATTTACAGGCAACTTGGAGAAGTGCTGAACAGCCTTTTGATAAACCTGCTTTTTCTGAATTCCAGCATAGCTAACATCTATATTCCTTTACAGCCCCACATAGCAACCCTTCCAGCAGTGGTTAAAGCTTCCTCTATGCATGGCTTATTATTACTGTCAACAATCTCTCTGGGATCACAGTGATGTTTCAAGATGCCTTAGTAAAATACTCTCAAAAATTCTTAGAACTTCATCTGCTTTAATTATTGCACACAAATTTAGGAACCAAATCTGAGTTTTTACCTAGAAAAATCTCATAACTTCTGTATGAAAGGATAATTGTATCTTGTACTGCTCCTATGACCATTATATCAGTTAGCCCATCTCCAAGAAAGTTTAGGATTGGGAAGGGGTGAGTGGGTGGGGGTTGTGTAATCTCTGCATGTCTTCTGTCCACCAACACCAGTATTGCCAAGTAAATTTGATCACCTTGTCACAGGAAAAGAGAGGCTGAGTACTTCTATAAAGCCACACCACAATTCATTTACCAAGCAGCAGAAAAATGCCTGTCTCCCACCTGAGCCATTTACACTCTCTCCCTGGACTCTCCCAGCATGACCAATTGGAGCAGATTGACTTTTACCTAATCACCCAAGCAAGTGCTGGTTTTCTCTTCCTTCACCTGTATGCTCTATCAGTGCCCTGAGCAATATCTGCAGATATTCCTTCATCCCCATGTATTCCTGCAGTTCTTTCTTCACACTCCATTTATATCAGACTTCTAGGGACAAAACCATTGAATTTTCCCTTCCCCCTCCTGCGGCCAACCAGGTTATTACAAAGCAGGATGAGATAGGACTCACCCTGATGAGCTCACATGGAGACCATCTCTGATAAATGCTTTCATCTCACACTGCTGACACCTTTGAGGACAGAGGTTTTATTTCATCCACCCCCTTCAGGGTACAAACACATGCAGAGTGCATCAGTTCATGATGTCTCTGCTGTGTACTTGAGGATAGATCTCACAAGGGACCTGAAGATTTATGTATATGCTGTTGTGAGACACTGGATTATTGTATTAATTATTGGCTCAGACCCACTCAGGTGTGTGGGTGTGGGACACATCAAGTTTCATGAAAGTGAAATGGTGCCCCGCTCCACCCTCAGCCCCTTGGAGCCTCCTTGGGCAGCTCTGGAGCAGCTGTCAATCACTGGCACATCAGGTGCACCCCACCATCCCACACCCCCTGGAGCCCCTAACCCAGCCCCAGAGGGGGTCAAATCAAGCCAATTTAAGTCCAATCAAGCATGAGGACAGTTTAAGCCAGACAGCACGCCTCAATAACTGAAAGAAGCCAGCCTTACTCTCCAAGAGGCAGTTGCAGAGGAGGAGCTGGTCAGAAGAGGAGAGCTGTTCTTCCTGGGTTTGGTGCCTCCAGCAGGTCTCAGAAGGGTTTAGAGTGCAGACCTCAGCTTTGAAGATGGTTCATGACAGAAAAGCAAACTGAGGGAAGGAAAGCAAACTAAATTTTACCATACAACGCAGTACCCTGGCAAGGACTCTGAACAGGGCACAAGAAGCAAGACCTTGATCAGCCCTGCTTCAAGAAGGGAAGGCTGTGAGGTGCTGTTAATATTTATCACACAGCTGGGGGCATGAGCAGGCTCCAAAGGGAGCATTTTCATCCTCTGCTCTCAGCAGCACAGAGCAGGAAAATGGCCCAAAGACAGTTCACTCAGTTAAAAGCAAACATCTCATATACCTTGAGGTGCATTAATGAAAACACCAGGATTTCCATGGTCTGCTCCTGGACAGGTACAGCCTGGATGTGGGCACAGAGCTCCCCTGGATGAGCTGCGCAGCCTCAAGCTTGCTAACATGGGCTTTCATGCAGGATCTGGAATGACTTCTCACAGGGTGCTCAAACCACAGCCAAGCTGTCATGTGGCACAGAAGACATGTGGGATGCCAGGGCAGACCCACCTACAAGAGAGTGAGCACATTGAAAGGTCATTGGGAGTAACTCCCACAACTGTATCAATGTGGGTGTTCCCAGAAGGTTATGGTATAGGAAACACTTAAGTGCTTGCACATGGGGTGGAGGGGACCACAGCTGGCCCCAAAGGAGCCAAAGGGGGCACTCCCTGCAGGGGAACAGAAAAGCCAGAAACAGGTAAGAACAATAAAGTAGTGGATGTAAGCAGTCACACGAACACTGCTCCAAAATTACTTCAGATGACTCAGAGTAAGTGTACCTTAATTTTCCACCTTTTCAGTGCTGCCATGTTACCTGACATGTTATGAGGGAACCCAGTGGATCACCCAGCCCCGAGGTGGGACCAGCCATGCCTGCACCACCTCCAGTCACTGCTTACCTACCCAAAACAATACCAGGAGCCCACTGCTTCTGCCAAGGACATAGGTCTCCTGGGAGCACGGGCTGTGGTAGAGAAGCTTCCAGGGACTAAGAGAACCGGGCAAGCTCAGAACACACCCCTCAGCATCAAGCTCACACACTACTTACTTCTTTTCACCTTGCAAATTTGCCCTGGCAGCAGCACAGCTTGGGGAAATGCAACTGAAATACAGAAATATCACCACCTTGGCCACATAGCAGACAACTGCTGTTCTTCAAATTTATTCACATCTCTCTCGGGTCACTGAGTCTGGCAGAAGTTAATCAGCATTTCCAGACCAGGCTGTGCAGTGAGACACCTCTGGCAGCAACAACGGGAGTGTGCAGCCCTCTAGTGCCCAGTGGCAGCCATGTTACTGACACTGGTGGCCATGTCCCCGCAGAGCTGCTCAGCTTTCCATCGCTCTGCCATCAGTACCTGTCACTCCCAATGGGCAGCAGGCAGCAGGTCACATGCTTTATACTGAGGCCCAGGACACCTTTTTTTTTGATTTCCAACTTTTTTTTAATAATTTCTATTGTCTTTATGTGCAGAATCATGCTGGGAACTCTCTCCTCCTCTACATTCTACTGTTCCAGCTCCATCCAGCCACAAAGGTTCCCTCAGCATGCAGGGCTAGCATATCAGCCCACATTCTTTTCTGATTCCTCTAACTTAAACTTTGAACAGAGGAAATCGGCTCTTATCAGTGGATGAAACAGCTTCTGAAGTCAAAGCGCAGGTCTTCGGCTCCAAGAGGTATTGTGGCCGTAGGCTTGAAGTGATACCAGCCCTTTTAGCCACCTCTCGAAGCCAAGGTCAGCTCCTCCTGCACCCAGCCCAGTGCAGCTCCCAGGAAAGAGCCACGCTCACAGCCAGGTGTCCATGAGAGAAGCCAGTTTACTAGTGAGCGCAGGGCTTATATAGGGTCAGGGTTGAACTTTCTGGAAAAATGGGAGGGGGGAAGCATCTGATTGGCTAAGGGGTATGCAAATGAGGAATCAAGAAAGGAACCAATGGGAGAACACAGCATAAACAGAACCATATATGGGAAAGTGGTGCATTGCACCAAATCTGAACCAATGAGGGAAAGGTTGGCGGGAAAAAGGCCCTGAGGGTCTGTGGGAAGAAGAACTTGGATAGGACTACTAAAGGGAAATATTATGGGTAGACTTGATGACTAACACCATTAACAGGCGAAACGTCAATGTATGGGGTGAACTAGGTAGAATCTTCATAAATTCCTCTCAGCTTGCTTGGGTCCACAACCTCAGGCCCCCTGATCTATATGTCCTCATCAATCCATCATTTATAATATCTCTGCCACTTGATGAAATCCGGGTCTACCCTGACAAGCTCTGACTTAGCATGCAAAGAAACCTAGGCTTCCTCAGGGCTCTGCTGCAGTTTCACTGCTGCTGCTCTTCAACAATTTGCACATGATCCAGCTGCCCTGTGCTCTCTGGCACTAATTCCTCACTGATCCCGAAGGGGCCCAATGCTGGGTTGGTAGCCAAGGTGGCATCAGGGCTGCAGTCCCTGGGCCAGGTCAGCCCTTCACCACCCACACAGCAGCTGTCTCCACCTCCCTCTAGTGTCCCAGCAGGCTTTTAGGGGCCTTCTCCCCTTGCATCCCCACTCACCTCCACCTTCTGCTCCTGGCAACCATTTGAAGACCTCAGAGCACACCTCTGGGAGACACTCAGCTACTCCCCAGAGCCAGAACAAGCTGATGGGTTTGCCTGCCATGACCTTTATTTGCTGACCACAGGTGCTGTAAGTCTGCTCTTACCATTTCCCACTGGTGGATCCTAATGAGGCTGAGAGTCCATCCCAAATGCTCTCTAGGTGCTAATTGAATCCACCTTCCCCTTCTGCTGCAGATCTGGGGGTACAGCACAGAGGTCTCAGCAGTGAGCAGCTTGGTTTAAGGCCACATTCTTGGGGAGGGCAGTTGCTCCATCTCCACAGCTGGAAGGTAACACAGCTCTTGGCAGATGCAAAGACCTTTCCTCACCTGTCATTTTCCTCACATAGAAGTAACATTTTCTTGTGTGTGATGCAAGGGCTCAGTTTAGCTGCCTGAGCATCTGCCCAGCACCAGAGGATACCTGAGACATCCTAGGGAGCTGTCAGAGACACCAGAGGACCTCAGCAGACCTGTGTCCTTCTGAAGGATAGGTGGAGCACCCCAGGCTGTCTCAATGGCTCTGGTCTCTTTGTTCAGGCAGCTGTAGCAGCCCAGTCCTTGCTATAGCAAACCCAAATCCAGACCAAAGCTTTCCTACTTCCACATCTAGAGAAAAGCACTTGTTTTCAAGTATCACCTCTTCCCCACCAGCCAGAACACCTCTTGGAAAACCACACTTTGTAGCCCCCGTGGGCTGGCCTGTGGGGAGCAGAGCACTGCTGCTACCCTTATTTATTGGGCTGGGGTTGAAACAGGTACCCTGTCTCAGGACACAGATCCCTCCAAGCAGAGCCAGTCCTGGCATCTATTCTCGGGGCACGTCAGCTGCTGACCCAGGTCTGCTCCCAGTCAAGTGCTCCCCCAGCAGCTCTCACTTGCCCAGAAAGCTTAAAAAGGCACAAGTTTGATGTGTTTTCCTTCCCTGCACAGATGATTCACTTTTCTCTGTAAACAGTGGGTGGATCCCAGCTGGATTTCCGGGAGCAACAAGGCGCTCATTCCAGGCTTGGGGAGCAGCAGCTCTACACCTTCTCCACATCCTTCCAATCAATCCTGCTGGGAAGCACAAGAGCAGGAGCAAACCTGTGTTTCCTACATACCTGCGAAGTGCTTATGGCATATGGAGGGGAAAGAAAGCCATAGTGTGCCCTGACTTGAGTCACTGGCTGCAGGTGAGCTGCTGTGCACCCCTCGCTGCTGTGCACCCCTCACTGCCATGCACCCCTCACTGCCGTGCACCCCTCACTGCTGTGCACCCCTCACTGCTGTGCACCCCTCACTGCCTGCACCCCTCACTGCCTGCACCCCTCACTGCCTGCACCCCTCGCTGCTGTGCACTCCTCACTGCCTGCACCCCTCGCTGCTGTGCACCCCTCGCTGCCGTGCACCCCTCGCTGCCGTGCACCCCTCGCTGCTGTGCACCCCTCACTGCTGTGCACCCCTCGCTGCTGTCCACCCCTCGCTGCTGTCCACCCCTGGCCACCCACTCAGCCTCTGCAGGCTCCTTTCCCCCCTTCCCCCCCGCAAGCAGGAGCGCAGCCCAGCGGGGCAGGTTCATCACACCCACATGGAGCTGTCTGGAAAGCTCGATGTGAAGAGCTAACTGGCTCTTGCCTCCCCCTGTGCCCTACTTACAAGGCAAGGGCAGCATATGCAAAGAGGAGTGCTGGCAAAGCCCAAAATCTTTATTTCTTTTTTTCCAAGGGACTAATTGCAAGGCTAACTGAAAGGAATTACTTAGGGAAGAGCTGACCTTGCCCTTGGTATTGCTCATTAGGCGTTTGTGGGCATGGAGCAGTGTGGGAACCAGCATGGCTGTACTAGGCAAAAGCTTCCCTTTACATGTAACATGGTCCCTAATCCAAAATCCCTTTGCTAAACTCCATCTCCTCTCAGATGAGACTTGGCTCAGGCAGGACCATCCCTGTCAGGAGGGCTGGTAGGGCCGGGGTTCATCCACCCATTGTCCCAATGTGGAGGCAATCCCTTGGCTCCTTGTGCCCCAGCCCCGGGCGCTGCCGGGGGCTTTGGGAGCCCAAGGAGGTGCCGGGATTTTAGCCGCTAGAGGTGGGGAACGGAGGTCAGACACCGCCGGGATGGTGCAAACAGCTGCAGCACTGGACTGCGGGTCCCAGATCCAGACACAGACACTGAGATCTCATCCTGAGGTACGTGAGCCCGGCCCTCGGCAGGGACCCATCCCAGGACCCAACCTGCTCCAGCTACACCCAGCACTGGACCCTGGCCTTTCAAGAGGGAACATAATTTTGCACATCAGGGGAATTTAAACCTTGAGGAAATGTCAGCCCTGAGTGCGGAGAGTTGTGAGAAGCCCCCCAGGATGTTTCTGAAGAGGAATGAATGACGATTCCTTAGACATCCCTTTGTTGCTCTTTCAGTCCCGCAGAAGCTGTTTCCATTCTGTGACCTTCTGGGTGGCTCCTCTGCCCCTGCCAGCCCTACCACTAGGGGAAAACTCCATCCTTGCCACCTTTCCCTCAACCACTCTCCCACATCTGCCAAAAACACGGGCTTCTGCAGGTGCTGGAGTAGTATTTGGGTTGCTCGTAGTCCACCATCCTCCTCACATGCTGCTCCTCTCCTAGCCTAAATCCCTGGAGCAGATTGTTATACCAAATCCTGCCTTATTTTCTAATGGAAAACTTGGATGAGGACCAGCCCCAGCCTGGTGCTCCTGGGAAGTGCTGAAAGGCAATACCCGATGTTGCCATTTCTGGTAAGAGACTCAGTTTCCTCACAGCCCTGCTCGCCTTCATTCTCACTTCTGCTTCACCAGCACAGTTTTTCCCACCAGGAAGCTTTCCTGCCTTCTGATGGAAACCTGCCAAAGCCAGTGGTGGATGCTGCCTGGCTTTTGGCTGAGTGTGACCGGCCAGTGAGGCTCCGACCTGGGGGGAAAGGATGTGGCCATTCCTGTAAGCTGCCTGTGACATCCCACACAGAGGTAGTGGGAGTGGGGTTCAGCTGGAACTTGTCCAGATGCAAATGCCTTCCAAGATGTGACTCAGCTCTGAGGTTTTCCTCCCTTCCTCACCAGCAAATGTGACTCCCAAAGAGCTTCAGGGCTGCTGGAATGGAGGACTGTGCCAGCAGCAGGACAAGGGGGCACTCCTGCCCCCTCTCCTCAGCCATCCTCCATCTTCCAGACTTCTTCAGCCCCAACCATTCATTTTACTCCCTCTGCAAAGCTACATGGAGATGGGGAGGGCTGCCAGCATCCACGGACCAGGGCTGGAGGGGAAACAGGAACCCTGAGGGGAAAAACATTCTGAGAAACTCCCTTTCCCCATAGCCATGCTTCTGTGGGGGCTGCCAGCATGGAGTGGACTGGTTCGTGCTGGCAGAACACACTTAGTGGGGAGCTGTGTGGCATATATGCTGCTTTCAGCTTCTCTTCAGGGGCAGAAGGAGTTATTCTAGAGGCGTAAATGGTCTTGCCTGGTGGTCACACCAGCCAAACTCCTATGCATGTCCCCTGTTCATTTCTATTTAGAAAATCTCACCCAATTTCTATCCAGGTGGCCAGAGGACAGGAGGTCTCAAAGGATGTAAAAACATGACATGTGATAAAAATAGCCAGGCAGGTGGAACAGGAGCCCAAGCTCAGAGTGGCAGCCTGAGCAAAACCCTGACTGCACACAGAAAGCCCTGCCAGGGAGAGAGGCAAAGCAAGTCCCCATAGCAGGAAAATACCCATTGCTGGCCAGGCCTTTGCAGGGGGAGGTTTCTTGCAGGACATCACCAATGGTTCTAACCACTGATAAGCTCCTCTGCAGCCATGGAAATGCTCAGTGCAGGGCTCGGAGGGCACGAGTTCATACCAGCATCCATAGGGCTGTGAGAGCCGAGTGCATCTACAAGTGCTGCAAGAACAGCCTGTCCCACAGGAGACTTTGGTGTGATGGAGGCTGCATCTGGGTCCCTCTAGGTTCTCCATACCAGAGGGGCCAAGAGCAGGCTGAGCACCAGCCAAGCCACTTGTCCTGCCACCCCAGCTCTGAGGCCACTGGTGCAACTCCCTCAAACTTGGTTTTGAGGAGCAGGCTCTGTGGACAAGCCAAAGCTGCTCACCTCTTTCAGCGAGGGCATCTCTGGCTTCACGTTGACGTGATTTCACAGCTGAAAAAGTACCTGCTGAGCACAAATCACTCCAAACCCACCAAATCCCTCATCAAGAGGGCTGAAAGAGGTGGTTTCCCCCATGCACAACATATCTCAGTGGATGAACAGGGGCTTGCAGGTGGTTTGCTAGTTTAGAGGAGAGGGAAAAGGAAAGACACAAAAGCCACTGAATTACACAAAGCTTGAAGTTTGTAGGTTTAAGTATGGAGATGGGCTGAATCTCAGCTATAGCTGAAGTGTGGGATTAGCTCTGTATTAGACATCTGTGAGTCTAAACCTGTGAGAAGCTGCCTGGGGAGGTGCAGCAGGTGCTGGGTGGGCAGAAGGCTGGATCTGGGCACTCCTGTGGGCTTCTCTAGTGTCTGCTACAGGGCTGAGCAGCCACTGTCACCTCCCAGCACCTCCAGCTGCAGCCTTCCTTCTATGCACAGCCTGGAACTGCATCCTAGAGCAGCCTCCCAGGAAGGGACCACATCTCTCAATGCGAGACTGCATCTCAGATGGCAGTAGAGTTGGGGAAGGCCTCTCCTAATCCAGTTTCAGAGGTTGTGGCTGGCACTGGGTCAGTCCCGCAGGCTGCAGCTGTTTCACTAGTCCCCTTTCCAGGGTTCTCTCTGGGGCACTGAGCAGCTGCAATAGCTTTCATCCAAAACCCTGTGGTGCTGTGGGGTTCAGGCACTCAGAAAGCACATCAGCTCTTCCCTAAGGCCACTTGCTGCTTTCAGCAGTAACACTGTGAGGTGTTTTAATTGCTGGCTTATTTCTGAGTCCTAAAACACACACTGGTCCTGCCAGCTGGCTTTCTCTGCAGCCATGGGAGCTCAAAGGTGAGGGGTCTTTTAACCATATTTCTTTGGATGGGCAGGAAAATCCACCTACTGTCTCTTCCTCTTCCCCCTTCCCATAGCTAGAAGGTGGATTTTCTCCCTCCAGGATGAAGCCCCACCCCTGTGGTGGGCTATCCCCTCACCTCCTCTCCTACAGGACCCCCTCCAAGGGTGAACCCTTTGTACCTGCCTATGCTCCCAGCACAGCAAGGCTGCAGGAAGCTCCCACTTCCCCCTGATAAATGCTGAGCTGCTGCACTTCCGCAGGGAGCTGGGCCAGGCTGCTCCTCACTCACACCCACTGCCCTTGGCCAAAGGGAGTCCAGGGGAAATCTGGAGAAATGGGGACTAGGATGGTGTCAAGTCTCAGCTATGCCAATGTCATGGGGAAGGGATGGGTCCCACATGCTGAGCCCCAGTCTGCTTCTGCTTGCCCACCTCTGCTGACCAGACACACAAGAACTGGGAACAGGGTGGTCACCCCAATTCCAAGCACACTCCTCTTCCTCCCACAACCTGCATCACAGGAGCTGGCAAAGCTGTGCACCCCCTTTCTCCCACCCGTGCAGGGTCTGAACTGCTCTACTGTCTATGCCACTGGTGTCAGGCCTGCAAGGACTTCCCTGTTTGCCCTACTTGTGCCTCTCTTTTGACTGCTTCTCCTCCTGTTTCACAGTAGTTTTCTCACTCAGGAGCTCACCAGACCCTTCCCAGCACGCAGATACGTGCAGAGCATGTGGGGGACCCACATGCCAAGGGGAGTGGTGTGAAGAAGTGGCCAGGCCAGGCGTGGTACTGGGAAGAGGGAAAACCCTTTGGGACAGCAAGCCTTGTCCCCAGGAAGGCATCAGGAGCAGGGGACAGGGGGATGTCCAAGGTCTGACCCCAGCAAGGAGTAGTAACACAGCCACTGGCACTGGGGAACAGTTTGACCAGACCCCACAGATGGGGACATCCGTGTTGTGGCCCTGATACTGCAGTGCTGCCCTGGAAGAGCTGAGCAGCCAGCAAGGATGGAGTGGGAAGACACCCAGCCTTCCAGTGTGGCACTGGGAGCTGCCAAGGCAATGGCTGTGGGGAGGGAGTGGTGGGTGCTCATAAGCTGTATCATGCTGGGGGTGAGACTTGCAGCAGGCAGGAGGGAGGGCAGCCCAGACTTGAGAAATCTGAGATATTTCAGCTCTCTGATTCACGTAGCGAAGTTCCTGTCCAGCCCCACCATTACAGAGAAAAGGGGCAGAGAGTGGCAGCCATGCAAAGGTGGGGTGTATAGCCAAGTCTGCACATGATGGCCTGAAAATATACCTTGAGGCTCTGAATTGCATATGCCACCTCTTTTGGGAGCTTGCATGGATAAATCTGTGGCTCTAGCTTGGGCACCTCTAGTATAGAGCCTTCCAGGTGTTTCTCACCCCAGGAACACATGGCAGCTCCCAGAAGACAAAAGTGCTCTGTAAATGTTACCTGAACCTGCAGAGCAGCTCTCTAGCCCAGGCAAGGCAGAGCAAGCAGCCAGGTGTGTGAGGCATCTCGCCACCACCCTATCAATTCACCTGCCAGAATATTTATGGATTTGATCACCGTGGCACAGGAGGAGCAGCTCACCTCACCATCAGCTCAGTGCCACAGCCTGTGCTGGAGCCCCAGATTCTCATTTCTACACTGCTTGGCAGAGGGGAACCCTGGGGGACCTGACGTCATTTCAGAGCAAAAACAATGGCTGGGCATTCAGCAGCACTGAGGGGGGAAGGATGGGAAGAGGATGTTGGAGAATGGGACCTTATCAAAAAGGAGTCCCACTAGGCACATGCACTCACCCACCAAAGCTGGCAGTAGTTGGTGAGAGCCACCTGCCCAGCCACAATATCCCAGGGAACATCATCTATCAATGTCCCTGGGGAGGGCAACCAGCTTCCCTGTGGTGCCAAGGGGCATGCCACTGGATGGGATACTGGCTGGCACATTGCTGGGCCCATGGCAGCACCTGCTGCTGGAAGGGCTCTGCGGGCTGAGGACAGACACTGCTCATCACAGGTGTCAGCCAAGTGTAGGTCACCCCAACTCCAGCGCTGTCACTACTTGCAGAGGAGCTACCTTAAAGGAGGGTGTGACTGATTCCCAGCGGATTTTCACTCCCGAAGGGGGAGGCTGAGACAGCCAGGCAGCCACCCTTAAGCTTCTGCCAGGGAAGCAGCATCCAGGCACCCCCTCTGCTCGTCTGGGGAGGAAAATCTCCCTAACCCAGGAGGGTCATGGAGTGTTGGGCACAAGCACAGGGCACTCCTAGCCACGCTGCAGCTTCCCGGGAAAGCAGCCCCCTCTGGCATCCGCCCCTTCCCGGGAAGCAGAGGCTGCTGGAGGCCGTGGCCCTGGCACGGGGATGCCGGTTGCTCCCTCCCACGGCTTCCCCTTTTCTCAGAAAGCCTGGAAACCAAAGGTGAAAGAAGTGGGTGGAAACTCTGCACGCTGCCGTCCAGGAAGAGAAGTGAGTAAGTCGGCTGCAATATTTAACAGTGCCTGCGGCCCCGCCGCCCGCAGACCCGCCTCGACGGGAGCCGGAGCTGTGGGGTGAGTGCCGGGGTCACCAGGAGGATCTGCGCCGGAGTGGGGGTCTGGTGGGCTGGCATAGGGTGATTTTTCGGTCGCTGCTCTCCGCGAGGAGCCACAGCTGCAGAGGGCGGCAGGGAGGGCGCGCTGACGTCTCACGGCCGATGGCAACGCAGTCGCTCCGGGCTGCGGGGAGCGGGAGGGGAGGCGCAGACACCGCGTGTGCTGCAGGAGCAGCTTCACGTCTATCCTCGGCTCTCTTGGCAATCTGCAAAACCAGACTCGTGCGTCTCGTATTTTAAAGGGTGGGGGGCGGCAGGCATGGAACAGTTCAGCAAACTTCCCGGGAAGACAAAGCGAAACCCTCTGGAATACTGCTCCAGCCACCATGTCAGCGCAGTGCCGGCAGCACCCACAGGGCTCTGCTGCTTGGTCCCAGGCACGTCCTGGCTAATCAGTAACTCCCGGGCTAATAAGCTGGAAGTGCCAAAAGGAGATCGCTGCTGCTTTTTTTAAGACATTAAGCAATAAATCATTAACCGCTGAGCGGTAGCGGTGGCCCTGCCTGGGAGTCACGTCTCCTCTGGAACAGCCACTTGTGCTTTGTCTCACACAGGAGCGAGGGACAGGAGAGCCCTCCAGCCTGCCCCGTGCCTCCCACGGGAGGGAGGGAGGGTGAAAGCTGGAAAGGGCGCAGTGCCACTGGCAGGTCAGGGCTGAACTGGTGCGGTGCAGCTCTCCAGTGGCAGGGTTGGTTATAGGAGAGCTTCTGCTTCTCTTTGTCCTCCTATCACCTCCGACGTGGCTTGGCATGGGGAAATCTGCTTGTGTGGCCATCGCTGCCGTGTTCCACACAGAAAATCCCACAGCAGCAGTGTTCAGTTGGGCACCTGCTTGCCTCAGGTGTCTCTTGACTCACCAGTATTTCTGGGCTGAGTTTAGGAGCCTTGAGGAGCTCTCAACCTTTTGGCTCCTGCACTGGAGCCCGTCTTTTCCTCAGTATCTCTTCTCAAACACTTCTGTCAGTTTCAGCAAACCATCACCCAGCTGCTGGGATCAAATCCAGGTTCTTAAATCCAGACTACAGCCCACAACAGGAGGCACTAGAAGGGGATGTGCACCAAAACCAGCATGGTGACCCCACACACATCAAGCCAGGCAGAGAGGAGGACTTAAGCAACGCAGGGTACCAAGAGCTCCTGTCCCTGAGTCAGGGGAGGCAGGTTGTAGTGAGGCTGTGAGACCCTCTCTGGAGAGCCAGCAGCTGGTGCAATCCTCCCCAGCGCTGAGCCTGTTTCCTGAGGCGTTGGGTTCAGCATGTGCTACAGCCTAACCCTGACACAGCCTCAGGAAAACACAGGGTCAAGCCAGAGCAGGGCACGTTCACACGTGGTGTTACCTGCCACCCCACTCCAGTGCAGATCCCCTGGGTTAAGGGATAATCCCAAATCCAGCCCTGGCTCTGCCTGGGTGAAGGAATGTGGAGCAAAGCTGGAGATGGGAATGCAAAGGAGCTAAGACAGAGCACCAAGGGGTGCTGTGGATGCTATGACATGGGGACATTGCTTGCAGAAATAGCTAAGGGTGAAAACAAAGAGTTGGAGCTTGTCTGAGTTGGCATTTCAACTCCTTCTTTCCCAGCTTGTCCTTCATGAGCTTCCCATTGCACCTGGATCAAACTCTTCCTGCTGCATTTTGGTGATGGGGTCCACCAGTCCCAGCACCCACAGATAGGACACTGAAAGTAGTTTGCCCCCATCGCAGGGAGGGCAGGGTCACAGGGTACAGTGAGATTCATACCAGACAGCTTCTGAGCGGTCCCACGCAGCCCCAGCACCCACATCACCTCCCTGAGGCCTTGGAGCAAGGGAATGGGACAATTTCAGAAGCACCATCATAGAGGGCTTGTCGGGGTTGACACCCCTCCTTCTCACCCTCCTGTCTGCTTGAAGCCCTTCTCCTTTCTTTTCAAATCAGCCCATGGAGGAAGATGGGGTGGAAGGATTTTCTCTGGCCTGCAGAGCTCCTGAAAGCAGTGGTTTCTGAGTGGCAGAGGGCTGAAGGCAGGCAGCAGGCACTTTGAACAGCACCATCCTTCAACAATGTGAGTAAATGCCTCAGATGGGACTTTCACAGCTTAAAAAATGAAACACAAAGGCTGTCTATGTGATCAAACAGCCAGGAACTGCAGGTGACCACCACATGACATGAGGTGGCTGAGGAGCATCCCTAAAGCACCCCAACCCTACCAGACATTTCAGGCTGGCAGGTCTGCTCCCACCTGGCTGTAGTATCTCTGGTAGGCTACCTTCCAGCCTACTCTCTTGCACAGGTGCTTGCCTGCAGAGCAGGGGGAGGAAAATCACCCCATTATTCTGAGCTTGAGAGGCTCAGAGCTATTGAAAACTCCCTGCCTTGCCACAGTGGTCTGAAAAACAGCACAGTGCACAGCTGGGTCCCTGAGCCACCTCTTTGACCCTGATCACCTGCTGCAGAGTGGGGGGGACCCTGATGTAAGCTCTGCTTTACCCCATCTCCCTCCACCGCTGCCCCTCCAGGTTGCCCTGCAGTTCTGCTGCATGTGGTCCCTGGACGTGCCAGGGCTGGCACCCTCAGCCTGGGACTCCACAGCTTTTGCAGGAGGGTTTAGTCCTTTGGGACAATCATCAAGATGGTCAGATCATGCTGCCCTGACTGAACTCTAAATTCCCCATAGATGGATTAAAATAGAGCCCCAGGCTGGTTGTTGAGCAATCATGGAGTTCACTCCTCCTGTACAACAGTTGCTCAGTTCTTCCCCCATTGAAATCTTTGCCGGTGCTCCAAAGTAGTGTGTGTCATTTCCTCTCTCTTCTGCTGACCCATCAGATCCAAGGGCTCCCCTCCTGCACTGCTGGCATACAGGCAAAGGGCTGCAACGCTCTCCAAGTGGTTACACTATTACCACAACAGTGCCATACCATTGCCAAGCCAAAAAAAGCCTTTCAGCCATCAGCTTGGTTTCAGGGTTTGAAAATGAACGTCTGCTGAAGTTGAGTCTGCCCAAATCTGCTGGCAGCATCAGCACCTCTGCAGCTGCTCATGGTGGTCCTCATGTGCCCCTGGAATCTGCCCCTCCGTGCACATGAGCTTTGCAGCCCAAACCAGTGGCTGGAGGCAGTGGGAGGCAAAGGGCACGTGCATAGTTGTGGGATGCACCAGCATGTCCCAGCTTGACCCAGGCTGAAACTGATCCCTCCCTGAATCTGCTCTCAGCTGCTTGAGAAAGGTCTTTCACGTTTCGTTTTGAGCCACAGAATTACCCTGTGTCCCTTCCCAGTCCCAAAGTGGCACAAAGCCCCAGCACCTCATGATCCACCCATGGTACCACTTGCTGCACAAACCATTCCCATCAGCTGGAAATTCAAAGGGTTCCTGGTTTCGGTATGAGTGGAGCAGAGAGTCAGTGCCTGGAATTGCTGGGCTGCTCCTGCAGTGCTGAGCCGCAGCTGTGCCCCTTTCTGAGACTGAGACACACACACACACACACACAGAGGAAGAGCAGTTGAGACTGAGGGATGCGCGAGGCCTGCACACAGAGCAAATACTTAGCTGGGATTCCCAACATACTGCCAATACCAGCCCCAAATGGCAGAAATTATCTTTCTCTTACATCTGTAGCAGGTTTACAGAACTTAGGGCTGACCTGAAGCTTTGCAGTGACTCCAAATGACAGTATGATACGTGGAAGCAGTGGAAAAAAACAGCAGCCAACTTGAGCAAAGTTTCCAAAGAAAGCTGTGTCTGTCTGCACCATTTCTGGGGTGAGAGGTGCCAGAGTCTTCTCCTTGCAGCAGCTCCCAGTTGCAAAAATCTGTGTCAGCTCAGTGCCTGCACTGTGTCAAAGACATGATGAGCTCTTTGCTATTTTTTTCCCCCTTGCAGATGGAAACACAGCCGGCTGGAGCCAGGGGAAGCTGACTCGCACTGGCTGCTTGGCTCTGAGAACTGAATTCCATAGGCGTTAAAGCCTCCAAAAATGCCCTATGGATTCAGTTCTGCAGCTGGGCAGCAAATCAGCCTCAAACCTTCAGGAAAAGAATGCAACTGTGAGCTGTTCCTACAAGCAATGTGCAAATCTTTGCTGCTGCATAGAAACCGGATTAGGGATGGAGGTGAGTTATGGCCACCACAGGAAAAGCTGCTATCAGAGAGTTGCTGGAGGTGGTGGCTGTTTGTGGCAGGTTTTTCCTCAGGGGAAAAAACACCCAACTATAGAATGTTTTCTTCCCTCTGGAAGTCAAATGGCACTTGAAAAAATAAATAAATTGCTACCTCCTGATGAACTGCATGCGATTGTGAGCCTCTGCTAAAAATACACATTGTCAGAACAACAGCCTGGGTGTGCCGGGCAGTCTCCTGTTCAGAGTCCAGGCAGCAAAACCAAACAAAACCGTAGAGAAGATAAACAGGACAGGATGGGTAAAGTTAAGGGTCGAGCCCTACCTCTCTCCTCATGAGCTCTGCAAACTCCCCAGCAGGAATGGGTATTTGTGGAGGCAACAGGCTCTCTTTTCACCCATCCATCATATACCTCTGGGAGACACTGGCTGCACCCCTTGAGTTTTGGGGACATTTCCACTTTAACATGGTATTATGCTGCCACCAGGAATTTATTTAGTCTGGAGGAGTGGCATTTAGGATAAATTATTGTGCAAGTCTGGTAATTTATGGTAGCATCTCAGCATCACCATAGGACAAACTCCATGTTCCTTCTTACCTTGCCTAGAAGGATTGCACCTCCTCCAGTATTTCACCTGAAGCAGCCCCTTCCCATGGCAGGCAGCATTCAGCTTCAACAGCCCAGCTGTGTCCCACACCAGTTCTGGAGATGGGGAAGAAGCTCTTCCAGCACCCACTGCAGGGCTGCACGACCCACATAGGGATCCAATGCACAAACTTTGGGTTCAGTGCCCAAAGGAGCCACTGCTGCTGGAAGGACAGGGAGTGCAACATGCAGTGCTGCAGCAGTTTTTCTGTTTCAGCCCTCTTGCAGCTTTGTCTGGTACCAGTTAACCCATTTCCAATAAGGTAATTGGGGAAGGGGAAATCCAGACAGTTGCTGAGATATTTTGATAATTGGTTAAACAAAACCTGTTGTGCTAAGAAAAAAAATCCACTTGCTTTCACTTCATAGCAACTCAGAGCCACCAAAGGCCTCCAAGTTCACCCTCGCAGGCTCTGTCCTTTGCTATGCAGATCGGGAATACCCAGTTCCCTCCTGCATCAGCAAGGCCTTTCTCCATGGGGTAGGTCGGGGGAGGCTACAAGGGGGGGACAGAAAAGGTCCTCTATTTCTCCTGTATGCTCACAAGGTCCCCGCTGGTTCCCAAGGAGGAAGCTGACAAACAACAAACTGGGGCAAGGCAAGGTACTGCCAAGCAGGACAAGCTGAGTAAGCCACCATGGCAGGGCACAAGCCATGGCAGAAGTCATCCCTAACTTTTCAAAAAGGTGTCAGATCTGATTGCAAGTTGTTCACAGGAGAGACTGCTGTCACATAGCTAAGAACCAGAAATATAAGCATCTGCATTTGGGCTTTTTATTGTTTATAGTAATTTAAAAGGTACAGAAATTTGCAAGCAAGTCAGACCCAGCCCCTAACAGCCCTCTAGGCTTCCTGCACAACTCTTCCACCACAACCACAAAGCTGTGGAAGTGCTCCAGTAACCTCGTTGGAGAGCCAGTACCTCAAACCAGAGCCGAGTCAGACCCAGAGCAGGGCCTCAAGCAATTTCAACAAGGACACGTGGCCAGGAGTGTGGCCAAGAGTACTGAGAACCGAGTAACCAAGTGTAAGAGGATGGGGACACCAGGATCTTCTGCCAGTGTGTAGGGAAGTGCTGCATACAGGCATCACAGGGTGATTAAGCACAATGGTATGGTCATCAACAGCAGTGACAAGATATGCAGACAATTGCTCTTTAGAGTGTTCAAGAACCCCTCTGTCCTCTGAGACCTGCACTGCCTTCAGCCTGGAGGAAATCCTGCTTTGATCTCTCCAGGAAGGGAACCAGCTCACAGGCCTTCCCCTTGGACAAGGTAGGAAGAGGCTCATCTTCTCTAATCAAGGGCTGCTGTCTGGAAATCCCCCTACCAGACTGTGACCACTCAACCAACCCAGTGAAAATCAAATGTTAATTTCAAAACCAGAACCAACAGGCTGATCTGACAGTCAAGTGTCATGTGGCTTCTTCAGAGGATGGGCATTGTGTATCAAACAGAGTAAAGCTGCCATCAGCTTGTGGAGGATGGGGAGCAGTTAAAAATCAACAGGAGTGGGGGCATCCATTGCTTGTGCTACTTGGCAGCTGCACCAAGATCAGCTGCCAGCTGGCTCCCAAAAGGGCACTGGAGCACCTGTCCTTTAGGGGACTGGCTACATCAACCATCAACGTCTCAGTTTCTTTTTCTTCTTACGGTTCCGGTCTTCACTGCTGTCATCTGCCTCACTGGCACTAGGGGTCACAGCCTGCTGGATGACTTTTTTTTCCACTGCATATTCCTGCTCTTCTGTCTTGGGGTCTCCCTTGACCAAAAACTCTCCTTTCCGATAGGATATAGAGACGTTCGTCCGTGGGTAGGTGCCATAAACCCTCCGGAGATCATCCTTCACAAATTCTGGGAGGTCTTTCCTTGGCCCAAACACCTTTCCAAGCTTGCCCCATTGAAGCTCCCCTCTCATTGTGAAGCCTTCTGGCCACGTGTCTCGATGCTGATCTGGCCTCTGGTAGGCAGCATAGGGATGGTAGTTTGCATAGGGATTGTAGAGAGGGATGGGGACCATGGGAGGGAAATGCCATGTGTAGTACGGATGGATATAGGGATTGGATGCACTGTAGAGATGATGATATTCCACTTGACCTCCTACATAGTCGGAGTAGCTGTTCTGGTCTACCATGAAGGTGATGGGTCGACTGTAAAAGTTGTGCATGTGGATGGGAGGGAACATCACGGAGCTGGTCATGTCTTCCGCTCTCCCAGGCCGCAGTGCGGGGTAGGTGTAGGCAGAAGGTGGGATCATGGCTGGGTAATATTCCCGTGGCACAAAGCTGGACTGGAACATCATACAGGAGCCTGGGGTTTTACACAGGGGGCACTTCTCCAGAGAAGTTGCTGAATCTCAAAAGCTGTGAGGACAGGAGGGGAAGAGACACAATTTATATTGGTTATATATATTCCAGAACCAGGCTGAATAAGGAGATATGCCTAGCACTGTAAGCATACCAACTAATTAATAATTAATAAAAGGAGTTCCTTGCATCTTGCAGAGGCAGTAACCTGCCAAGAAAAAGTAGAGCCACATTGCCAGTGACTGCCTGCCAGTTGCTCAGCAAGACTTGTCATTTAACCCACCCATCTCAGAATTACAGGGATGGGAATGAGCTGACACGAAAACCACTGAGGGCAAAAGACACCACCTCATATCCTCATGACTTGTCTGTGCACTGCTGGGAGGCAGCAGTACAGACTGCAAGAAGCTGGAGGCTCTTGAGCAGGCATGAAAATGGGGAAGGGAAGCACAAGAACAAAAACCAAGCGGGCAAAGAAAGGAAAGAGGCAACAGCCCAGCCCTGCTGTAGTCATTTCAACTGCCATCCTGCCTAGACAAGGAAGTCTTAAACAAATGAAAAGATCTTCAAGTATCCTTGACTCTCTCCCCATCCTCCTCAAGCCCTGCTTCTACTCTGATAAGCAAGAGAGTTATACCTACTGTTTGTTTCTAGAGCAAAATCCAGGCACATCTACAGTTCTTCTGATGAGTTCTCATGTATAAGCATATCCTTTTTGGTCTCACTAGTTATCATTCACATTTAAGTGTGCATTTACCTTGAGCAACTCTGACCTACAGCTGCATTTGTTCCTAGCCTGCCCTTGCCAGATATCCAAGCGCTCCCCAGGGCATTAAGCAATGTCCTCCCATGACTCACTGTCCTCTCCCTGAGGGCAGGAAGGGAAGCTGTATATAGCATGGGTTTGTTCGTTGGGGTTTTTTTAAAAAAATCTTGCTAACAGAGGCAGGAAAAGACCATACACAGAACCAAAGGCAGGTCAGGTAATTTTTTTGCAAAATGGAGTTTGGATCCTGTAAAATGTTTTTGAATCAGCCTTGACTAGAACTGCCTCTCCCAGAGGTGTTGACCAAGAAGGAGTGGTGAAACTCATCCCTCAGTTCCAGTGCTTTCTTCCAGCCTAACAAGAAGTTCGATGACCCCCTAAGAGCTGCCTGACACAAGCAATGCTGGTACTGCACAGTGGAGGTTTATTCTCTTTTCAGCAAGCACAAGTTGCTCCTGTCCCTAGAGGTTCATAATCTGCACTACCTCAAGCCTGCTTTTGCCATGGGTCCAGGGCTAGAAGTCTTCACCCCATACAGGGAACAGCAGAACAGCACTAAAGTATTTAGTCAAGACTAGGCAGCACCCTTAAACAAGGCTTGCAGCCTAGAAGCCAAAGCCTGTCATAACCATCACCCCCTCAGATAGGAGGAAATGAAACAACCAAACAAAAGAGTTCGCAAACTACTTGCCTAACTTGCTCAGAACTACCACAAAAATCCAAAGGAGTGTTGTATGTCAATGGCAGCATGAGGTGGGTACACACAATAAATGGTCTCTTCTTGAAAACCAGTCTCAGTGCTTCTTTTAAGAGTTCATCCCTGCATCCTTATTGCAATCCACAGGATCATTTCTGTGGAGTGTTTGTGTTTCAGAGCAAGTGGTCTGCACACAGAGCATGCACCTATTGCATCCACTGTGTGAAACAAAGCAAGCCCAGCTTACCCCTCCTGCTGGATCAGTGTGCTGCTCCATGACAGTTTTTGACAGCCCTAGAGAAGCTGTTCTCATCTAGTTGATGACCAGCTCTTGTTCAAAAGCTGCTGTAGCATCCTGGATTTTGGCTGGCAGCATCACTGCTCCCAGGTCTCCCCAGCGGCTGCAAGGACAAGGGCTGACAGGCCATCTAAATCACTGGGGTTTTATCACAAGGCAGCCAGAACACAGCTATGAATTGCTTTGATTTTGCACTGGAAAAGGTAAGTGGAACAAGGTGGTGGCTCAGCCAAGCAGGATGACCCATAAGAGGAAGCAAACTGAAGATGTGAGAGGGAGGAACAGGATGAGGATTAAGCAGGGCTGGGAGCACTCCAGAACAGCATTGCCACTTGCCCCACCAGTGAAGTGAAGACGTTTCCCTGGAAGCAGAACACCCAGAGGGACGGCTTTGACAGCCCACACAGCGCAGACAAGATTTCACAGCCCCAGAGGAAGTTTGCAAACCTGTCGAGGCAAGTCTTGGCTGGGTGTCCAGGGTCAGGTGGGTGCTGCCTCTGCTGGGCTCCACGGCACAGCTGCCTGTCTCTGCCCTATCCCTGCCTGCCCCAGCACAGAGCTCTCAGAATGCCCTCACACAGGCTTACCTGCACGAGCACCAGCCCCACACCCCAGCTCCTGGCTTGCAGGGCACAGCTCTACTCCAAATCCTCAGATGTGTTGCAACAAGGTTTTTGGTATGCAGAAGGCACAATGCCCTTGCCCTACCCCTCCAGAGCTGCAGCCTGCTGCTCCCAGGGGCTGACAACACAGTTTACCCCACCTTTACACAAGTGCCTGTTTTGTCATATTGACCTTCAGGCTGCTTCAGCTTTCAGAGACAGAATTTGGGAGACCACAGCTGGAGCAAAGCCCTGCTAGACTGCAGGGTTGAGTGTGACAAATTCACGTGTACAGGAGAAGAGGGCCTTTAGAGCACCACTACCAGCTTGTGTGATCCTGTCCCACACTCAGTGGGAAGTGAGAGCAGGCAGGGCTTCAGGGGAAATGGTTATCCCCGAGGGTGATCTTTTGTCAGGCAATCTGGTGGCTGGAAGGCATCAAAAGCCAGATGCTTAAGAAAACAAAACCCAAACACCAACATTACCTAGTGGTACCACTTGAGGAAAGGGTCCAATCTCCAAATTCTTTTCCCTTTTCTCTTCTTGAGGTGCCCTAGAGCACCAGTATCTAGAGAGAGCTGGAGAGGGACTTCTGACAAGGGCAAGCAGTAAGAGGACAGGGGGTAATAGCTTTAGCTGATAGAAAGTGGATTTAAATTGAATATTAGAAATAAATTCTTTATTGTAAGGGTGGTGAGGCACTGGCACAGGTTGCCCAGAGAAGCTGGCAATGTCCCATCCTTGGAAGTGGTTCAGGCCAGACTGGATGGGGCTCTGAGCAACCTGGCCTAGCAAAAGTTGTTCCTTCCCTAACCAGGGAGGTTAAAACTGGATGATCTTTAGGGTCCCTTCCAATCCAAACCATTCTATGATTCACCTGCTCCTACTTCCCTTGTTTCTCCATGTCAGCAGCCAGAGGCCAGCCTGGCCTTGGAAGTAAATATTTCACAGCCTCCAACTCTTCAGGAGCAACTGAAGGACCAGAAAGAGAGAGGGGATCTTTGCTGATCTGTCTCTCTGAACTACCATCCAATTTCTTCCTTTACTCCAATTTCAAGCTCTGCTATGCCTTGGGGAAAATTCACCACCTGTGTTGCATGGCACCTGGATGTCTTGAGCAGGAAAAGGGTGAAAATAGTCCTTAAAGCCTGAGCTGAGTTCTGCTAAATGCCTGCCTGGTCCTGAGAGCCACTGAGATCCATCAATACGTGCTAGCTTCTTGGTGCCACAGACTGAAAGCATGAATGGACAGACACCAGGCTGTGCCTGGGAGCCAAGCCTCCCCAAGCCAGGGCACTGGGAGCAGTGGTTGGCAGCAGGGACCAAAAAGGGACCAACCCCAGTAAGAACGGCCACAGAATGAGACAAGGCAGCCTTTAACTTCCAGCAGTTTTGACCTTGTTGGAAAAGGGCTCAATCCCACTTGGCTGGAGCTGAATGAGACACCAAGCATAAAAAAAAAAAGAGAGAGAGAGAGAAAACTCCAAAGATGGTTACAGACAACTGAAATGAGATAGTCATCTCTGCTTGGTGAGAACATGATATTGCAGACCATTCCCAGGCTTGCCAGAGCTGACTCCAGCAATTCCCTTATCCACTGCCCATCTGGCAGGGCCTTTCCCTTCTCACACATCTTGGTGCAGGTCAAGGAGACCTACACCACAGTTCCCAAAAAAGATCTGCCAAGCAAAGTGTGCTTCAGTGCCAGCTGTCCCAGACAGAGTTGCTATGGAGCAACCAGGCAACGTTTGCAATACAAAACCAGAGAGGACATTTGATAGCTCAAGTATAGAAAAGCTTTTGTTTCACTACTCTCTTACTCAGTGACTACAGGTGATGAATCCACCACTAGTTAATACGGAAGTGCCCAAGGCTGGTAGGGTTTTCCTGGTATCTGAAGCAGCAAAATTTACCTCACAGCAATACAGAAGCACACAGTTTTTCTGAACATGTCTCAGGGCAGTAGAGCTTTACTGTCACCCAAGCTAGCTTTGAATTTGAGGAGTTTTCTGTTTAGGTATTTGTGAAGCACAAAAAACCCCTCAAACTCGAGCTGCAGAAAACAGCACAAAGTGTAAATATTCAAGTCCATGCCAGACTAATCTCTCTCCTAGAGAAGGTACAAAATGAGCCTGACTGTAGCATGGGCACAGACCAACATGCGAGGTGTGCCACAGTATCCAACATGTGAGACTTACACGAGTATCTCACATAGACAGGTGTCACCAAGACAAGCAGTTCAAAGAATGTCACCAAGTCTTCTGTTCACCAGAAGCAGCAGCCAAATTTAGCAGGGTCCCCAGGTCAGGCTGGCAGCTGGAATGGGAGCAGATGCTTCCTCGGGGAGCACACTGGAAGTCAACATAACTGCAGAGACATTGGGCCCGTGGGAGAGGACGTGGCAATCTAAGTTACTGTAACTCTCAACTGAGACTATTCTTGCCTCATTCCATTGCCCTGTGATCAGCTCCCAAATGAAGATCCCATTAACTTACCCTTTACTTTCCACTGTTCCAACACCCAAGCTTCCAGACTATTCTTTCTAGCTTTCTTCCTGCCCTCTTCCTTTCCCCACTGTGCAAAAACCACAGATCTTTTGCCACTGTTCTGTAGCAACTCCCAAGGGTACAGTGATGAATATTGTAAGAGCACCAATTTCCCCCATCCAAGGGGAAGAAGTCATGAGTTATTTCCAGTTAATCTCCCCATTTTGAGCAGAGTCTGCAAAATTGTTGCCATCTGACAAAGCTTTGGCAAAGGCCTCCCTTGAACTAAAAACCCCAGAACTTCAAGGGCTGCTTAAAGTGAGAGGTTAAAACTGAATGTTCTTATCCAGCCAAAGTTTGCTCTGGTGTCAGTGTCCCACATGCTTATCCAGCATCCTGGTAGCTGGAGATAGTGCATGGGAGAAGATCACAACAAAATAGTTTCTTATTTTCCCTTTTCACTTTGACCCCTTTATTGCCAGCATATGGTCATGCTTGGTTTGAAGTCTTTTTAAGAAAAACTCACGCAGAAGACAAATCCTGAGTACTGCTTGGGAAGGTGGGATAGCAGCACAAAAAACCACACACCACCACACAATAGCTTTGATCCTCCACTACCAGTACTGATTCTTAGGATAGAGGCATTTGGCTGCCTTCCTAGAGAGGATATTTTCTCTTAACTAGATGTGCCTGGCAGCTACACAGGAATTCAAGGAAAGTGCAACAGCTCATTACAACAAGCTGGGTCTTCCCGGGCCTTAATTTTTATCTAGAGGAGCAGATTCCCATGCTAGTCCTGCCTAATAGGGGAAAAGCTTGGATTTTACACACACACACACACACACACACACACAGACTTTCACCCCACAAAAGTAAAACAGCACCACACATTTTGCTGCACTCTCCAAGAGAAAAGCAAACCCATATTCCCAGCAAGGAGTGTTCAATACTTACACAAGAGGTTACTACATCATGCCTAGTACAACAAGGTGCCAGCAGGCAGTAGTGATTAACAGGAGTGCAAACCAGGGTTGCAGAGAACAGGCCTTCCCTTTGCCAGGCAAAGCCCACCACAACCTGAGGGGAGGGCTGACTTCTTGGAAGAGATGAGCTCTCACATCTGTGCTTTCACACTGTGGTGGGCTGAGATGAAGTGAAGCCATTATCGCCCCACTCCTGCTCACAAACTTCATCCCTGTGGCCTCTCCAGCAGCACAGAGCACAGCCTGGTTGAGGGAAACAGCCTGCCAGCTCCCATCCTCAGGCAGAACAGTTTAGGAGCTCTCCCCTTCAGACTTGAACCCCGAGTGCCACCACAGTCACAGGTTTCTGCATGCAATTAATTTTCTATAAAGCCACAGTGCACATAACAATGACCTGCTTCCTGCAAGCAGAGCTGGCACTGCCTCCTGGGAGCTGTGCCGGTACTACACACCAGCATCTCTCCTTACATTGATCCTCTGGGATATTTCAGGATGGAAAGTTTGGTGAGGCACAACACACAGCTTCTGTTTCTCAGAAAAAGGGTGAGACTATTTGCCATGCTCCCTTGTGCTGTCTACTGGTAACATACAGAGGAAGGTCACAGATACTGAAAGCAGCTTGAACACAGCCTGTGAGAAGGAAAAGGGCTTTGTGGGGAAGAATAGGTACTCTGAATAAAAGCTTAATGACTCCTCAAAGAGCAGTAAAGCTTCAAGGTAGAAAGGGTTTGAGACTGATTAGAAGTAGGGACCAGTTGAAACAGGAGAAACTGACCAATCCAGACAGTTTCGTGTGTTTTTACTAAAGGTAAATACAAAGGTTATTTTAGTTGCATCAAAGAAAGCCAGGCAGAAGACGGATGGAGATGGCTGCATCCCCCTACTCCCTCTGCCACCAGAAGGCCTTCAAGCAGCCTTGTCCATTCCCTGCACCACTGACCCAGTCTGAGGAACTCCCTCAGCAGTGCTGGGGCTCTGCTCCTGCTTCCTGTCACACCATGGGAGGGATTTTTCCATCAGTAAATTCTTACAGCTGCCCAAGCCACCTGAGAAGACAGCACAAGCATAGCTGATACCAGAACTCCATGAGCAATCCCTTCAGCTCAGCCAAGAGGTAGAATTTAACTTCTGAAGCCAGAAGACACCAGTCTCATCCTGCTATTACTAGTGTACCATGAGAAGAGCTTCAGCTGGCACCAGTAACTGTGGAAATAGCAGCTATTGCATATTACAGTCAGTCACCCCTTAACACACTCCTTTGAAGAAGGAGTAGTTTCGTTTCAGCTATTCAAAGCAACATTCCCAGAAAGCATTAAAGACTAGTATGGGTCTGGCATTTGTTTCTGAGGTTTGTGCAAAGGTTAGACTCTGTATGAGATCAAAACACCAGGAAAAGCCCCAGTCATCGCAGAGCAAGTCTTTACTTGACTCCAATGATCTGCAAACCACCCCCCTGCATAAATATGCTCTAATGGCAGTCAAAATGCAACGTGCTGGTGACCAAGAGGTCTGGAGCAGCCCCTTCTCCCACGCTGACTGCAGCTGCCGACTAACACAGCAGCTCTGGAACAGCTGCAATGCCAAGAACACAAGATGATGAGTGTTACCACAGTGTGACTGCATCAGCAGGCAAGGCTCTGGAAATGACCCCTGCCTGCTGCCAAGGTGATCCCAACACTGTCACCCCTTTAGCCTCTCTCCTGCTGCTCTAAAGTCTACGTTTTGGACACACTCCAAGCTTTCTCCTTTTCTGACATGTCCTCTTTCTGGCACAGCCTAACTTTGTTATTAAAGCTACCACCACAACCAGTAACCACTGCAGGCACCCTTTGCATCAGAAGTCTTCCTCACCTGAGGTTCAAATCTGTGCTACATGACTCAGGATCACAGTCAGCCCTACCAAAAGCTATAATCTTTTTCCTCATCTAAAACCTTTCCCAGACACAGCTCTGTATCTTGACATTGATCTCCTTAATTGAGCATATTTTAATCTGCACTTCATACCATTTAGTCCTAATGATCCCCTCCTCATTCAAACACAGCCTGCACACAGACCTGCTCCTCCTCCCACTCAAGAGTTCATCTGATATCCATCATCACCATCCACACTCTCTTCTTCAAATAAAGGATCTCAGTATGAGTTAGCTCAAACTTCCAAATTAGGAGATTGTGGTCAAGCCCCAACTGTCACTTCTTCCCAGCTGTTCCCCTCCAGATTGCAGTCTTGAGACAACAGACTCAGGAGACTACCTTTTATCAATGAATCACACCAATAAGTCAACTGAATGATCAATAACCTCATTAACACATCACTAGTATCTCATGGTTATTTATATGACTTTCCACACAGCTATAAAGCTACTAATCAAGTCTTATGAACCTCACACGATGCTATTGAGTCACAGGTGTCACCCTTCCCTCCCCACACCACTTAGCCCTCTTTGCCGTGCCCTCCTCCAACTCTTTCCAATATAGACCTGATGGAGAGTCCAGCAGGCTAGGCTGTTCAGGAAGCATCACTTCAGCATTCCAGTGTGCTCAGGTCCTCAGGCTTCACTATCATCCACAGATGTTTGCACTCCTGCAGTCAGCTGCTCCCCCCTTTGTCTCATTTTATACCTTATTCTCTTGTTTCAGGATCCACTTTTTCTGCCACACTCATGCCTCTCTTACTCCAGTCTCCTCCCAAATCGACAGCCCACCCCGAATTATTTCTTCCTCATTGGTCTTGGTTTTGCTAGTCCATAACTAAGTCTGAGACTTCTGATATCGTTACCTAGGCAATCTCAGCCTGGCATGGTATTACTGATATGGTGCTGGTGGCCTTGCAAGGTTCTACCCTGCAAGAGCTGCTTCAGACACCCCTGTGGTTATCTGGTTCCTCCTGGCTGTGTATTGTTGTCTTTACACACTCCAGCCCTGATTCCCATGCCCAGCTCCAGTTACCTCCCAGCACTTCCTTATCTCATGCACAGACAGTTTGCATAGCAGAGCAGCATGTTTTGCACTTTCACAGCATCCCACTGTCTCAGCTGCCTGATTACAAGTCTTTGTCCTTGAAGAGTTCTTGTGAGAGTCTCCCCATGCCCTGCAAAGGCGTTAGCTGGTTACACAGCCTGGCTCTCCAGAGGGACTTGGTGGCCACAGTGGGTTTCCTCTGTTGACACACACCAATGTCACAGCAGAGCATTTGCATTTTAACTACTCATATTTTAATACACTTGACCCCCATTCCCACATGTCCTGCATTGAGGATGCATGTTTAGAAGTGTGGAGGGCACAATCTTTTGCACTTGCATTAGTTCTTGCCATGGGATCAACACTCCAAAAACAGGGACAGGGCAGGAAAGATTATCCAGACTTTGGGGTTGTATTACATACAACATACTCCTTCAGTGTACAAAAATCTTCTGTTACAACAGCAATACACACTGTATTTCTAGCATTAGCTCAGACATTGGAGCTAGAATAACTCACGGGAATACTGCTCTTATTGCATCCCCCAAGGCAGACAGCTGCAGCATCTGCTGATCTACTATTCCATAATAACGTTTTTTTAAAAACCCAGCTACCTTCTGTTACAGTCTTTAAGCAATACCGGACATAGCTCACAAATACCATTATTGATTTTTTTAATGGGAATCAAAAGACAATCCTTTGTCTCAAAGAACACAGTCACCTGAGAGGCCCTTCTGTGTTATTTTTTCCAAACTAAAGTCTTTAAACGCTATCATCACACAACAATAACAATTAGTATCTTTCCCAGACAGGTGGTGCTAGGAATATTAGAGGATACAGCACTGACATGAATCAATACTCCAACCAAGTTAGGCTACTATACATGGACCCACATCCACTTGATGAAAAAGCAGATGTGCCAGGATGAAAGAGGCATCACCTCCAGAGGGATTTGAGTATTTGTGTTTTCAAAAAGCCAAAGAAAGTGCAGAACACCTTGGTTGTACGCTGCTTCTGCAAACATTTAAGCTGACACTTAAGTTCTAAAGCTACCACTTAAGTTTTTAAGTTCGCTAAAGTTTGCCACCATTACTGGAAAAACTAATGCAACACAGACCAGTCTTTAGTCACAAGTGCAGAACACAAAGACAGACATTTGTTTGGTGTTTAGGTACTCACATCCTGAGAAAAAACCAACCGGGATAATGCCTTCACTTAACAGAGGAGCAAGAGATAACCAGATCTTGGCTTCTACAGTCGCTTTTCACTGACATACCTTAATGACATGATGCATTAAGATACCACATCACACCTTGTGGAAGTTTTCCTCTGGTAACCACGGCTGCAATACCTGCCTGAACATGCCCTTGTACCTGAAAAAAAAAAAAGCAGCTCATTCCTTCAGCAATTACATTACATGCTCAGGCAGGGAGCAAGGATAGAGGACACAGATAAAGAAACAGCTAAAATCAGTATATAAAGCCAGCATGGAAAAACCTCAAAAGCACCCACCAGAACTTCAGGTTGTTTCTTAAGTCAGCAAAATATTACTAATAACACACAAAGGACTGTAAAATTTAAAGTAAGGGACTGAATAACAGAGAAAAGAGGCCAACATTGTTTACTTTAGAAATTAACTCCACTGGGTTTTGGTTTGCTTTTTATTCCTTTACTTTACCCCCAAGCTTTTTACTCACACTCAGCTACAGCTTAGCTGATCTTTTTACTCACTGCTGATCTAGTAGGTTGTAATTAAGTAAGGAGCTGTGTCAATGGCTCCCATCAGCACTACCTTATTGTAAGCACCTGCACTGCTGTGTGCCTTTGCAGATAAAGACTTCCACAGGGGTTTTGAAAGGGGGACTAGGTCTTTAAGGTCAGCTCGTTGTTTCCCAGCACAACATCAGCAGCAGTGCACACACCTCAGGGATGCTTCAGGACCTCACGACCTTAGAGGTCTTTTCCAAACTAAATGAATTTTTGATTAATGCCTTATGCCTTGCTCTGCTGCAGGTGATCCCAATAACTGAAGCTAAACACCTACAAATCACTCACTAATTACAAATCCTGTTGATTGCAATTAGTTGTCTGGCTTCTATGAATTTATAAAAATTACCTGGTTAGGAAACCACTGGTAAGTCTAATGTGCAAACACATTGGGAAGTAATGGGATGCAATAATAGCTCACTGCACGTAACAACTGGCTTTGCCTCAATTTTCCTAGGTGAAATTTGAGAATAGTTGGATGGAAGTAACTGCTGCAGTGAGAGGTGGAAGGTGGTGCTTACGCTGAACGTGCAGGAGTTGGTTCTTAAATAATGAAGGACAACAACAGTCCCTATTTTCTGAAACACAAGGGATGAAGGTAAATGAATCCTGGCAGAGAAGTGCAAGTAGCTGGTGACTAAGGCTAGGGACAGGAGCCTGGGCGCAGGCAGCCACGTACATTGTTTTGTTTCCACTGTGTCGTGTCCCAGCTTGGCACAGGCTCCTTGGAGGGGAGAGCAGGAGGCCCGTCCTGTCCACACCCCCTGACAGGAGAGGGACGGGAGGAGGGTCCAGCTCTTCTGCCGTGCCTGCAGCCAGAGCACCAGAGGAAATGGCTCTCAGCTGAGACAGAGGAGGGTCACAGTAAACATCAGGAATTGTTCTTCCACTGTTAGGGTGGTCAGGCATTGGCATAGGGTGCCCAGGGCGGTGGTGGAGTCACCATCCCTGGAGGCGTTCAACAGGCGTCTGGATCTGGCTCTGGGTGATACGGTTTAGTGTTCTAAGGGTAACAGTGGCAGCTCTGGGCTAAGGGTTGGTCTGATGATCGTAAAGTTCTCTTCCAACCTTGATGATCCTTGACGACTCCGTGGCTCCAGGTGCTGGCGTCCCCCGGCCCGGCCCGTTTCCATGGCGACAGGCGGAGGAACCATAGAGGAGGCGCCGCCCGCCCGGCTAGAGAGGCTCGCGCTGCTGAGGGCGGGGCCATGCAAATGAGGGACCCGGGTGACCTCACACGAGATGGCGGCTGGGCAGTGGCGGCAGCTACACTTGCCAGAACACAAGATGGCCGCGGGGCGGGGCCTGGCCGGAAGGGCGCGCGTGCGCGGCGGCGCCGGGCGNTTACTCTGGACGGTCCCACCTTGGGCCGGGGGGTGCGCGACCTCCTTCGCTCTCTGCCGTCAGTGCCCGTAGGCGGGGGTCTCAGTCCTGAAGCGGGTCGGGATCTGAGTCCCGGGAAGGAGAGGTGACCCTGCCTGGGGTGTGGAGTAGGGCTCTGGCGTTCCTGTCGCACCTTCCCTTCACGTGGCAGCACAGCCCACTGCCCTGGAGCCTGCGGGAGAGCCCAGCGCGGAGGGTGGCGGTGCCACGGGAGGGCCCAGCGCGGAGGGTGGCGGTGTCCCTGCCCGGCCATCCCTCTCTTTCCCAGGGCAGCCAGGCCTCTCCCCAGTGCGGGGGACCCTGCGGATGGGACGCTGGGGTGGCAGCGCTGCTGGGGCATGTCCAAAGTCACAGCATCCCCATCTCTGCCTGGCTCCCTGCACTCCTGTCCCACAAGTGAGACATCAGCGGGTGTAATTGGTGACTTGATGCTGTGCTTGTCAGCCCCTTTAGTTCGCGGCGTGTGGCCTTGTGGCTGCAGCTGTGGCATCGTGGGGGGACTGTGGCTTGGGGAGGTTTCCACAGGTGGAGAGACACCTGTTGGGAACACAGAGGTGCATGGCAGGAACTCCTGGTGGCTGCACTTGGCAAAGGGTAAAAAGTGCTTCTCACCTGATGCTTCCTATGAACTCTTAACAAAGAACAGGCAGTATCTGTGCAGTAGCTCTTGTAGCTTCTGTGATCCTGCTGTTGGGGGTTCTTTTCAATGAGACTTTCATATTTACTTCCAGATTTGTAATTTGAGGCCAGAATTACCTGCTGATGGTTCCTGTGCTAGTTTGTGAGGTCCACTGCAGGATTAGAGTTTATATTGACAGCAAAGGGTTGGACTTGATGATCTCAGAGGTCTTTTCCAACCCAATCGATTCTATGATTCAAATGATGGGGAACCAGTTTTTTTAGTACATCTAACACACTTCCCTTACACTGTAAAACAATGAATTGTTTAGACATGGGATGCCATGTCTTGTTAAGCTAAAAGCCTTGCCAAGTTCCAAGGCTATGAGATCCACCTAGCCACCTCTATTAACAAACCTTGTGTTCTCATTAGGAAGTGAGATCTGATTGAACGAGATTGCTCTGCAGGAACACAGCTCCACAGAAACTACCAGCTGGCTCCAGATATTAATTGTCTGCGAGACCGTTGTGTTTACGTGTATGAACTCAGCAGGAGTGACGGAAGCACCTGATGGAAGCACATGATTGCCTGTAACAAGAAGGGTGTTACTAAACCTCCTGATACACAATTATCACTGATTGTTGAATTGGTAAATAGTGCTGGGAAACACCCTCATAGCCTCTTCCAGGCATGTTTCCATGCTTGATCCAGGTGGTGTCAGAGTTTCAAAGGCTTCATTGCTTCACTCTCTGATACCAGGCTGCTGGGAGTCTGCTGTTGGGGGGGGTGCCTTCATGTTTCACGCAGGACTGTGTTTGGTGTTCCCTCAGGACTCCATCTGAGGAAATGTGGAGTGAGGAGAAACAGAGCCTTGGAGCTGTATTCACCTCTAAGAGGGTGCACAGGATTAAAGTTTGGTGTAGTATGTATCTAGGAAGGAGCTTTCTTGGGATAGGAAAAGGATTTTGAAAGAGTTTTTATAAGTGGGGGCTCTTCCAGTTTCATTCAGTGAAATAGCTCTGTGGAGAGATTTCCCATCCTACTGACAGAATCCTGCCAGAATCCAATTATCCAGTTAGGGTGAGGACCCTCTGAGGTGTCTTATGACAGGTCACAGGGCACCAGCTTTTTCACAGGTGCAGCTCCACCCCAGCTTCCCTGTGAATCCAGCTGGACTCCCAGCATGCCATTCCTGTCTGGCCATGTCTAGAAATAGGGTCCTCTCTCAAGTGGCTTTACCAGCTGGTGGGTGGATTTGTAGTGTGGCAGAAACACAGAGCTGGTGTATTTGGCGCTCTGCTAGTAAAACACCCCAAATCCAGGATGTGCAGCAGAGGCAGTGCAGTGACAGCTGAAGCAAGCATAGATGTATCCTGAAATATCATTTGGGGCAGTCCCGTCTGCATTACCCACACAACAGAGAATGCATGTGAGAGTCATCCTGTTACTGCGGTCAGGGCTGCAGATGACTATTTCAGGTTCCTGAGTGGCAACTTCAGCATATAAAAATCATCTGGCACTGCTTGAAAGGCTAGTTTGGGCCAAGATTCACATCTATGGCTCTACTGCTAACTCAGTACAAGTGACTCCAGCTGTGGAAAGCTGGAGCTCAGCCTTGAAAGGCCAGATTACCATGGGACACAAGGACTTGTGAATCCAGCTGTGAACTGGCTAGGAAGTTAGAGCAGATGTGTGGGAGCTGTGGTGTGTTTCCAGACACTGCCATATGCCAGCACTCTCAAACAAAAGCAATGCTTTCCTGGTAGCCAGTATTCAGTCATCCTTCTCAAGAAGATAAGATCTGTAGACGTCACTGGCAGGAGCCAGATGTCAAATGTGGAGGCGGAAGTTTCTTAAATAAAGGCTCATTTCTTTCTAATTTACGAGCTAGTTCCTTTATGACTGTGTGTTAGAAGTTCAGCATGAATGAATAGCTATTCCCTCCTGCAGCTCCTTTTCCCATTACTACTTACAGCCTAATGTTGAAGAGTTCTGACATAGTCCATGAGTAATTCTTCATCCCACAGAAAAGGTTATGAAAATACCAATGTGGCAAGCTTAAATAATGTAGTGCTTTGGGCATAGAAGCAAAATCTGCTTTTTACAGACATCTATGACTTATTTATTTTTAACTGCACTTTTGCAGATGGGGAGAGGAAAAATATCTATGAAATGACCTAGCAACTATCCTAGCAAAAGTGAAATCACTTACAAATATCAGCTGGCTGGAGGGGTTGCACATCTGTGAGGGAGTGATGAGGGAGAAGAAGGAAAGGAAGTAGAAGTTCACCCTCTGTTGCATATGAATGACAAAATGAGGTGTCTCTGGAACCTTCAGCAGGTGTGGTTTGTGGAACAGGTGCTCAGTGAAGCATCGTTTGGATGGGGACAGTGTGAAGTGCAGCACTAAGGACCAAGCCCTGAGCAGGCTCTGCTTTCGAACAGGCTTTGGGTAGCAAAGACAAGTCCTGCTGAAGAATTGCCCTTGTGGGTCACACTGTGGGTCTGTCTCTCCCCATATTCCCACAGTAGCAACAGGAGATGCTGTTTAGGGGAGAGCATGTGAGCCTGGCCACCATCTGTGGCCACTCCACTTACTCACCTCCAGCCTGCACAGCCCTCAGTTCAGAGTTGCTGGAGGGGATTTCCCTGCCTGCTCACTTTAGCAGCTGTTTGTGTACACCTCTTTTCCACAAATTTGTCTAATCTTTTGAACCTCTTGCCCATCTCTGTAACCTTTGGCAGCAAATGTCTGATCTTTACTACCTGCCAGGTAAAGAAGTATTTTTGTATACTTTAAACTGATTTCCTGCTAGCTACAGTGAGTGCTCCCAGATCTTGTGTCCTGACAGGTCTACATTTGTCTTCTGCTCTTCATGTGGAACTGTAAACCTCAGTCATGTCCCCCTTCAGCCTTTCCTCTCTGCCTGAAGAGAGGAATGCTCTCCATCTGTTTAGTCTTTCCTCACAGGGCAGCTGCCTCTGTCCCTTGGATGCCTTAGTTGTCCTGCTTTGTGCTCCCTGATCTCTGTGTCGTGGGAAGTTTATAGTGAGGTTGGATGTGCACAGAGTGGTCAAGGTCTGGACACACTGGGGTTTCACATGGTGCAAAATGATGTTGTTCCCTTGTTCTCCATCACATTCATGAGAGTGCCTGGCACTCTGTTGCCTTCATCTGCACTTGAGCCAGTTCTCCACAGAAGGCTCTTGATGAGAGACAGAGGACTTACCAGTGGGACAGTTGGCTTAACTCTCCCTTGTTCTGAACCTTTATATTTAGACACTGTGATTCCTTTTCAGTTCTTGACCATACAAAATGCAATTTCCCCTTGAGGCTTGTCTGTCTTTAATTACACCTATAAAAGTTCATTGTCTGGCTGAATTCCCCTCCAAGCATTGTCTTCCTTTGATCTGGCCCTGGGTTTTGGCATGGCAGGGATGCAGAATGGTGGCTTAGCTCCACAAGGGCTCTGCAGTTGGATCCAGTTGAGGTTTAGTGCTTTGGCTGGGAGTGAAGCCGATGTTCAATCTAGTGATGTAATTGATTGGAACAAATGCTGTTCCTGTTCTTTCTGAACTAGTTAGGAGGAATTCCTTGGCCTAGACAGAGCAGATTGTTATTTTTGCTCTTCTGATCTTGCCTAGAAGTGGTCAGACTCATGGCTTCAGGGAAATGCTGAATGGGACTGGCACTTCATCAGGTTTCATACCCAGACATTTATTCTCCTGCTTGATCTTCTGCTTGGACTTGCTGCAGCTGGTGTCTCAAGCCCGACAAGGCTGGCTTGCTGCGTAGATTCCCATTTCTTGTACGCTGACTCTAATCCCACATTGCAAAGTCCCCAGGATGTGTCTGAGTTGGATTAGTGCAGACCCTGGAGGCCTGAATTGGAAGTGACTACCAGCCCCTTATCTTGCTTTTGACAGTGTCAAGAACATCACCTTGTTGTCACCCTTCATGTATGTGCTGTGAACAGGCCTGCTTATGACAGTACAGGCTGGGGAAGCTGACTTGCACTGATTTAAGAACTCCTAACATCTTGCATAAGTGCCTCAGAAGAGGGCCTGTCTGACCCAGGTGCAGTCAGCTGGGGCTGCCCACAGAAAGCAGTGTACGTGTGTGAGATTGCAGCACAGTTCTAATTTTCATTTAGCTAAAAATTCACATTGGTACCTAAAAACGTCAGGGACGAGGTGTGTTTTCTGAAGGCTGCTTTGTTATTTGCAGCTGTCGAGCTTGATTGCTCGTGTGACCTTGCCTTTAAAGAGCTGGACTAATCGGCTGCTTGCTGGATAACAAAGAACATTACAGGGTAAAGGACAGGGTGTACTGCCGGGAGCACACAGCCTGGCCTCAGCTTAATGAAACTGCTTTAGTGCAGCAGACAGCTTCTAGTCTCTTAAATCCCCTCCAATCTACTTTTGAACAGCTCCTCAAAGTAATGTGAATTCTGATCTCTGCTGACAAAGATTTACCAATTAACTTGATTCAACTTTTACTTCGTTTAAGAAATTGCCTGGTTTCATTTTGGTTTTTTTTTCTCTCCTGCAGGAGCAACAATGGACTGGCCCCAACAGAGATGTAGCAGGTGTTGGAAGAAGACATCTCACCTGAAATGGAGGTGACTGAAGGAGCTGAACGCTGACTGCACCAGCATGGGGTCGCGACTGCTGGCTTGGCTTTTCCATTTGCCCACTGCAGTGATCTACGGGTCCCTGTCGCTGTTTGTTTCCATTTTGCACAACGTATTCCTCCTGTACTACGTGGACACCTTTGTCTCTGTTTACAAGATTGGTAAACTGTCGTTTTGGATAGGAGAGGTTAGTCTTTTCCATAAGTTTCTGCCCTCTTAAGTAAGAAATTCTGAAACCAAGCCTGCTCCTTGCTAGAAATGTTAGATATAACAGCAGTGTTCCCCTTTGCAGAGGGACTGAGGGAGCCTTCTAAGTGCTAACTTGGGCTTTTCAGTTTTTTCCACGTATATAAAGATAGAACAAGCTGGGATAGAACACTTTAAGACTGCCTTTCCTCTGAGGATGTTACAGTGTTTCACAGGCAGGGAAAACCACTGGTCTCACTGCCAGTTGCTCCAAACAGGGGTAGCAGTGCTGGGGCAGTTCCTGCTGGGGGCTCACTATGCCAGCTTAGCATTTCTTGCTTCAGTGACAGAACTGAGTGTCTGTGAGATCTGTCCTGTGGTTTGTTTCACTGTCTTGTTTTCTTTCCTAGACAGTGTTTCTGATCTGGAACAGCCTCAATGACCCTCTGTTTGGCTGGCTGAGTGACAGAGTGTTCCTCAGCACACAGCAGTAAGTGAAGTTCTTCTTCCAGCAGAGGCTGGGAAGTTTTTTATTCTCTGGGAAAGATAATGTGAAATTGGGATTTTAAAAATGATGGCGTGGAAATTATTTCTGGGGCATAGAACTCTTAAATATTCCCTTTTCCTGGCATCTTTGAAGTTCATGAAGGTTGCTTTAGTACTTAGCTGTATAGAGAAAGTCACGCACCTATTGGGTGAATGTGACCCTAACCCTCAACAATCACGAGTGGTGCAGAACCTAAAATATGGGCATCTAACATCTCAAGCCCCTGTTATATGAGCAAGACTCTTAGTGGGGTGTTGGAGAGTGTCTGTACATGGTTTGGGAGGCATGATGGGGAAAAGGACAGTTATTTCCACATGGGATGCCGCAGACCAGTTCTTCCCAAACTCTATGGGATGGGAACTGAGGAGAGACAGCTCTGCATTGTTGGCCATTAGCATTTCTTGTGTATTTACATCAAGATTTTAATGAAAATCATGATGTGGCTTTCTGCAACTAGTAAAAACTCATTGAAATAATTTATATTGTGCTATGTGTAGACAGCATAGCACTGTCAGGAAGAGATTTGCTCTGGAGAAAAAGAATTGCTTTTCTTGATGCTTTTTGGCCTTCTTATACCCATATTTGCAGTGTATTCACACATTAGCTGAGAAGGTGTTTGTTGTGGGTGCTTGTTACATGAGCAAAAGCTGTGTTTGTCAGTGTCACTTGCATGACTTCCTTGGAGAGGAAGAATATGTGGTCATGCAGGGGTTTGTCCAGGTATCTAAAATATTTTTTTTCCTTCTATTGCAGGCCAGGAGCAGAGATTTCCTCCCCTGAAGTGGTTCTGAAGAGGCTCAGAGCACTAAGCCACAATGGCCCTCTCTTTGCCATCTCCTTCCTGGCTTTCTGGGTTGCCTGGGCTAATCCTGGCATGCAGTTCCTTCTTTGCCTTTGCATGTACGACAGCTTTCTCACCATGGTCGACCTCCATCACAATGCCTTGCTTGCAGACCTGGCTGTTTCAGCAAAAGACCGGACTAGCCTCAACTTCTACTGCTCCCTCTTCAGTGCCATAGGCTCCCTCTCTGTCTTCATGTCCTATGCAGTGTGGAACAAGGAGGACTTCTTTTCCTTTCGTGTATTTTGTGTCCTGCTGGCCCTCTGCTCCATTGTTGGTTTTACCCTGTCCACACAGCTGCTTCGCCAGCGTTTTCAGGCTGATGTGAAAGTGAAATGGGAGGAGGAAACACCCCTATCAGAGTAAGTGTCACCAATTCTCATCAGGGACAAAGGCCTGGCATAGATCTGCAGCAAGCTGAATGTGTGGGGAGATCTAGGATGAGGCAAACTTTTGTTAATCATCTGCAGTTCTTGTCTGTTGGTAGAGTTTCCAGGATCAGCTCTGTCACACTCACTCTGAAGGCCTCTGAAAATAAAATTATCTTATGACACCCCTGGCCCAAACTGGAGGCATGTCCCTGACCTGCTGTATGGCCATCCAGTGTTTTGGAACATGAAATGAGTTAATATCTAGAACACCCAGTGAGGCCTGTGAGTGGCAAAATGTCAGAAGCAGCTTACGAAAGCATTCCTGCTTGAGCATGAGACCACTTTGCTGCCCATTCCCAGTGGAGTTGGACAAGTGGTCCTGCCTGGTTTGAGGAATTTATGGTTGCTTTTTTCCCCTCCTTTCCCTTTAGTCTGTACATTGAGAAACTCTCCGTCCCCCAGGAGAAGAGGATCACCCTGGCAGAGTATCTCCAGCAGCTCTCCCGGCACCGCAACTTCCTCTGGTTTGTCTGCATGAATCTCATCCAGGTAGGCACAGCAGCGACACGCTGTGATTCAGAGGATGAGCACTGGCTCTGGCTGTTTGACATGGTGATTCAGCAGTATGTGAGTTCCCGAGGAAGGGCAAAGATGTTTTCAGCACCCACTTGCTCTTGGAGCCTGCTTCACATGCTGGCTGATTCAGCAACTGGTAGCCACTCTCCCTGCTTGTGACTGAGAATACTTCCTGAGCAAGCTGTGGAGTGCTCCTTCCTCTCTCTGCAGTGTAGGCTGGATTACGGGGGCTTGCTGAGCTCTGTGCAGCCCATCTGAGGTGCAGAAGTCACAGGGCCTTGCTGTTTCAGGATGAGTTCAGGAGCACTTTTTGCTGGCGTGGGTGTCAGCACAGTCTCCCTCCCCTTTCCGCTTTCCTGAGGCTCATGTCACTGTTCTCACTGTCCAGCTGGATGTACCTCTCAGCTGGCTTTGCCATTTCTGTTCTTCATCCTTTTCAATGATTACTACCAAATTTCGGCAGCCTGCCCAGCTTTGTGTGCTGCAGTCACGGCTCCCTGGGGATCCCTCAGTTCCCTCAGGCAGGCTCTTGATGCTGGTCTGCATCTTTGTGTTCAAGCCTTGCTGCTGCCTTATCCATGTCCTTCAGCCAGCTGCCTGCTCCCTCCTACCACACCCCTGTTTTCCCCCAGAGCCTTGTGGTCACTGCTGTCACCTGCTGGCCCTGCCTGCCCCAGCAGCACTGTGTTATGCAAGCTGAGCCTGGGCAGCAGGGCTGGCCCTGGGCACACAGTGGGTATGGCTGGGGGCATTGCAGCTTTGCAATAGTAGCTGACAGTGCCAGACACTTCACAGCCTAGCTCTTGCTCTGCTGAAGTACTCCAGGCCCATCTTGTGTGGTCCCTTGGCATGGGGCTTCTAGGACAACAGAGCCCAAAGGACTGTTAGCTTTTTCTGTTCTCTCTCACTGCTCTTCCTGCTGACCAGCGCATCTGCATGCTGCCTTCACAGGTTTTTCACTGCCATTTTAACAGCAACTTCTTCCCTCTGTTCCTGGAGCACCTGCTGTCAGACCAGATCTCTGTTTCTACTGGATCATTCCTGCTTGGTGAGTCTCAGGTGGGACTGGAGGGAGCAGCTGAGTTAGGTAGGACCTGGCCCGAGTCTGGGTTTGCTCTTCCTAAACTCCATCTAGGGAGAGGTGTGCTCCCATGCAGGTCTCTGGGCTGTAGGATTCGCACATAAACACACTCCACCTGATTCCCTGGGGCCTCCAAGTTCTCCTTCCTGGCCACAGAAATACACTGGAGCCTATTCTAGTCATGGCAAGCCTGGTGTGCTGGACACCAGACTTCACGGAGGCTGTAGCTTTGAGCATTAGAGGCTGCAGATAGTGTCTCCGGGATGCAACCGGGAACACAGCCTGGAATTTGATCACTTTCCCTCTACAGCTTACAGACCATTTCTAGGCTGCCACAGGTCTATGGGCAGTGGTCCTAGAGTTACCTTGGGAGGGTTCTGTGCAGTCTGGGTCTGGCCGGGCAGTTCTGTCCCTCTCATTTTGCCCCAGGGCTGAGTTGCATCACCTGTGCGATACTGGGCAAGTCTTTTCTTCCTTCCTGCCCATGAGGCTGATGGGAGAAGGCCTCCCTCTGTAGGAAAGTATGTGCTGTGCTACGAAGCCACAGAGTAAATCTGCTGCAGCCTTCTGTATGTGTGTGGAGGCTGCTCTGTATTGTGTCCTACAGTCTTACTGGCAGTAGCCAGCCTTGTTCTCTCACTCTCAGTATCAGACCTGGGGGCATGGCGGAAACTGAAACTCCATCGAGCCCTCTGTGCCTCCGTCTCTGCTCAGGTGTTTCCTACATTGCCCCCCATCTCAACAACCTCTACTTCCTGTCGCTCTGCCGCCGCTGTGGGGTTTATGCTGTGGTGCGAGGACTCTTCTTCCTGAAGCTGGCTCTGAGTGTTGTCATGCTCCTGGCAGGACCTGATCAGGTGTATCTGCTCTGCATCTTCATTGCCAGGTAGGCAGGCAGCACTTGCTTCCCCTGCCCTCTGCCACCTGGGAAGCAAAATGATTTGCCCCTGCTTTAAGGAGAAAGGTGGGAGGCAGGGAACAGTAGCCAAGGTAACACATAAGCCATGTGGTTTCCAGCTCTGACAGCATGTGGGTTGGGTCACTGTGGAATCCATTGGCTATGAGGGAAGCAGCGACATGCGAGAGGGCACAAACCAGCTGGGCTGGCAGAACCCTGAAGCAGCCTTTCCCAGCTGCTGAGAGCTCCTGTCCTCCTCTGCAGCCCTCAGTGTGTGCTGCAGCTGCCTGTTAGCCCCTGGCCCAGCATGTCCTATCCCCAGGCCTGTCTATGTGGCAGGTCAGGAATGATCCAAGGCATTGCTGCAGGTTACAAAGGCTTATTGCTAGTGATGTTCTCCTCCTGTAACCTGAGCTTCTGAAATTCTTATTTAAGGTGAGGGAAAACCTTTATTACCCTCTCTCCATTTTCTCTGATCTCTCACCTACTCCCATCGTTTCTTGATACCCCTATTCAGTGCTTTGCCTGTTGTTCTGCAGCAACCGCGTGTTCACAGAAGGGACCTGTAAGTTGCTCAACCTGGTGGTCACCGACTTGGTGGACGAGGATCTAGTCCTGAACCGTAGGAAGCAGGCAGCCTCAGCCCTGCTCTTTGGGATGGTGGCTCTGGTCACCAAGCCAGGCCAGACCTTCGCCCCTCTGATTGGCACCTGGCTGCTCTGTGCGTACACAGGTAAGGATGTTCCTGGGGAAAGCAGCGGGGCAGGAAAGGGCAGATCTGTGGGTTCAGTGTCCTGTCCCCTGGGTGGGTGCAGAATGCTCTTCCAGTTGCTAAGCTGTGCCTGGTCACTGCATCTCCATGGCCAGTCACTCAGAGAGAATAGATAAGGGTCCATCCTCCCTGTCCCCAGTCTTGTCTCACAAGCTCTTCTCTGACACCAGGCCATGACATCTTCCAGCGCAACCCCCTGAGCAACATGGTGAGTGCGCAGCCAAAGCTGGAGTCTGCTGTGGCCTTGGAGCCAACTCTTCGCCAGGGCTGCTTTTACCTCCTCGTCTTTGTGCCCATCACGTGTGCGCTGCTGCAGCTCCTCAGCTGGTCGCAGTTCAGCCTGCATGGGAGGCGGCTGCAGATGGTGAAGGCTCAGCGGCAGAGCCTGACGCAAGGCCAAGCACCAGAGGTCAAAATAATCTAGGAGTGTCTGAACCCCCAGGGTGCTGCTGGTTCCAGGCTGGTGCCAGGGGGGCACGCGGCACACAGGGATGGTGGTTTGACTGAGAAATGCTGTGGTGCCAATGTTTACTTATTCCAGGAGGTGGTCACTGGGGAAGGCAGAGAAGTTCAGCATGTAAGGGGCCTGGCATAGATCGCTTAGCCACAGGAGCAAGAACACTTTATCCCAGAGAAGAAAGAGCTGCTTGTTCCATCAAGGAGGTGCTGGGTTGCAATGTGTGCGAGAGGCAGACACATTCCCAGTGTGCTCCTCTGCCCTGGGCATGGCCCTGGCGAGCCACAGCCTCTTTGGCTGAGCAGGAGGACTGCACAGAGAGTCCTTCCTTGCTAGAGCCTTTGGGGAGTGGAGTGGGAGGCTCCTGAGGGACCAAGTGACCAAGGGGATGATTGCAGAACAGTAGGAGCAGGGATGAGAGGACTCCAAAGGCCTTTCCCAGTTACTGGTACAACCCTCCCACATAACTGTGCTGCGGTTCTTGGACCAAATCCACTCTTAGGCATTTCTTATTTCCAGGACAATATCCTGTGCAGCCAGAGTCTGCTGGCTGTGTTTGTTTTATGCTGAGGTTCCCTCCTTTATGGTATTGACAGAGGACCTTGTTTCCGTCCTGGGAAAGGTGCTGGGCTTGAATGGGGTTTAGAGCCTTGAGCTGGATCATCTCAGTGGGCACCCATTGCCTGTGTTTATCCCTCCTCTCCCCACCACAGCCCCTTCCAGTCAGTGCTGTCACACAGCTGTGCTATGAGCCCCTTCCCATACTGGTCAAGGTCAGGGAACCAACCCCTAACCCAGCTGACGGAAGTGCCTCCCTGCCCAGGGCCATCCCAGGTGACCCAGTGAGGCAGCCTGGCACCCTCCCCTCTTGCAGAGTGCAGTCTGGAGGAGACACCAGAGGTCTTCCTTTTATGCCTTCAGTTCCTCTTTGGAGCCTGTCTGACACAATGCTGGGCAGTCACAGGGTTGGGATTTTACTGCTGTGGGGAGAGGCAGACACCTCAGCTCCTCTGCACTTGAACAGTGTCCCAGTTTGATCATCTTACCCAGCTGCCAAGACAGAGGTCCAAGGAGGAGAGCAGGTGCTTTTGTCTCCTTGGTTTTGGCTGGGAGCAGATGGGACAGGAATCACCCAAGGGGTTTCTGAGTTTAGGGGGTATCTCCTCGATCCCTGTGATGTGTTTAGGAGCAGGCAGAAGGGATGTTCCCCAAAGTCTGTGTCTGCTGCAGGAGGAGGAGGGTAGGCAGGCAGTTTCGAAGCTGTTGCACACTGAGGGATGTGGCTGGTTTTTTTTTAGTGCCAGGTTCCCTCTGGGGTCTCAGTCTGCCAACCTGCCATCTTGCCTCAGGACACAGCTGCCTTCTGTCTTGGACCAAGACATTCCTGCCGTGAGGCTTCTGTAGCTCTTGATGGTTCAATCATGAGTTATTTGTGCAACTTCTAACCAAGTTTGAGAATGATTGTTCATTTCATAAATTAAAGATGATCTTTTTCTGAACTGCTTGATTTTATTCTAGCTGGCAGCTCTAAGCAGGCCAGGTGCATGTGGTGCTGTGGGGACAAAGCTGTGGCTGGGGAGACAAGGGCAGAGCTCCTCTCCCCACAACTGTGCGCTGGGCCTTGGCTGTTTCTGCAAGGGGCAGAGGGGGATCCATGTGCTGGGGTGGGTCTCACCTGCCTTTTGTGGGGAGGTGTCAACCCTTCTTCTTTGGAAGGGCCCAGGGTTAGGTCTGTCTGATGTTCCTACAGCCTCATCCTGCTGAGGATGAGGCTGGGGTCAGTCACAGGACTGGGCCCTGTGCCATTTTCCCCAGGGCCTGCCCTGGGAGCATGGCTTGAGATGCTAGTTCTCCACCAGCACCCAGGGGGGCAACAGCATTCCTCACAATGACAGTGGCATCACTGCCATCACCCCTGCTCAGCCAAGCCTGCCCAGGCCTTCTGTATGCAGTGACACAGATCTCAGGGATAATGGTTGCAGAGCAGGGAGAGCAGCTTTGAACACCACTCCTAATTCAGCTCAAAAGGCCAGGCCAGGAATGCAGTCCTGGATCAGAGATGGTATCCCTTTGAAGAGTTTGGCTAGCAACAATTCTGCACAGCCAAGAGAACTCAAGTTCCCTCCTTAAAATTGCCAATGTGGGAAGATGAGGCCAGGAGGCTTGAGGGTTGTAGTATGAATGATTTTATTTAAGTATGCTGGGCACCACCAGGCAACATGGTTTGGACAGTGAGCAAGGGAACAGTCAGGCAGACCAAATGAATGCTACACCAGAGACAGCACTGTTCTGTCCCATCACTGCAGGTTACAAAATGGAGCATTGCTGCTGCAAGGCCAGCAGAGAGGCTGGGGGGGGATGGAGAGCACTGGCACTGCCTGGGGCACATGGTAATGGAACCGGGAGGCGTTTGCTGCCTGCCCTCTGTGCGCTGCAGCAAACCAGCAAGAACGGAACCAATTTTCCAGAAGGCTGAGCATTGATGGCTCTTGCTTAAAAAACAGTCTGCTCTGATGGGGGTAGGTTAACAAGCAGCCTGGACTCAGCTGGGAGAGACCACCACACCTACCTGCCTACAGCCTCTCTGAGCCCACTGGTGAGCCGCAAGAACATGGTTCCTGCAGTGGCAACCAGCTACTGCTTACATTCATCTCAGCTGGAGCAGTGTACTGGCTTTTCCCTCACCTCTGTAAAAGCCCTCCAGCTCTTACCCAGTTTCTGTGCCCAAGACTGACCCCAACGTGATGTTTGGTGATGAACAGAAAGGAGGGGAACAGACAGGAACTGCCATCAAGCAACTCCAGCTCCAGTGCTACTGCAGGTTCCGCAGAAAACTAACACTGGGGGGGAAAAAAAGAGCACCGAATAATGCACAAGAAAACCTAAAGGAGAAACAGTGGCATGCCCCAACACAAGCAGGTCTGCAGGCTGCCCCTGGCTGTTAGAGCAGAAGCAAAGCAGCCAACAGGTGAGCAGAAAGGCACCACCACAGGGCAGTGGAACACAGCCAGCAGGGCAGCTTCCTGCTCGCAAACCTGCTGCTCACACCAACCTCCTGGTGTGGTTTATTGCCCTCTCCTTTGGTGCATTCCCAGAGAACAGCGAGGGGCGGTGGTGCAGGGTTGGCCGTTCCGCTAAGCGTGTGTGCCATGCGCAGTGCGAACATCGAACAGCTGGGTAACAGGTGTTCAAAGAAGACCCAAAGCATAATTCCCAGGTGCTGTGGTCAGTATTTGAGATATCCTCAGACATTTCAATAAATAAAACAATTTTTACATTACAATGCACCTTCCCAATTATTATTTTGCCCCAGAATGGATAAAGTACACAAGAGTTACACCTGGCTGTGAATACATGCTCCCTTGGCCCTGACATGGCAGGAAGGAGGGAAACAGCCTCGACTCTTACAAAGAACACGAGAAGTCAGCACTGTAAATCTTGGCAGGTTGTGGGGGAACACACAAGTGCCTTCACACCCATTCCGGGGCACTTGCTTCCAGAGGAGAAAAGGTATTTAAAACAAGGTAGGAGAGAATAACCGTCTAGTACAACGATAGCTGATTAGATTTGCTTTGTTCTACTCCATGCAATACAAACTAAGTCCTATCACCAACTTCTCCAGCTGTGGTGCAGACCCCACATCAGGCTAAGAAGTTACACACGCATACACGCACTCACACACCAAAAACGGTGGGGGCAAATGGGTTTAACTGTTGAGAATGTGCTTTCTCTTAATAAAAAATATATTAAAAACAACTTCAACAACCTACTGATAGTGAAGACACTGCTAAAGAAGGACGTAGCTATGGGGTCTCAGCTATGTGTTTCCAGACAATCCAGGCATTGCAGTCGGGCTGACAAAAGCCTGCACGAGCAGTCTGCAGTGGTTGGCTCCCTTCTGGCTTGCCAGGCAGTTTCTATAAGCTGTTCCCTTTGTTTTCGCTTGTTTGTTTTACAGTGATGGATGTGATTGTGATACAGAAAATAAAGGACTGAAATGAAAAAGGAATGGGCCATTCTGGAGAACTTCAGATTGGTATTTTCTCCTTTCCATTAAAAAAAAAAAGAAAAGTTAGTAGTACTAATACAACCCTCCTGCTGCTGTCGTCTTTGCTCAGTGACATCGGGGCATGCTGGCGCGCACACACACACACAGGCAGCTCTCAGACACTCAGACTCAGAAAAGCGAGTTTAAGTGAGTCTTCGGAGGAGACTGAGGACAGGTCCCAGGGCTAGAAGGTTTTCCGGTGGATGGCACGAGCTCCATCTTCTTCATATTCCTTTTTCGAAACCCACATTTTCTTAAAGGTGTCCAGAGAGGCCAGGATAGAGCCACTGGGGAGAGACAAGCATGTTATGGGTTTAAGGAAAATGTTGGGGGCACTCTCGTATCTCTGCAGAGATGGGTTGTTTCTATCATGACACATCCCCAGGTCAGAAAGATGCTGAAATTCAGTGACCTAAAGGCTCTCTGGACAGTCACTCCCTCTGCTGCTATCCTCAAACATGCTGGCACTAGACAACTGCCCCCTCCCACACAACCTGCTGAGTGCTGCTCCAGGAACACACCGAGAATCATCCAGCTGAGCAATGAAACCCTCCTGACAGACAGCACCAGGAGGGATAACAGCACTGGAGTCCCTCCCCAGCCCCATCCCACAGCAAGACATATCGCTGTGCAGTACATACCCAATCCACGTGGAATACAATCTCTCCTGAGGAGCTGATATCTGGGAGAAAGAGAGAATCAGTCAGTACCTTCCCAAGCTCCAGTCTGTTCTCCCTGGCACACTGCCCCCATTTCATTCCAGCTAACACCTGACAAATACAGATATGATCTCTCTCAACAGAAAGACATCTGGCAGTCCCCCCAAAACAGCCACTGTGGTCCAGGATCCTGGACAGGGGTGATGATGTCAGAGGACTCATCTTCTCAGTCATGAAACCAAACTGGTTTTCATCACAACAGCAAACTGTTGGGCTGTCCCAGGAAAGTAATTTCTTGTTTGTAGCAAATGGCAGCTGCGCTCTCAATGAGGTTCTTTCAGGGTCACAGAACAACACATGTATTAAGTGATAAACAAAGAGACTGTCCCTACCCTTATTTTGACGTCCTTCGGAGCCAGTTTCTTCACTTCGCTCAACAGCCTGTCACCAAAGCCTACACAGGACAGAAAATGTGTAGTGTGAGCACCTTGGCAAAATCCCAGATTCCGTCCACTAGCAATGCAGACATGTCCTGTGTAGCCCTACTGAAATATCCCACTCCAGATCTTACAGACAAGACTAGCCTGGGGAGGCACGTAACACAGACAGTGAGATAAGATTTTGTCTCACTGAGACCTCAAATACTGACACAATGGACTCTATCCCTCAGCAGCAACTTGAGTCAAGCAAATAAGGTTTTTAGCTAGGACCTCCTCCTTAGGCATAGGAGCCTTAGCTAGGCATTCCTCCTGTGTCCAACCCATTAGTACAGGGGGCTGAATGGGAAGACCAGGACATATTTGGAGATGTCAACCTGTGGATAACAGACTGATGGGTTCTGTCAGAAGGTATCTTTAGGTCAACGAGTACCATCTGAGCACTGAGGGGATGGGTAGAAACCTTTCTGCACACACACAGCTGACACTTCATGCAGGACCAGGACCACTGGACTCTCCCACACACCACAGACCTAAAAGAACCTTTGGAGATGCAACAGCCTTTCAGGTACCTACTCTCAAATATCCTTAGCTACAGCACCAGCAATGAACACAGCTATTCAGTCCTGAGACAGGCAGAGTCATTGGAGGAAAACAGTAAAAGCCCCTCAAGTCCAGGAAGTGATGTACGAGGGCAGAGATGTCTTTCATACTCAGAAGACTGTGATTAGGACTCAGAAAATCAGACAGTAACTGCCCCAAGAGAGCAGAGTTCCCACAGTCCTCACTCCACAGGACAAGCTGGGTGATCTGGGTTACCTTCCCTGTTTCACCTAATAAGGAAGCAAGAGATCAGGTATGTCAGAGCTCACATAAAGAGAAGAAGCAAGAACCTTTGAAAAGCGTGGAGCCTCCGGACAGCACGATGTTGGAGAACAGTGTTCGCCTCAGGTCCATGTCTGACTTTTGAATGGCAAAAACGAGCACTTCATGGAGTCCTTCACATTCCTCCCCTATCAGGTCCGGCCGGAATAGGAGCTCTGGGGCTCGGAAACGGGCAGGGCCAATCTGCAAGAGAAGGCAGCACAGAGGGAAGAGAGCAGTGTGGCTCTGCTCGCTGACTACAGTTGGGCCTGTCTTTCTTAGGTGAAAACTTGAGAGTAATGAAGTCTCCTAGACATTCATTCTGCATCATTACATCCCAAGTGAATGCCAGCTTGGACTACTGCTCCTACAAAGGGCACCATTTCCAGTTTGCAGATGTGAGAAATAAAGAAACTTGCTTAGCTCTGTACAGCAGGTGGCTGGCAAAAAAGGAAGCAAATCCAGCCCTGGCACTGGAAGTAAGATCTGTATTTCTTCTCCTTCAACCATTCTACAGTGGGCTCAGTCTTCTGAGGAATATTCCTAACTCACTTTTCAAAGCAACTGCTTCTGCACAGGAAACAATTCTAGGCAGGACAAAATCCACAAATAAAACCACTGCTGAATTTAGTAAGCTGACAACCACCCACACTCCATACTTGATCTGCATAAAGTTTTGCTTGATCAGAGCCTACACTCAAACAGCTCATGGTCATGCTGCATCCTTACTCAGGACTTCCAGTAGAAGTTGTGAGGTTTCTAGTAGTATTATCTTTCCCTAAAAATTCTAGTGTCCAGTCAAGAGCTGGGATGAGTTCTGGTCTTTTAAAGCTATTGCCTCCCACCTAACATGACATGAAATTTCCAATCCCTCGGTAGAAGGCTGCTCTGGAAACCCTGTGCTTTACACAAGGAATTCTCCAAGAGTGATCCTTACAAACCTCAATAGTGCTTCCATCTGGCAGGTAGTACTGAGCCTTCTCAGTCTCCAAAGTCTCATCCTTCTGGGGGTTTATTGACAGGTAGCAGGCACGCTGGAGAGAAAACAGTCAGGGAGAGAGAGATGATAAGGGTAAACCCACACGGTTCTCGTTAAATATTTACCTCACTAATAATCAAAATGCATGTATTCCTTTGGGGAGACTGATTTCAACAATAGTTTGTGCTGGAGAAAAGACATTTTGGGCTCACATCACATGAAGTACCTTGCAATATCCCACTTGTGGTCCCTACCTGCCACAGATTTTGCAGACCCTTGCTCTGAAGGGTAAACAAACACTAGTGAAAGATGTAAGACCCTGGGCAACTGCAGCACAGCTAAATGCAAAATTGATTCTGAACCACCAGCCCATCTCCACCTCCATTTAACAACCACTCATCAATGTACGTAAATGTCTGAAGAGAGAGTGTAGAGTAAATGGAACCAGGCTCATTTCAGTGATGTCCAGTAATGGGACAAAATGCACCAACTGAAGAACAGGAGGTTTTGTCTGAACATAAACTTTTGTAGCATGAGGGTGATCAAGTGCTGGCGCAGGTTGTGCAGAGAGTTGTGGAGTCTCCATCCTTTGTGCTATTCAAAAGCCATGGCGATATTCAAAAGATCAGCCCTGCCCGTTTCCAAGTCCCAGAGCTCCTATTCCAGCTGGACCTGATAGGGGAGGAATGCAAGCTTGACTACAAGTCTCCCAGAATACAGGATAGCTGAGGTTACAAGGAACCTCTGCAAGTCATCCTGTCCATCACCCTTGTCCAAGCAGGGTCCCCTAAAGCAGGCTGTCTGGGACCATATCTTTTGGCTTTTGAATATGGCTTTTGAGTATCACAGTGAATATCACCATGGCTTCTGAATATTATCATATCATGAGCACTTCATGGAGTCCTTCACATTCCTCCCCTATCAGGTCCAGCTGGAATAGGAGCTCTGGGACTTGGAAACGGGCAGGGCTGATCTTTTGAATATCGCCATGGCTTTTGAATAGCACAAAGGATGGAGACTCCACAACTCTCTGCACAACCTGCGCCAGCACTTGATCACACTCATGCTACAAAAGTTTATGTTCAGACAAAACCTCCTGTTCTTCAGTTGGTGCATTTTGTCCCATTACTGGACATCACTGAAATGAGCCTGGTTCCATTTACTCTACACTCTCTCTTCAGACATTTATGTACATTGATGAGACCCTCCCCAACCGGCTCTTCTCGTGGCTCAACAGTCCAAGCTCTCTCAGCCTTTCTACATACAACAGATGCTCCAGTACTTTAACTGTCTTAGTGGCCCTAGATTCCCTCAGGCAGATAATGGAGTTAGGTGCAGAGCCAGGTAGGCTGGCACTTCGTGCCAGATTCCATAAGCCACAACTTCCCTTGAGAAGAAATTCCCCCTTGGACAAACAGAAACAAGACAGGGCATCACCTCCTTGATGGTCTTGACAATCTCAAACTCGGAGGTGGTGTGGAAGTCATAGCCTTCCTTCCGGAGATACAGACGCAGGAAGCGTGAGACATCGCGGCCAGCAATGTCAATCCGCATGATGGAGTGGGGCATGGCAAAGCCTTCGTAGATGGGAACAGCGTGGGTAACGCCATCCCCCGAGTCCAGCACCACTCCTGTAGTCCTCCCGGTCGCGTAGCTAAGAGGGACAAAGGGTCAGGTCAGAACAAGCCACTCCAAGTGAGCCCAAGCATGCAGCATATCCACGCTTGACTCAAGGAGCCAAGATTTCACATGAACAGAGGCTAAAAAACCCATCAAAACCAGAGTTCTCATCACAGTTCAGCAAATTCCTGTAAACTATTACAGAAATTGAGTTTCAGTTCTTATATGAAAAGGGGCAAGTCAGACATCAGTGAGGTCTTTCACAAGGTTTTTTTGGTTTGAGAAAGAATGGACTTCATGACAACATTCCACAAACACAAACCAAAGACAAAAGACACTTACAGGCTAAGCACAGCTTGCATGGAGATGAATAGTGCTGGCACATTGAAGGTCTCAAAAAACACCTCAGCAGCACGCTCTCTGTTCTTGCGTGGGTTTAGGGGGGCTTCCGTCAGCAGCACAGGATGCTGGTAAAGAGAAGAAGGATCTGTGCTGCAATAACCAGGAGGCAGCTAGGAGTGTGTTCCTGAAAATTTCTGCCTTTTTTCACTTTAGGAACCACTAGTGCAAGAGGACAGGTAGAAAGGAATCATTTCAGCTACTGAGCTGTATTAGACAGTGAATAATCTCTATTAGGTTGGAAGACCAGCAGGGTTCTGGTCTAATAATGAAGTGTTAGGAAACATGAGTAACTCTGGCCCACGAAGGACAAACAAGACTCTCAGTGGCAAAAGTAAGCCAGATTAGCCAAAATACACAGACCCTAAGGGTGAAGGCATATGGTCTTAGTACAAGCAGACAGAAATATTCCTACTCCATTCATACAACTTATAATGCTCTCAGACATGTAATAATCTTTTGGTCAGATCTTTCCAGACCACAGGACTGTGGTTTTCTCCTTCCTCACTTCAAATTATGTCACTGCTGAGTGGATATGCCTGATGTGCAGGCAGAACAGGAAAAGTTAGAAGCACTTGGCCTAGAGCAGAATCATTAGAGAGTGTGAATAGCAAATGTGAAAGGCAGATTTTCAGTCAGGCCAGAACATCAGATTAGGAGAGGAATTCTGCTTAGAACTTCTTGTGCAGTATCTCCTGAGAGGTGAAAAAGCCTAATTTAATAACAGACACACATTTAGAAAGAAGGGCAAAGGAAAAGTCCCAATCTTTGCTGGAGTTCCAAGGCTCCTGGTGTTACACAAGCACTGAATGATACATGTGCCATTACATAATGAGGTCTCTCACCTCCTCTGAGAATGTCTGAAGCTGGTCTTTAGAATACACATACTGCCAGATCCGCTCCATGTCGTTCCAGTCCTTCACTATGCCATGCTCCATCGGGTATCGGATTGCAAGGAGACCTCTGTGCTCCTGAGCAAACAGAAAGGACAAGAAACCATCAAGAGACAATAATCACATTTCTGAGCACTGTGACTATGATTTAATGCCAGACTCAATTTCAGGTTTCATTCCACTAAAAGATAACTTAGCTCTTGCGTATAGGGAAAAATCTCAACACTAATCATAATCATCTCTCCCACAGAAGTATTCACAAGATTAGACAAGGCCTTTTTATACCAAGTAGGAAAGTCTGGCATTTGCAGAGCATAGTCCATCCTAACACTTTTCAAACCAACACACAGACACTTGTCAAATGGTATCTTTGTGGTACCAGCTCAGTCATGATACAAAATATACGGGGGTGGTACTGGGGAATGTAATGATACAGACCTAGAAGTAGCCTAGAAAAAAAAAAGGATATATAGAAGGTCTTGGAAACAAGGTTGTGGTCAGCAGATTGGCATAAGACTTTCATGAAGCTTCCTGCTCCACCCTGGACACACTTAAAAGTACCAATCTGTTCTGCTCTTCAGGTCTACACTCTGATACCAAGGAACCACTACCCCTCCTTACAGCAGCATACCAAGGTATGTGGAGAAGTGCAGTGTACAGGTGTTCTTACCTCTGCCTTTGGACCAATGAAAATGTCCCCTTCTAAAGCACCAGCCATAACACGAACGTGCTTTGGTCTGCCCACACTAGAACAGAGACAAGAGTATCAATACTTCTACAGAGGGCTCAGATGCACCCAAGGATTTCATACTCTGTGCTCCTCTCTGTTCTAACTAGACCTTTCTAAAGCAATGGGTGGGTCTGGGGAAACTATAAGGTGCAGACTGACCCAGGCTTGTTCTAAATTAATCTCAGAATCAAAGGTGAAGGGAACAGACTGTAGACAGTTCTAAATTGGCAGGACATAAGCCAGCTGAGTCTGGCCACATTCTTGCTGATGGCTCAGTCTTTACCTGTTCCAACACTGCCTGGGATGAACATGGCTAGACTGAGCAATTGTCTGATCCCCATGGTGCTGCCTGACCTCAGGAGGGCTTCTCAGATTAAACAGTTGTAGTCCCATTCCCCACCACCCCATACAGACCACACTGCTTAGAACACAAACTAAAAATTACTCATTAAAAACCCACTCCATTGAAAATAAAAGCCAGTGATTTATCAGAGGTCTTGATCCAACAGTCTTCATCCCAGCAAAACTCTCAAAAAACTTCCAAGGAAGTCTAGCAGGAATCAGAATATTGTACCACCAAAGAAATATAAAAGTCTTCACACCTCTCATCCCAACTTTGACTTTTTCCAGGTCCTTTTCCTTATGTCTACAGACTAAAGGATCCTACAGGTTTGGTTGTGTGTTGAACCCGACAAAGTGGTAAGTCATATTCTATGAAGTGTGTCCCTCCCCAAAAAAGTCTCTTAATAGCACTTAAGAGTAGATATTTCCTCTACCTGATGCTTCTTTGCAGCAGGCAGAAAAGAATAGCTCACTTCTCCAACTACAAAACTGGACCATTCCTCCCCTTTATTTATTAAAGAATTGGTACACAGTACTAAGAACTTACCAAGACCAGCAGAATACTTACTAGTTGGGAAAGCAGTATTTTGGTATTTGATCGCCTGCAAAACCTGCTTTAATCACACCCGAACCCTGTGGGAGCAAGAGAGAGATACATGAGCTTATCGTTCACTCCATCATCCTCACAAGTTTTAGAGCAGCAAAGTACATCAGCACTGCTGGATCCTCTCCTTTTTACCAGGCATAAAGCTCCTCAGTGACTGACTCTCCAGGCAGGGTTGGGCATGGGAAGTGCCAGCAGACCAGCTTGGCCACTGGAGGGGAGTGACAGGCAGCCACACATCACACAGGGCACAACCACCCCGTGCCCTGGTACTGCTCCACACACACCCCCAAACACTGCTCTGTACAGAACAGTATTTTTCTACCCAGTGCTACTGCAAGGGGTGCAGGAGGCTGAATCTCCGCTCCAGAGTTTTGTATCAATCTCAGATACCCTCTGGATGGAGCAGAGCACTGCAGAAACACAGGCAAGAGCAACTGAACCCTGCCAGCTGCAGGGGGCACTGTGAGGATGAAGACTACAGGCCCCTTGGAAGTATATTTGGAAAGGATGGAGGCAGGGTGGATAAAGTCAGAGATGAAGTAGGAAGGGACTGTGGGAAACAGGTTGGAGTGGAGACTTGGGAAAGATCAAGTGGTAGATAAACTAGCTAACACTAAGGAAGTAGGTTACAAAAATGTAGTCAAAAAAGACACTGGAAACCAACTCAGACTGGTGTCTGGAAAGGACAAAGGTGCTAGTTGGACTGCAAATGGAAAGGCTGGAGGCAGGAAGTGCAGCTGACGGGATATGGCTTGTTCATAAGGAACTATGAAGAAGAGATGCAGTATGGCAGTCACTAGGGCACAAATCCAAAGAGCCTTCTGCAACATTCAAAGCCACAAACACAGAGAGGGTAAGACCAGCCACGGCGAGGCCCTGGCAGGGAGTCCGTGCCCCGCAGCTCCCGTTCCTGTCCGGAAGCACCCTGGGAACCCCATCATCAACTTGGATCTGTGCTGACTCGTTCCCCTCCTCCATTTCTTCTCTCTGCACAAAGGAATGACATTTTGAAACAATGAGCAACTTGCAGGAACACCCAAGTTTTGCTAAGGAGCAGATTTTCATAGGATCTCTTCAGATAAACCATTTCACTGTTAATCCCAGACCACCATGGGAGCAAGCTCTTCTGCAGAAAGAGAAGCAGTTCTGCTTTACCCCATACTGAGAGCAAAGTGTGCAAGTTTGCACTGAAAACTGTGACCTGTGAAGTGACTGTTCACTCTCAAGAGCTCTGCAGCAGGACTGCTCTGTTTTCGAGGCCAAAAAGATATTTTGGCTGCCCCAGAGCATTTTAAAAGGAGTAGCAATGTAGCTCCTCCATTGCTTTCTGCTTCTCAACACCTCTGCATGCGTCAGCATCACTGTTTTAACTTGAGGCGGAGGCCAAATCAGCAGCTCAGGGTTCTGCCAGACAAGCCCTGGCTGCAGTGGTTCCTCTGTCCCAGTGCTGGAGGTTACCAGCCAGAGCAGGCTCAGCAGAAAGGAATGTGGGGTGGCCCCAGCCTCTCCTGTTCACAATTCAGAGCCTTACTGCCAAGCTACTTCCATCAGCATTTTCAGCCGGGAAAATGCCGAGCTCTGCACGGGGCATGTGTGTTCTGCCACAGGCCCGGGTGCTCCTGCCTTGAAACCGCCAGTCAGATTTGCCAAGACACATCTGTGGGAGACGAGTGTCAGGAACTCTGCAAACCAGACATAGCCAGTTATAAAGCACATGGAAGGTCGATTGCTTGAATCCTTGTCCCCTGATTAACACCTGCAGCCAGGCTGGCTCCAGGAGCATACCCAAGCTGGACTACTCTCTCTTGGCAAGAGGGACTCAGCTCCAGTTGCATCCCAAGGTCTCTATTAACTGATATCAGTGTGACAAACTTGCCTGCAAAGTGTTAAAAATACTTCCCTTGAGACAGACTCTCTTCTGGCTATTCCCTTCAAAGTAAAGTAAGAAATAAAACAAACCCACTATTTTTATTTTTCATATCATAGCTTATAAACAACTCTCTACCTGAGAAAGAATACCAACCTTTGTCAAGTCTCAGAGCAAACAAGCTGAATCAAACGCAGTAAGGAAACCACATCAGAATCTTGCACTTCTTGAATATTTTATTCAAGATAGTGACTGATGTTGCTGCCAGCACAGTCTGCTGCTGGGAACTGCTTTCAGGAGAACAATGATGCCCCTATTTTAACTTAGAGATTGAAACTTCCTTATGCTGGGCCAAAAATTACCCAGTGTGCCATGGTGAGATTCCCAGCAAGTTACTTATTTCAAGATTTACATACTGAAGTTCAAAGTTAACTGAAGGTGTTGGTAGTTCAGAACTCCAACTCGGAGTCAAAGAGGAGTGACTGCTTTGACTGTGCCAGGAGGACGGGGCTTCAACACAGTTGTGCTTCCAAGCACTTGAGAATAAACCAAGCACAGCTGTTTGCGATCTCCGCACTGCAGAGACCTGACACCACTTTCTGACCTATTCCATTTTTCTTGAAAACATTTTACTTCTTTGAAGATATGTGTGCACACAGTAAATCTGTTTATTATAGACCAGTTTGAGATTCCTACACAATGAGAGGAAAACATTTAAATTTTGAAATTATCCAGATTCAGAAGGTTTAAGGACCTGTTTTTCCATCTTTGTTTCAAAAAAGAAAAAAACCATGTATCTTCCCTTCTGCTACAAACTCTGATTTCTTAAAACTTAAAAGAAAATTTACAAATTAATATATTTTCACAAGTAACTATCTTGGTTGGGCTTTCATCTATTTTTTTTTTTATTTTCATCTGAACAAAAAGTAAAAGAAGAAAAACTAGATGTAAAGTGTAAAGGTCAAGGAAGATAAATTAGACAATGAATAGTATTAAGGCTGTGCTGAGGTACAGCTCCAACCTCTCACTGTATATTACAAAACTCTCCCTGCTGAAAACACGTGGCTGAGAGCATTGTTTGGTAAGAGGAAAAAATCCTCCTTGTTGAGTTTTTAGCTACATCCTTTAATGTCCTTTTGGAACACACTGAGACACCAGAGCACAGCTGGGACTCGAGAGGTCGGGCTTGCTCACCAGCTCAGGATCTTGTTCCCCCCTGCCCACCTTCCCTCACACACCTCTCCGAGGAGAAGCAGTAATGGAACAGCCACGAGGATGGGGGTACCTGCTCTGTGCAGCCCCACTTCCCATCCTGCCTGAACTCCACAGAGTACCAAAAATGCAGTGTCACCACGAGGCCCAGAGCCTGCCAATGTTCGAGGCAGATGTCACAACAACCACTCCATTCTCCTTCATGGGCAGGGGGGAGGAGGCAGGGAGCTCGTTTATAAGGGAGACAGGAGGAAGAATTGGCTTTTATTAAGACCAGCTGATAAAATGAGAAAAGAAACAGAGTCAGCTGCTGGCACATGAGCCCTTTCTCAGGTCTGATGCAGGGGTGGCAATCACTGTGCTAAATAAAAGGACATGCTGCCATTAGATATAGACTGTTACTATATGACTATAGCTCTACAAACTCATCCTCACAATACCAGAACTCCCAGAAATAACTTTAATGGTCAGCTAATCACATGACAATACAGCAGATGGTGCTGCTCCAGTCATTTCTAAGAACAATCAACCTAACACATTCTTTAATAACTCCAGTGAAGAAGACACATGTTTTTCTCAACATGGTCAATTCTATGCTTAATCTCATTTTCCATTAGATGCCTTCCTTCAATGTCTAACCTAAATCTCTCTGCCGTGATTCCAGGGAAAGAAACAAAGCCAAAACTGTATCAGAGAGCTAAATGTGTAGAAAGGAAATTGGGATCAATAATAAAGAAGGGATCAGAAGAATAACTGGCTTGAACTGAGAACACCTACAGTCATTCACTTTATGGGGAGATAAAGCAGTAAGTTGTGAAGTGCCAGGCTAGCAGACCCACATGCTATCCAGCAAAAAGATTCAGTAGAAATTAAGCTTTTGGAAAAAGAAGGGAGCACAATATTTACCCTTCAAAACATCAAAATCTGAATCCCTGGCAGTAGAGGTCAGAAGGGAGGAGCATGGATTTGTGACTCACTACACTGGAAGAGGCTCCCTCCAAGACACGCCCTCCCTGGATGGTCCTTCCTCCTGAAAGGCCAGCTTGGATGGGGCAAATCGGAACTGGACCTAGAAGTACCTGGGCGTGGAATCATTGTCATTCACCTCCCGCTGTGCTATTGCCCACACAGGTGCAGGTCTGCTTTGTGCTGATGAGGAGCATCAGCAGCTTGGGGCAGCCATCTGCACCGCCACACCGCGCTGTCAAAGTACAGCTGATGCAACCGGGGCTGGGAGCAGAGCAGCATTCCAAGGCATGTGTATCTATGCCTTGGGAGCCTCACTCTTTTGCTGTGACCACTGTGCTGGACGCACTGGAGGAGGTGCAGTACTGGAGGTGCACTCCCCTCTCGCTGGGCCTGCGATGGGCTCCATATCCCACATGGGCCAAGGGAAGTGTGGGGACCCGCAGAGCATGTGGGGGTCCACCCAAGGCCTGCCAGGAGCCCGCTGGAGCCCCGACTGCGTCCCGGCCCGGAGCACGGCGGGAGCGCGGCCCCGGCCTGGCCCAGTACCCGCATTGTCCCCCTGGCACAAAGAGCGGCGGGGCGGGGCCGGGGCAGCCCCGCGCGACTGACAGCTCCTGCCGCCAATGAGCGCGGATGCCGCGGCGACGGTCGCGCCGCTCCGGGCAGGTGACCGCGGGACGCGGCGCTGAGTGACAGCCCCGCCGGCCAACGGGGCCGCGCCGCCCGCCCAGCCCCAGCACCCCGCGGCGGTGGCGGGGGCTGCGCCCCCAGCGNTGCGCGGAGCGGGGGCGCGGCGCCGCCTGGGTGATGTATTCCCGCAGCCGCGGCGCCTGCCGGGAGTTGTAGTCCGGCGCGGCTTTGCGCTCGGCAAGGCGTCGTTCCGGGAGCGGGGCATGCCGGGAGTTGTAGGCCGGCGCGGGGCTGTGCCCGGCGAGGCGTCATTCTGTGAGCGGAGCATGCCGGGAGTTGTAGGCCGGCGCGGGGCTGTGCCCGGCGAGGCGTCATTCTGTGAGCGGAGCATGCCGGGAGTTGTAGGCCGGCGCCGGGAACGGGGCGCGCCGGGAGGCGGAGTACGGAAAGGGAATGATGCGGACACATCCGCGGCAGGGAAACCGCTGGATGTTGCTGTCCAGGGCATGACTGAGCACTTCCACCAAAACCGCTGCATCGCAATTAGCTGGCTTCCTCTTCATAGATTTTCTCCCCCTCATTTTTTCTAATAGGAAAGGAGAAAAAATGTGATTCCATCAACTTCTGTAGAGGGAATGTGTGATTAAGGAAACTGTTTACTTCTGTGGAGGCGATCTATGACTCAGGAAAGCGTTTTATTGTACCACCATTTCATGGGATTATCTCTACAAACACATAACACATCTCGCTTTTGACTGATACCAGTGTCTTTGCATTTTTCAAGCAGTGATGACCACAAAAGAAGTCTTGGCACAAAGAATGCACATCGCAGCCATGTCAGCATTGAACAGTGTGTTCCCGGTCATTTTCCATTGGCTCTGTGTCCTAAAAGCACTTGGAATAATTGATGACTGAAACGCTGGGTCTTGAAATTAACTACAATGAATTTCCATGCTGGTGAGTGCAGCTGAAGGCTGATTCAGGGCTCAGCTGTCCTGTACCACATCCCTCCTGCAGAGATGGACTTTTCTCCTGCCCTTCCTGCCTTTAGCCCAAGCAGATTATCACAGAACCAGAGAATGATCTGAGCTGGAAGGGACCCACAAGGATCATTGAGATCAACTCTCAGCCCTGCACAGAACACCCCAAGAGTCACACCATGTGCTCGAGAGCGTTGTCCAAATGCCTCTTGAACTCTGCCAGGCTTGGTGCTGTGACCACTTCGCTGGGGAGCCTCTTCCAGTGCCCAACCACCCTCTGAAGAAGCTTTTCCTGGTAGCCAGCCTCGACCTCCCCTGACACAGCTCCAGGCCATTCGCTTGGGTTCTGTCACTGGTCACCACAGAGATGAGATCAGTGTCTGCCCCTCCTCTCCCCCCATGAGGAAGTTGCACACTGCAGTGAGGTCTCCCCTCATTCTCCTCCAGGCTGAGTGTCTCATCTCAGATACTTGCCCTTAGTGATCTTCACCATTCACCTACTGTTAAAGAGAGACAGCAGGATGGAGGGGCCGAAATTATTTCCAGACCAGTGTTGTATCACCTCAGTGAATGCCAGGGAACAATTACTGTGTGTGCACTGAGCCCACACAGCCTTTCCAGACATGGCTCTGTTACATTGACCTTCTCAGCTGACTGTAATTAACTTCTTGGGCAGAAGTCACAAAAAGTAGCACCACAGTAACAGGACAAGAGAAATATCGTTCACTGTGGGAAGCAAGAACACCAAGTGCTCAGCTCCTCCGCCAGGGAATTGTCACTTGTCTGTCAGCCTGACTGCGTGTGATCCCCCAAAAGGTATGTCGTGAGTGTCACTTTTAAAGTAAACTCTCACTTAAATAAGAAATGCAAGCAGGAGCGCTCACCCTCTCGTCTCAGCACTCCATAACTCATTTTTCTATTTGCTGATCAGCAAGCAGGCCCCTGCGGGAGCAAAAGTGTGCAGGACTATGAGCACAGGCCACCCACATACACAGACCGCGCTCTGCAAGTGCAACTTCAGCTCAGGAAGGAGCCAGACCGTCACCGAGCTCCGCGCACAGCTCACGATCCTCCCTCACAGAGCCCGCCATCTTCCCCCATCGTACGGCCGGGCCCACTGACAGTGGCCACGCCCATCAGCCGAACCCCGCCCATTGGCAATGGCCACGCCCACCACATAGTCACGCCCACCTGCAGGACCCCGCCCCTCGCAGTACCCCGCGCCACCGCTAGAGGGCGCGCTCGCCGCGTGGCGTGCGGGGGGGAAGAGGCGCGTCCACCTTCGGCCCTTCGCATCGCCATTGGTGAAGCCCGTTGTCAGTCACGCCGCCGGGCAGCAAGCCCTGCCCTCTCCCCGCGAGCCCCGCGCAATGTCACCATTGGCGGAGCCCGCTGTCAGTCACAGCGCCCGGCCGCAGACCCCGCCCCTCTCCCGCGGCCCCGCGCAGCCGCTTGGGCCGGGCCGGGCCGGGCCGGGAGCGCCGGGCGGGAGCGGAGCGGGAGCGGGACCAGCCGGGATCCGCCGGGACGGGTCGGGACCAGCCGCCTTCGGGACATGGAGGGCGTGCGGCCGGGCGGGGGTCCCCCCGCGGGCGGGCCGGGGTCCGGCCCGGGCGCCGGCTCCGGGTCCTTCCCGTCGCTGTTCCCGCCGGGGCTGCACGGTATCTACGGCGAGTGCCGCCGCCTCTACCCAGACCAGCCCAACCCGCTCCAGGTCACCGCCATCCTCAAGTACTGGTGAGGCGGCCTGGAGGGGGCCGGGGTCCTCCGTGGAGCTGGGGGGAGCAGTGGGGCCGGCGCCTTGTGTGGGATAGGAGAGGGCTTGGGAGGAGCGGTGGGGCTGGGAGAGGGTCGGGAGGAGCGGTGGGGCTGGGGTCGCTGCAGGGGGTGATCCCGCGGGGCTGGGGAGGGTCGCAGCGAGGGGAGAGGCCTGCGGTCTGTGCCCTGGGTTTGGGATGAGATGCTGTGGCGGCGGGGCTGGGGGCACTGGGGGTGCATTGGGTGCCCAGGAGGTGTGTTCGGGGGACCTCCTGGGGAGGATGCACTGGTAGTAAGGGAAGGGGTCTTGGGACGGGGACGCTGAAGACAGGAGCGTGTTTTGGGGTTTGTGGGGTGATTTGAAGGCTCCCTGAGTAAGGGGTGGCTGATGAAGGCCTCGATGGGGCAGGCCCTATGAAAAGGGAGCGTGTGTTACTCGGTGGAGAGTTCCCACAGAGGGTGAGGGGCTGGAGTTTCCCCTCCTGGGCAGGAGCCACGAGCTCTTGTCCTGTGGCCGGGAGCGTGGGGTTCCCGCGTGGGGTTCCAGCGTGGCAGGCGCTGGCCAGAGGGTCCCCACGTTCCAGCCCCAGGCCGGACACTGCCCGTGCACACACATAAAGCCTACGGGGAGCGCCAGCTCCTCTCAGCCTTGCGTAGCCATGTGTTACTGCAGAGTGTGAATCTGCTGCTCAGTGTCTCTGCTGACACTGTGTCTGACACCAGGAACAGCCGTTGTTTATGTGGGAGAGTGGCATGAAGGAAGTACTTGGATGTTTAGCTGTCGAGAGGAGTGTCTAGCGTCTAACCCCATGTGAAGATGAGTTTCTTTTACTGCCACTTTGCTGCTCATCCGCCTCTTCTGGGCCCAAGGAATATGATCAGGTCACCCCCCAGTGTTTGCTGTACCTGACACTGACCAGTCCCTACTCCTGCACTTAGAAAAAGTTTAGTCAATGCTCAGCTTCTTTCTTTACAGTTCATTTTAACCTGTATGTCTCTGTCTGGTTAGAGTCCTGAGCAACAGCAGAATAACATCCCCCCTGTGTGCTGCTCTGACAGACAAGCTATTACTTTTTTTTCCCAAAATAGTGTTGGGTTTTTTTGGCAGTTCTGACAAGAATTTTGTCTGTTAGCCCTTATTGCTTAGGAGGCTTTTGTATTTAAACTGACACAGTGAGCTGAGATGGGTACGGCAAATGGGACCTCAAAATGCAAACAATTTCCTAACCATCTATATATGTCAGTACTTTGGTGGTGGTCTGACCAGTCTGTTTTCACACTATTTCTAATCTTAGATAGTCAGTCCTGAGGAGTTTCCAGCCACCTCGATTTGGGAGTCAGCCCTTCTTTTCTGTCATCAGCTTAGAACAACACTGACTAAAGTGATTTAAGATTCGTGGGATTGAGGGGAATTTAGGTTTATATTGAAGAACAGCAGAGACCCTTGTTTGGGAAGAAATGTTGCTGCTTGTTTGCTTAAGGGATTGATTAGGATTTCACTGCAATTGGAGCTCAAACACCAGAAAAACTGCTGTTGGCAGTGATGGCAGGTTGCAAGTAAGAAGTAATGTGAAGGCCTGTTTATCCTGGCGTTTTCCACGTAGCGTTTCTTCCGACTGTCACCTCAGCCAGCAGCAAGAGCCGAGAACTTTGCTTGTAGAAACTAGAGGTGAGGGTCTTACTGCTGTTCTGTGCAGGAAGTTCTTGTGTAAGGTAAAGCCTAAGTGGATGCTGCATGTACTTCCCCTTTGTCAGATGAAACTTGGAGATTGGTTATGTGAGGTCTGATAGAATGACTTCTGCCACAGCTTGCTGTCTGCTAATCTGTCCTCTTCTGCCTGGGCTGCCAGCTATTAGCTGGTTTAGATTAAAAGAGGAAATTGCTGGACTAAGTTCCCTGCCTTAGGAGAAATATTGTAACAGTAATCAGCTTTTAATTATACGTATCAGTTTCTCTATGGTTAACAGAGAGTTGTTTTGTTTGGGGAGCTGCAGTTGTAGTCCTTGGCTTGCATGTCAGAGCAGATCCTTACTATGCAACGTTGGAGAATCTGGAGAACTTTATGCCTATTATATGAAGGAGTTCAGCTGTGTGGGTTATTTAGTGGAACTAGTCTTTTTTTAAATGCTATTTGCATATCTTGAGAGAGAGTTTGTGATTCAGTCGGAACTTCTTGGAGAGTTTCTGGCTGTGTTTATGAAGGACTCGTTCTGAGATAAGAGTTTCCTTCTGTTAATATCCATTGTCCACTTTTAGTATAAAATGTGGTTGAGTATCTCGAAATGAAATACCTTGTTGCATGGAATTGCTGGTGAAAAAAGCAAATTTATACTTTCCTGTGTGACGAGTTTTGAAATAGCCATAATTTGGGCTGGACTGTTGGTTTTTCATCACCTGTCTTGAATTTAGGCCATATACTCAAATACCAGTGATCTGCAGCCACTTGGGGATCATGGATTTCTTCTGAAGGGTTGTCAAAAGGTAGCTGTGAAAAGCAGTCCTGTTGTCAGCTGCTGGGAAGTGACTATGAACAATACCCTAAGGACTTCTCGGAGTGAATGAACTGGGAAATTTCCAAATTTTTTCCCATTGTGGATCTGTTTCCTCTGCCCAATTTGCATTTCTCCTTCCACAGAAACTTGAGAGTGCTCTCAACATCAGTCAAAGGAAGACTCTTGGTGCAGATGCAAATCTGGGGTTTCCCCCGAGGCTGCCCTTCTTGCTCCTGAATGAGCTCCATGAATAGAGAATGTAACAAATTTGTACTGTACCTCTGGCTTTGAAGTTCAGCTCTTCCTAATAAAATCCTCCAACGCTTCCAGCTCTTTGTGTGAACGCATGTACTGATGTGTAGATTGTGATTCAAGGTCGAGCCTTGCCACGGCAGCTGTGGGTGGGAGGATGTACCACAACAGGCATCAGCGGCGCCCGATCTTGGAGCAGTGAAACCTGTCACCGAAACTGGATGAATATCTGTGCTGACTAACCTTTGGTCAGCATTATTGCCATGGGTATATTACTAGAGGTGCTCCAGGTAGCTGGCCTAAAGCTCATGCTGGATGCTCCTGCAGTTGCAGCAGTTCTGGGATAGGCGTATGGCTTGGATATGTTTTTTTCAAAATTTAAGTAGTCACCGCTGCAGGCTTTTTGACTACCTCTCTTCCAAGCTTACCAAATTACCCAGGGAGTAAAGACAGTCTGCCTGGATCACTGAGCAGTGTGTAAACTGGTGGGTAGAGAGAACTCTGTCCAGGTCTGCTCTGGGCAGGACAGAACTTGGCTCCCCTGAGCTGCCTCGTGCTGCATTGCTGTGGTCATCTCCTGTATAGCCCAGAGAGGTTTGGCTTTTGGAAAGAAACACAGGGTTGCTGAAAGGAGTGAAGGAGAGGTGTCTGGCTTGCCTGGTGTGGTCTAGGCAGGACTTGCCATCTGCATCAGACCTGACAAATACGTTTGAGTAGCCCTAGGGAAAAGCATGCACACATGGAACAGTCCCCATACTGAAAAAGGGCAGTGTAAGAGTTTGTCTTGTGTGTTGTCAATGTCAGAGTGCCTGTGTCAGCAGCGTTCCAGCATGGATCATTTGACACCTAAGGTGTTACTAAACTCAGTTTGGAAGCAGGGTTTTTGCGTGTGGGAGATGCTGGTTGCTTAGCAGGTGGTCTCTTCATTGCAAGTCTTACACAACTGCTCTGACCACACACTAATCTCTCATGCTGGTTTGCTGGATCCGCCTCACTCTGAAGTCTTCCCAGTCAGGTCATAATTGTGTGTGGCTGCTGGTGTTTACGGCCACTCTTCGGGAGTGAATGACTGTCCTGACTGAAATTGCTTCCACTTGGTTACTTCTTTGCACTGGGAACCCAAGCACTGGCCAGGGCATTGCTGCCACACTCTGGACAGAGCCAGCTGAGTGGCTGTCTGTAGTAGAGATCCCAGCCTCCAGTGTGACTGGGTACCTGTGAGAAGTAACAGGTGGGGAAAGGGCATACCAGAGGGGACTTTTTTTTCCTGGGTGTTTCAAACTATTGCTAGATTTTGAGAAGGGGTTTTCCCAGGTGGCTACTGAGGATTGGACTCTGTTCCATCCTGCGGTCTAACATGCATTCCCTGGATTTGCTCACCAATTTGCCTTTTAGGCCATGAAGATGCTGTTTGTCATGTGAGAAGGCTGCATAGTTCTGATGTGGCCCTCACCAATGGACCTCTCTGCCATTACTAGGTATGGGCTGCTCACCCCCTCTGTACTGCCCCAGTATCCTGGGCTGTACCCTTGACTGACCTGCTGGGGAGACGGGAGCTGGTCTGGAACCACCATGGTGACCTAGTGTGACTTCACAGCAAGAAGCTGTCCTGGAGAAAGTCACTCATGTTAGATAACGAGACTGCTTCTTTTTCCTGAAGCAGTAGGAAAGAGGCAGCACAGCACACCTGTGGAGAGAGCCCAAGGGCCTTTGATGTAACAAGCCGAAATGCTACTTTGTACAGACTTGATAAGGTTGGGCAGCATGAGGTGGGCTGAGGATTTCAAACAGTGTATCACTGTGACCAGGGCTGGAACCATCTATCCAGCCATGGAAACTGCATAATAACAATACACGAAGCACCAGGGCTAGCAAAGGAAGCACAGGCATGCTCTGCAGATGGTCATGTCAAGGTCTGAACAGGCAATGCAGGTGAGGGAAATTGGTGTGGTTTCAATGAAGGGAAAGCATCTGAGTTTGGATTCTTGTTTGGAGCAGTTAAGAGTTTTACTTGAAGAAAAAGTGAATTGTAGGCCGGAAATAGTTAAACAGCTGCTCACACCGTTCAGTAACTGCTTGTGGTGGGTGTTTCATGGCTGACAGAGCAAACTACAAGCAAAATAGTGTAGCGTGTTCCTTCCTTCCGTGGGAGTTGTCCCGCCTTGCACGGACAGGTGTGACGGGAGCGACAGGCACACCAGCCTCGCTTCCCTGTGCTGGGTAACGGGATGGGGGGATGCAGCTTTTGGTGATTGCTGCCCAACCTGACCTGGATGTGCTGCAGTGACTTTATTAAGTAAAATTCTTTTAGGAACCCGTGCTGATGTTGAAGCAGGGGATGCAGGGGTGCTTTTTACTCATTCTTTATTATTGCAAGGAGTGTCTTTTACAAGTTCTGGTGCTGATTTTTCTGAATCAGTGTTTTTCTCCCACATGGTTTTAACTACTTTCTCTGTTCAGAAGTACGGAGTACTCTCCTCAAAATTTAGCAGTTTCAAATTGTGCTTTGAGGAATAGCATCACTGTTTTTTTGAGGTATGTGTCTCTGGACTGCATTAAGAGCTTGCAATGCAGACACAGCTATTGCTCTTTTACTAGTACAGTTTTCCAATTTTCTTTGTATTTTGTGGAAGCTTTAATATGATTTTCCAGAGGTTTTCATGCTTTAAGTTTAAAAACATTGTAGTGTGTTGCACACATGCACTTTGCCTTCTTGTGTTTAGATCTTTCTGGACTTAACCCAACATTTCCCCTCAATTATTTTTTTAGGGGCAACTTGAGCATGCTAATTTCATTTTTGTCACTAACTGTGTTTTTAACCAGGTCTTTGTACAACCTCTTGTAGCACCTGTGGAAACTTGCCATATGTCTTGAATAAACTAACTTACCTAAGAATCTTTTGTTTTTAATGCAGGCTGGGAGGTCCTGACCCTCTGGACTATGTTAGCATGTACAGAAACCTGGGAAATCCAGCGCTGAATGTTCCTGAGCACTGGCACTACGTCAGCTTTGGGTTAAGTGACTTGTATGGAGACAACAGGGTACATGAGTAAGTGTCATTTAAGTTCTGTAGCTGCATGTTGTATTTTGTGCTGCATTTTAAAGGTATATAGGTAAATCCCTGTCCTGCTGTTAATATTATTTGAACAGCTGGTTTTCTGCTGAGAATACCCCAGGCCCTGATCTCACAAAGGATGACGTATGCCTGTTCTTGTATGTAGAAGAATTTCTGTGTTCCCCTCTGCAGCCTTTGAGTGCAATACATTTCCTTTCAGTGTTATGTCGAGTGGTTTTTTTAGTTAGCGCTTTTCGTTTGTTTTTTTCTTTTAACTAGTTGGGTAATTCTCTTTTAACTGTCTGTTTTGTTGTGTTTTTCACTGTTGGTAGTCTGTTATGGTCATACACTTAAATCCTGACCCCTCCCTGTTCATGTTAAATGCTTGCCTCTGGAAAACCGCTGTAAGGGCATTTTTGCTATTGCTGTCGCAGCAGTGTTACTGTCAGCAGGCTGCCACCCCAGTGGCTGCTGCATAAAGTGCCAATTTGTGTAACAGAAGCCTAAAACGCTAATTGTTTGACTGTGTTTTCTCCAGTAATTAAATTATTGTCTTAGCTGGTTGGTATAGATGGTTTCTAGCAGATATTTTGTTTTAGACCAAGCAGGCAGCTAACCTTATTTTTGTCTTTCTCTAACTGACCTTGCTCCTTAACTCCAGTTAAAGTGAGTGGCAGTAGCCAAGCAGTCATGATCTCAGGGCTGTCTATGAGCATGGCCTTTTAACCAGCCAGAAATGCCACAAGGTTTCTGCTGTTGTTGTTTAGTGAAACTCTCTTTGCATTGTTTCATAGTTGCAGTGTAAATGTCCGTGGTGAATGGTGCAGCAAAGACCTCAGTTTTCTCACTCAAGCTTTCCTACTTTTGTTTTTCTTGGTTAAGATTCAGCCATCAGTTTTTTTCATCCAAATGCTTCTCTTGCAACAGCAGCAGTCAGGCAGTTTCTTTAACCTTACCCATGTCCTCAAGGCAGTTTTTCCTGGTTTGTTTTTCCTCCCTGTGTTTGTGATTACAGAACTGTTTTTCAGAACACAAGTCTCTTCAGACTGCAGTTTATACAGGACCCTAGTGTCACAGAGATCTGCCTGGGACATTTAACCAACACATTACTAACCACAAACTCCAGTCACAGGGACAGAGGAAAAGTAGGGCAAGTGAAAGAAATCAAGTTAAAGGTTTCCTTCTCTCACTTCCACAAGAGACCTTAGCATGGACATACGGGCCCTCACATGGTGCCTTTGTTCTCAGACTGTGATATATCATCTTTGCCACTGAAAATCTGAGGTTGCCAAGATTAGATGATCTGTGTTTGCCTGCCTTGTTGTGGTGAGACTAATTTTGGAGAGAGTAAGAGCTGTTCTGACTTCTTTCCTTTGATGACTTGTCAGCCTGAGTTTTTCCCATAGTGAGACTGTTCTCTTTGCTTGACTCTTTTCTGATGGTTTTGGGTGACAGCAGTGAGTGGACCTGAGGGTCTCATCTGAACACATGTAGGGTGTTGTGGTTTTGAATGAAGAAGCAAATTGTTTAAAGACACAGCTTCCTTGGTCCTGGCTCATGCTGTGGCTTTTCACTCCCTAAACCTGTCTGCTGCACCAACACCTGTTGTGCTTCTGTAGTGCAAAACTTGGGGGTGGAGAATCGAAAGTATCACACAGGTGGAATGTCACAACTTTAAATAACTTCCTGGCACAAGACCTCCTAATTCTTCATACTGTCATATGGTTTGTTCTGGAAATTTGGATTTAGGTAGTGGGACATGCCTTTTGCTGGTTGCAGGGCACAGGAATTAACTCCCATCTTTAGACACAAGAATTGAACTCCCATCTCTAGGCACAGACTGTTGGTGATTTTCAAGGCCTTCTGAGTGAAGCAGGAGAAAAGTCTGTGCTGCGCTCTGGGAAATCTGAAGTCCTGGACTACCCTGCATGCACATGATCCTGGGAGGAGGTTTAGAGAGCTGGTGTCCCTTGGCTGCCTTGGCACCACGTTGCCAGAGGCTGCTGCAGCTGGGCACTGCAAGCAAATAGTGAGCCATTGTTGCTGTGCTGCTTTTGGGATATTGGCTGCAACCTCTTCAGCACAGACTGGCTCAAATCCATCAAAGTGATCTCTGTGCCCTGAGTAATCTGTGTTTCCCCCTTCTGTGTGACTAGAACAGTGTTCCTGGCTCCAGAGCAGTGTGTTCCTATGTCCCTTGCCCTGAGATGTTAAGCTGTCTATAGTCTGTCACCTTTAATTTGGCCTTATTTGTGGGGCTACAAAACTTAATACTGTGTGTGCTGTCAGGCACGTTGGTTCTGCTTTTGTGTCCAAAGGTCTTAATATACAATTGTGCATGTGGCAGACCTGTCAAGACCTAAACATCCTGAACCTGAAGTTATCACCTGGTAGGTGAGCACTGTAGACTGCCTGAGAGATGGTTTTCAAAGGAGCTGAGCACTCATCAGCAATTCTCACTCCCAAGAGCAATTGCTGTTTGCCAACTACTCTTGAAATGCAATGGCCATGGGAACTGCACATCATCAGACCAGTGCTGGGTGCAGACTGCAGGAATGTGGTGGATTTCCTACGCACTCAGCAGGCTCTTGTTCTTCAACAAGGCATTTAATAAAGCTTTTGTTTAAGAAAATGAGTATCAGTCTGTTTGTTGCTTGAAGCGCTTTGAGGTTCTGCTGTCCCAGGTAAAGCAGAATGGTTGACAGGAGCATGGGCTGACAGGGGTGTTGTTTAAATCTTTGCCCTATTTCCTTTAAAGCTGGTGTGGCACTGAACTCTGCCCCAGCTTCTGGAGACAGGATTGAGTTTGTGGGGTTTTTGGTTTCTCAGCTCTCTCTGAAAAGAGCTGGATCTGCTTGTGACAGTCAGCAAGGTTCCTACAATAGGGATGTGCTTCCATAACCTTGCTGTCCTTCATCCTTTAGGAAGGGAAGGATGGTACAGTGGGAATGGTCTTAATTGCCCAGCTTCTTAGGGTAATGCTTATTTCTTACTTCTTCTGGGCCTCTTCTGGTAATACAGTACAGTCTACAACAATTATAATGCAGTTTTAAATGAAAAGGACTTTTGGATTTTGTTGAGTGAACTAACATTGAATTGAAGGTCCCTGTATTTTTATTTATAATTGAACAGCAAACAGATGTAGCAAATAATGTGAAAATGTTGACTTTAATTTATATTTTTAATAAGAACCTGAAAAGTCTTAAGTGGAGCTCTCCCTGTGCCTCCTTGTTGACAGATTTATTTTCAACTAAAGCAGCACTGTTTCCTGCTCTGCTTAAATATCAGCTATACTCTACTTACAGAACTGGTCTGGTTTTAAGAATCCACAGAGTAAGATGGAAGAAATCTAAACATTTCAAACAAGGAAACCCTTTTCATTTAAAGTCCTCAATGTTTCATGCTATAATGGCAACCATGACACCAGCTGTGGTGGACTGATAGCTCTAAAAATCCTAAATCATGACATCATGACAGCGTTAGGGAACCACAGGCCTTTAGGTGGGATTTCATGCCAAGCTGCTTGCACAGAAATAAGTCTCTCCAGTCAAGCCTGTTGCACAACTTGAGTGGCAGCAGAAGTCCTTCCAGGATGTTTTTGCAAGTTATACTCCGTTTTTAGCTTTTTCTGTCTCCTGTCAAATCAGAACAAATGTGTAACTTCTTGAATCTCTTCAGAAATTCTCAGAATTCTCTTCAGAAATTTAACTCTTCAGGGTTAAATTAGAGCCTTTTATTGGACTGTTCTTGCTTTCTGAAGAGATTCTGCACTGCAGCGGGGAGTGTGTGTGTGCAGCGTGTCAGCACACTGGCAGGGACCATCTGGCTGATGCAGTTGTGGCACAGGAGATGACGGGTCCTGTGCCCTTCTCCCCGCCTTGCCAGCAGCAACACCCACAGCAATGCCAGCAGCAGGAAGTGTGTCCCTGTGCATCTGCACAAAGCACAGTGCAGATCCGTGCTCCGATGCCAGGCCATTGGCAGGGTCAAGGCACAGGTACCCGCTCCTCCCTTCAGTTCCCAAGCATGATGGTGACTTGTGCCCTCATGGAGAACAGGTGCCTGAGGGAAGGGGCAGTGTCAGCAGGCGCAGCTGGACCCAGACTCCATCAGTGGCAATGGCAGCTGCTGCTGAATGCCACCTTTGCATCAGTCATCACTGACAAGACCATCCCCCAGGAATCTCTGACTCAGGAGGCCACGATAGAGGAATGTTGGAAGGAAGACTTTATCTTTGTCAAAGAGGATTGGGTTAGAGAACACCTAGGAAAACGTGACATCCATAAGTCCACAAGCCCTGATGGGATGCATCCATGAGTGCTGAGAGCACTGTTGGACAGCATAACTAGGTCGTTCATGATCTCCTCTGAAAGATTGTGGAGATTAGGAGATGTCTCTGAGGACTGGAAGAAAGCAAATTTCACCCCAGTGTTCAAAAAGGGCAGGAAGGAGGACACAGGGAATTATGAGCCAGTGAGCCTCACCTCAATCCCTGGAAAGGTGATGGAGCCACTCATTCTGGAGGCCATCTCTATTAGCATAAATGCTGAGGTGATCAAAAATAGTCAGCATGGATTCACTAAAAGTAAATCAGGCTTGACCAGCCTGCTGGTTTTCTACAGTGAAACACCTACCTGGATGGGTGAAGGAAGAGCAGTAGATATTGTCTGCCTTGACTTCAGCTAGACTTTCAACACTGTCTCACAACATCCTCACAGGAAAACTCAGGAAGTGTGGCCTGGATGAGTGTACAGTAAGGTGGATTGAGAACTGGCTGAATGGCAGATCTCAGAGGGCCATAATCGGTGGTACAGGGTCTAGTTGGAGACCTGTCACTAGTGGTGTACCCCAAGGTTCAATACTGGGCCCAGTATTGTTTAACTTCTCCATCAATGACTTGAGTGAAGGGGTCAGTGCCTCCTCAGCAAGTTCACTTATGACACATAGCTGGGTGGAAGGGCAGACACTGATCTCTTCTCTACGATGACCAGTGGCAGAACCAGAGGGAATGGCCTGAAGTTGTCTCAGAGGAGGTTTAGGTTAGGTATTAGAAGAAGATTCTTCACCCAGGGAGTGGTTGGGCACTGCAACAGGCTCCCCAGAGCAGTGATCACGGCACCAAGCCTGACAGAATCCAAGAAGTGTTTGGGCAATACTCTAAGACATATGATGTGACTCTTGGGGATGGTTTGGCGCAGGGCCGGGAGTTGGACTCAATGATCCTTATGGGTCCCTTCCAACACAGCATATTCTGTGATTCTCTGATTCTGTGATACCCCAGAGTGCTGTGCAGCCCTTCAGAAGGGCCTTGACAGTTTGAAGGGATGGGCAGAGAAGAACTGTCTGAAATTCAATAAAGGCAGATGCAGTGTCCTGCACCCAGGGAGGAATCACCCAGACACCAGCACAGGTTGGGGTCTGACCTGCTGGAAATCAGCTCTGTGTGTGAGAATCTGGGGGTCCTGGTGAGCAAGAAGCTGTCCATGAGTGTGCCCTTGTGGCCAAGAAGGCCAATGGCATCCTGGGCTGCATTAGGAAGAGAATTGCCAGCAGGTCAAGGGAAGTGATTCTGTCCCTCTAACTCAGCCCTAGTAAGGCCACGTCTGGAGTGCTGTGTCCAGTTCTGGGTTCCTCAGTACAAGAGACAGGGAGTTCCTGGAGTGGGTCCAGCTGATGATTAAGTAACTGGAGCATCTCTCTTATGAGGAAAGGCTGAGAAAGCTGGGNTGATGATTAAGTAACTGGAGCATCTCTCTTATGAGGAAAGGCTGAGAAAGCTGGGCTTGTTCAGCCTGGAGAAGAGATGTCTTAGCTGGGATATCATCAGTGTCTGTAAGTGTCTGAAGGGAGGGTGTCAAGAGGAGGGAGCAGACTGTCCTCAGTGGTGCTGAGCGATAGGATAAGAGGTAACAGGCAGAAACCGATGCACAGGAAGTTCCACTTGAATATGAGGAAGAACTTCTTTACTTTTCAGGTGACCAAGCACTAGAACAGATTGCCCAGAGAAGATGGGGGGTTTCCCTCACTGGAGATACTCGTGAACTGTCTAGTTGCAATCCTGTGCCATGTGCTCTGGGATGACTCTGCTTGAGCAGGAGTTTGGACCAGATGACCCACCGTGGTCTCTTCCAACCTTACCCATTCTGTGATATTGCAGTGCCAGGCTGTGTTCCAGCCCTGGATTGTGCTGACACAGGGGCTTGCAAGTCCAGGGAGCTGAGAAGCGATGTCTGTTTTCAACAAACTGACTTCTATCTCCTGTTTGCTCTAAGGCCAATGCTGAATCTTCACTTAACTGTTCTGTAGTACAAGCGCTCACCCTCTTTGTTAACAGTCTAGAGAGGTATGTGGAAAATGAAAACCATGATGTGATAGAATTCCTGAACGCTTTGAATTGTCTTATTTGTATTAAAATTGCAGGGTTGTAATTCAGAGCTACAATAGAAAGCAAAGCTTAAATTATGGCTAGGTTAAGAGATAACATTTTTATTTGTGGCCTTCCCACATCCCAAGAAGAAACAGACCAACTGTGTTTTGATGTTTATTACACCATCTTCAGATTGGAGGGTGATGAGGTTTTGGGTTTTTGGTTTTATTTTTTTTCCTAGCAGCTGGCCAGGAGCCGAAGTGCAGCATCCCATTTGCATGAACCCGGAGAGATTACAGCTGCCTTCATCTCTATTACAGATGCAGGGTACCACCCGCCGAGACAACAGGTTCCAACTTGCTGTGGTTCTTTTGATTTGTGCTGCTTACCATTTGGATCAGGAGGCTGCAGTGCATGCCGGGATAATGTGTTGTCTCTGTGGGTGGTGCCTCCCTATTAAAGGTGAGGGTAAGCATGAGCCTTTCAAGATCTCCAGTCCAGCTTGTGTTCTGCTTGCTTGTATAGATGCTCTGAATGACCTTAACTTGTAAAAGGGCAAGGATGCTTGTTAGAGCTGGGGGGAAGAAAAAGGAGTGCAAAACTGGATCAGGTAACAAATTCAAGGCTTGCAGAGGGTCGATGTTTTCTGGAAGGCTTTTTCTGAGTATAAAAGGAGTTTGAAAAGAGTATTTAGAAAATAGCCTGAAAGTTGGAGTGAGTGCTCTCTTTCTTTTGAGTGCATGCCGGCTTCTCCTTTGAACCTGCATGAATATAGGACAGAGTGGTGCTGACAGCTGTCACTTTAGTGGCCTCTCATTTCTGTAGCCTTTCATAAATTTAAAAGCTCACTGCCCTCAGCTTGCCAGCCTTTAGCCTTAAATTTTGCTATTTAATGGGTCCCTAAGTGCTTTATAAACCACATGCCTAAAGCACTGCTGAAATATTAAACCAAACTCCAAGGTGACAGTGAATGCTTTTAAAATGGTGAAGACTGACTCTGCCCCTCTTTTTTTTCATGAAAATGGGATAAAATAGGGGGCCTTTTGGAAGACTGTGTTAGAGAGAGGTGGTGGTTGTTGTGGATCCATATTTCAGATAAGATTTTTAGAGTTCAGCATGTCTGCCTTGAGAGATGGAAGATCAAATCACTTTAGTTTGGGAGTTGAGCCTGCAATTCAAAGAAAATAATTTAAAACCTAAGATTTTTGTCCATCTTTCACGCACTTGCTTTCAAGTGTGGTGTTGAAGCGTATTTCTCACAGAGGAACCTGAGGAGACTTTCTTAAGTAATCACATAGATGTGTAAACTCTTCCTTACTCATCCTACTTTTGTTTCCTAGGCTGTTAGCTCTGAAGTTAAAGGACACCTGCTGTGCCAGGGATGGCTGTGTGGTAGCCACTTCAGCACGTGGAACAGGGAAGTAAGGTTGAGTTCTGGGGACATATCCTCAAACTGAAGATGAAGAAACAGCGTTTTTGTTCCTGGGTCAGACTTTATGAGGCTGATGATGTGATGGGTTGTTTGTAAAGGTTTACGGTCACCCTAAAGAGCTTCTTCCAGGTCTCCATAACTTCCTGCTTTGTGTTTCCATGGCTTCATCTGTGGGAATTGAACTTTAGCCAGTGTACTGAAGAAATGTTTCTTCTCTGTACAGTTGCAGGAAGTGGAGCATCTGCCCCAGCTAAAGGGAATGACATGGAAGAGGATATTAGTGAGCATCAGTTTAGGAAAGAGGTACAAGAGTTAGGACTTGGAGGAGAGAGAATCACAGGTGGGAACCATAGTCTGGGCTTTTTTTTTCTTCCTAGGTCTTGTTTGTCTATCAAAGACTGACCATAAATGTAATGCTTATTTTTATGCTTAGTCGTTTGTCTGAGGCAGAAGGAAGGGGAAGGTTCATGGCAGAGTGGGAAGGAGGAGGCAATGGAATTAGAGAGTTCCATGAGAAAAAAGATATTTTCTTTTAAGGATAGCTTATTTGAGAACCTGTCAGAGCTGGAGTGAGTGATTTACATGCATGGGGCAATAAGATCTGGTTTTTAATGGATTTGTCTTGTGGTTAGATTTTTTCATGCCTATAGAGAAATGAGTTAGACTGAACTTTTCGCAAAATGAAGGTACTTTTAGTAAGTCTTTCCTGTGTGGATTGTCTGGTGTCCTGTAATACAGTTGTGGTTCTAGTGAAACTTGATAACTGGGAGCACCTGTAGATCATTCTCTTCTGTCTGGCTGTTTGGTTTTGCGTACTTTATAGAAATGTGACATTCTGGGGAGAAATCTTCCTTGGAAGGACTTGATTGAATTTGACCCATGAGTTCAGAAATTGTGGAGACATTTTATAGAAGCATATGTACAGGTGTGATCATGTAATTCCCTGTTTCCCAGATGAAAAAAACAGTTAAACCAAGAGTCAGGCCTATTGAGGTGCCCCAGTGAGGGTGTCCCTTCAATGACTTTGCAATGCACCAGAACCCTCTGAGACTTGTGTTTCACTGCTGGAGACAGACCTCCCTTGAAGCTGTGGTCACCACAGAGAAATCTTTTTTTTCCCTCCTCCCAGGCAGAGTGCACTTGGCTTCCAATGTCATTTGCTGGAGGTAGTTAGTACCCTAATGAAATGAGAGATGTGGGCCACCTACAGAGAGCAGCTCCTCGCTTTGTGCTGCAGTCTGTGTTTGTGTGCAGAGGTTGTGGAACGAGACCACGCTTGAACTGTGCTAGATTTGGTAACATTTTTTGAAGCAAATTCATTTAGCATTTACAGCAGGGTAGTTGAATTTACAGGAAGGACTGCTTTCAATAAGTGAAAAAGGGGGAAAAGATGGGAAGTAGTTTTATAGCTGAGTGTTACTGAAGGCAAGCCCCACTTCCTGCTCAGTAGGGCATCTGCATGTGCATCCTGGTCAGACAAGCCTCTTGCTGCCTCACAAGGGAAGGGGAAAAGTGCTTAAACTGGATGATGTTTCTGTTTTTGCCAGCAGAACATCCACGTTTATGATCTTGGCACATGGTAGGAGAGTTGATCTGAAACAAGGCTTCCTTACTCTCACCTCTCGGCTGGGTTAATGCTGGATGATGTGGGAGAGCTTTCAGGCTCTTCAGCCTATCAGGAAGAGGAGTGACTGGGAAAGGATCAAAATTTGATCTTCTAGTGAAAGATTGTTTTATGCGATAAAGATCTATTTAGGATGTTCTAAAAATTAAGAATTAAAAGATAGTGGTTTGGGGTTTTTTTTCAATGGGACATGAAGATAAAAGCATTTTTGAGCTGTGCAGCCATTCCAGCTGTGAGATCAAAGGATAGTTGACTTTTTTAATCCATTTGCTGCCTGGAATAGAGATTCTAACAAAATGGATATTTGAAGAGAGAGATCTGGCTGTTGTTATTCATTCCTAATCCCATTTTTTCGATCAATGTAGATTCGGTGTTGGGAACATGCCTTCCTGACTAGTACTGACATAGTTATGTGTCTTGAGAGGGAGTGGCTACAACTGGTAACAACAAATTACCACTGGTAATAAAGTAGCCAATTTTATTTGAATATTTGAGCTCTTGGTGTTTCCTTCCTAAGATAGAAACTCCACAGCGATTACCCAGCTGGCTCTCTAGTGTCACCTCAATTTTGAATCAAGGCCCAATAGTCAGTGACACCAGGCAAACAAAGGAGGGCTGCAAATCTTGGTGGTCTCCCATTCAGATGGTATTCCCTTCCCTGGACAAAGCAGTGACTAGGGCTCCTGAGTGCCACTCTGCCTCCAAGAATGGTAAACAAGGAATGGATCGCTGCTGGGAGGCATTTTTTGATCACTTGACAAAGCTGGGTAGATGGGATACCACCTGACAAAGGGCTGAGGTTTAAAGGGAGATTTTCCAAGGGCTCTTAAGAACAAAAAGGAAAAAAAAAAGCCAAAAAAATGGCTTTTTTGCAGGATGTAAACAGGGTGGGCGGAGGTGAAGGGGGACTCGGCCATTCTTGGGGAGCTCTGATTTAAGCCCAGGGGAGAGAGACAAGGGAAGGAGGGCAGGGTGCACAGATGGCTCATTGTTTTGTCTAGCTCAGCATTCTTGCACTGCCGAAGTGAAGGGCAATTGTTTTAAAATCCTTTTTGCAAAGAGTGTTCTTTGCTTTCCGGCTATCCCTAGTCCCTGAGATGCAAACAGTAAACCAGAGGGGCTGGTGTTTAACACCCATTTGTTTTGGGCGGTCAATGCTCTGTCCAGGGGGCCCTGGGCAGTTGCTGGGCTGCGAGACATCCTCCTGAAAGGGACTGGGGGGAAGGAGCGTGTTCCTGGGAAATGCACTGCAGCATCTGGGGACAACATGAGAACAAAAGGATGTACACAGAGGGGCTGATGCAGAGCAGTGTCTGGCTCAGGGGCCTCTACCAAAGCTGTGAAACTGGCACATACCTTACCTGCAATGATATCTGATGTACAGTGTAGTTTTCTTACAGCATTTAATTTTGTTTTGTAGCAAATAATTCAGTAGTATAGAGAAATACTGCTATTTCTATGCTGTTATTCCTTCTACTGCTCCAGTTGCACTGGCACAGCTCCTTCCCCTCCTCCCCTGTGAATTGTTGTGGCCTTTCTGGAACAGGGGCCTTTTTTGGCATAGTCGACGAAAATAAACCATAAAGGCAGCTGTTGTTGTGAATAAGGCTCAACAGGGGAATTTTACCAGTAGAACTACAGCAATGTAATTATACTGGTAGACTAGTTACAGTAAATTTCCTCATGAAGACAAGCTTTAAGTTGACATTTCCTAGCTAAGTTGAATCCATATGTATAACCTTATTACGCAAAAATAATATGTCTCTGGGCCTTGAATTCTTTTTTACCCAGAAGGGTAACATTAAGCAGAAAAGCAAAGAATTTAGTGTTCAGAGATAGATGGGGGATTTTCTGTAACAGAGTGGTTGTGATGAGCTGTATGCTGAACTCTGTGTTTCACTGGGCAGGTCATTCCTCCTAAAGTGGTCAGGAATGTGAGGAGCGTGTTTCTGCTTACTGCACTAAAAAGTAAGCAGTAGTGAAAATATGGTGTAAGTTGACATCTCTCTCCCAGCTTTCCTCCTGTTTGAAAGACAAGCTGTGCCATTTTGCAGTTTTCATAGCTGAGGTGGTTTGGCTGAGAGGCAAAACTGTTCTGCCACTATTAAAATCTTTAGGGGTAAGTCTGGAGCCACTGAAAGGAAGGTGGGGAATGATGCTTTCTTTCCTATTTTGTTTGATTTTTTTAAGAGGCAAAGATCTATTTTATCCTTTTGGATTTTGTCTTACAATGGATGCAGTTCATGTAACATTCACAACCCAAGTGTTTATAGAACAAAAATATCAGCCTATGATTCCTACCTCTGGAAGCTTCAGATACTTCAAAGGAAAGATAGTCTTGCAGGAGTAGCATAACATTTAAAGGCAGATTTAAAAAACCAAAAAGTATCTATAATGGACTTTTCATTGCAGCTCTCTTTGTTTCCCTTTTGGGAGTCTTTAACCAGCAGTCTGCTGGAATTACAGCACAAGCTCCATGGGCCTTTCGTTACCTGTTTAATTGATTAAGATCACTCATGGTGCTCCTCAATGTATTTTTGAGTGCAGCCTTTGCAATGAAGTGAGACTATGTAACAGCTCCTCAGCTAAAGCAGTATTCAGTATTGTCTTGATTTCCACAGCTAAGGAAGTGAAAGATCAGGGGCTGAGTTCCAGATCCACCAGGACTGGAGAATCATGGAATGGTTTGTCTTGGAAGGGACCTTGGAGATCATCTAGCTCCAGCCCCTCTGCCCTGGGCAGGGACACCTTCCACTAGACCAGGTTGCTCAAAGTCCCATCCAACCTGGCCTTGAACAATTCCAGGGATGGGGCAGCCACAGTTTCTCTGGGCAACCTGTGCCAGTGTCTCACCACCCTCACACTAAAGAATTTCTTCCAAATACCTAATCTAAATCTACCCTCTGTCAGTTTAAAGCCATTCCCCCTTCTGTCACTACATGGCTTTGTCAAAAGTCCCTCTCCAGATCTCTTGTAGCTTCTTTGGGTACTAGAAGGTGCTCTAAGGTGTCCCTGGAGATTTCTCTTCTCCAGGCCCAACTCTCTCAGCATGTCTCCAGCCCTCTGAGCATCTTCGTGGCCTTGCTCAGGACTATCTCCAACAAGTCCATTTTCTTCTCATGGTGGGAGCCCCAGAGCTGGATGCAGCACTCCAGCTGGGATCTTCTAAGAGGAGAGTAGAGGGGCAGAATCACCTTCCTAAACTTGCTGGTCACACTTCCTATGATGCAGCCCAGGGCACAGTTGACTTTCTGGGCTGCAGACACACATTGCCAGCTTTTTGTCAGACAATAGTGGTGCCTACAGCCTGCTTGGAATCTGTTGGTGTTCAGGCTCCTAAAAGCTCCTAAATACCTTTTATGCCTCAAGCTCATTTATTGCACAGCAGAGAACTTAATTGTATGAGTATCCTAAAAATGTTCTCAAGGGTATGCTAAAGTTGTTTCTTGCATGATTTTTCTTAACATTATATTCTTTAGCCAGCACGAAAGTAATGGGAGACACCAGGGGTTTATATTCTATGTACCATATTGGAGCCCTGGTCCTTGCTTGAGATGTTTAGGCAATGCTGGAAAAAACTATCTGTATCTGTCAGTGTAGTTTCTGGCTTTGGGTTTTTCTCTTATTCTTTCCACCCTCCCATACTGCTTTTGAAAGCTGCTTTTGTTATGTGAATGGTTTCCTCCCAGCAACTGCAGAACTTTCCACAGCAGGAGCTAGGAAGGAGCCAGCACACACTGCAAGGAAAGTTGGTGCCCTTCTCCTGGCAGCTCACCAAGCACAGCAATACTGTCCTTCCCAGCCACACTGGCTCAGACTGGCCCTTTGCTTATGTTCTCTTGCCTGGTGAGGTTGCAGCTGAGCCCTTAGGTGAAGATGTGAAGGTGTATTACCATTCCCTGTGTATCAGAGCTGAGGATGCAGTTCCAATAGGAAACAGGATCCATGTGCAGGTGGAATATTGTCTTCCCTAGTGCACCATGTCATGCAGTGACTGTGCTTTGCCTGCTGAATCACCTCCAACTCAGGCCAAACGAGACCACTGTTCTGCTGGACCTTGCAGAAATGAAGGATGAGTAGTTCTGAGGTGCAGATTAGACAGCTGAAGTAAAATGTTAAAGTATAGATCTTGACAAGTTTTCATTTCACTAGTGCCCTGACCCTTGTTCTGTGAATGCAATAGTAAATACTTATTGTAGCTTTTCTTTCCAGATCCTTTCAGGGGGTATTAAGATGATGCAACTCTGCTGGAACATCCCCAGGGCCATTGCAGTGAGACTGTTTGCACTTTCTTTGCCAAGAAGTGCAGCCTCACTTGTGCTGCTGGTTGTGGTTGTTTAGAAACTTCTCAGGGACACCTGGGCTGGGTTGGGGCTGGTTCTGCTGGCCATGAGGTGGGAAGCCATGATGGTGGCTCCATGGAGAAATGTGTGAGCCCTTGAGCTGAAACACATAGTACTCCAGTTACTTGATTTCACATAGATTTATTTATTTTTAATAAGATGTTTTGGGAATCATGAAGTGGTTTGGTCTTCTCATTTTAGTTATGACTGTAATGGGAGAGTAAACCGTCACCTACTGATATAGCTACTCCATGCACCATAAAAGAGAGAAAATAAAATGTAACTGCCCTCATGTGAACATCTTTTGCAGGAGTAGGGAGTGACATATGCTATGCAACCTCCTGTTTCATATTTTGCTGTTTTAGTAATTTCCCATGTTCAGTATCTGTCTATGCTGTGCAGAGCGTGGAGTTAATTTCCCATTTTTGTGACCTTGATAGATGGAGTATATAAGCATTTCCTATATGATGAGTATGTCACATTGCTCTTTGAAGCAGGGAAGTGCCATTATTTACATCCGAAGTATCATTATTTATGATCAAATTCCTAAGTAACTTGTTGAGGAGGATGAGAAGTTTGCAGCAGACAAAAGTTTCTGAAGTTTCCTTACTTAGTAATGAAGCAGATCGATCCCTTTGACGCCAACAGGGCCTCTGCAGCATTTTGCTCTTAATCCACATGTACTATCTCTATGTGTGTGACTGTAGGTTGGTGCCCTCTAGAATGAGACAATAGTGCTTCCAAGGCACTAGAGCTCAGAGGGTTAACCTCCAGCAGCTAAGTGTGATCCTGTCCTCCTTCCAGATGCTACTACTTTCATGATGTGGACAGCAGTAACCTCAAAGAAGCAACCCCTAAATTGCTAAATTGCCTTAACGTGCAGCCCAGCACATTAAAGTGACTGGAAAACTGATGGTGGTTTACTTTAGCATACTAGGCTGGAGATAACAGAGATCAGGAGCTGGGCAGGAGCTCAGTGTAGGAACCACTGCTCTCAAAACGAGTTTAGCTCAGCTGTTGTGAATTACCAGCTGTGGGTTCTGCCAGTGCAGTTCTGGATACAGGATACCAGTACTGAAAGTTCATACCTGTGTTCTTGGCCATGAAGCTTCATAGGATCACTTGGGTTGGAAGGGACCTCTGAAGTTTTCCAGTTGATGCTTTTTCAGAAGGCTGACTTCCCTGGATTGCGTCCCTGTATCCTATTCTGGAGTTTGATCACTATCTTGTGACACTATGTTAGACAGTTGTGCCTGCAGAGGTAGGAATAAGGTTGACTTGACTCTGTAATATGAAGGCTTAGAGGAAAAATCAATTAACCTGTTGTGTCAACAGTTGTTATTTACAGATATCATTTTGTAAAAACAAAATCTAGGCTGTGAGTCTGAAGGCTTCAGGGGCAAGACTGTCACTGTCTGAGTAGAAGAAGCTGAATAGTAAAATCTTTGAAATCTGTTTTGTGTATATGTGAGTGAAACTAACTTGTCTGCTCTTCCCCCTCTGCCCTGTAACAGTCCTTCCTTCACTCGCTGAATGGTAGCTCAGTGAAGCACAGCTCTATTTTCATACTGACCAGCTCAAATAAATTCAGATTTTACTCAGATCTGTCTCAGTGTAAGCTTTCTAAGTGGATTCCGAATGAGCATTTCAGAAAGCTGAGAAACCCACCACCAAATTACTGCAGAGCGAGTGCCTCTGCATCTGTTTGGATTTAGGTGGTGGAATAAATTTCTAAAAACAATTTAACTTGCTGTTTCTAGAAGAGTTTTCCATTTGGTTGATGGCTTACACATTTGATATGATATACTGCAAGAGCAAGCTCTAAGCAGCAGCTGCCACGGACTGACGTCACTTGCTTTCCAACCTTGATTCTACTTGACAAGAAATCTTGTAGCATATGTTCGTTTTTTGTTTGTATTTGCCCTGCTTATGCATGAGGCTTTTTCTTAAATCAAGTTAGAAAGGAGCCCAGTAAGACTGAGTGTGCAAGTTTGGGGTGGCAAGAGCTCATGGAATTTCCTGTTGAGCACTGGGAAGAGATAACCATCTGACATCCAGATAACCACCCCCTGCTTCTCTCAAGTGTTTTTGTGTGAATTGATGCTTTTTTAAATGCCAGGAAACAATACAGGAGAAAATGTGAGTAAGCAGGTAGGTTTGGGTTGAAATAACTTTTCTGGATATTTTTTAAGCCTCCTACATAAAGAGGCTGCTCTGCCTTTTCTCTTATGAAATTGCTTCACAGGAGCCCCCCAGTGTGCTGTCGGGGCTCTCAGATGAGGGTTTTACACTGTTTGACAGCTGCACTAAAAACAACTGTTTCCTGCTAGGCAAGATGCTGGAAGCACCAGGTAGAGTCCTTCCCCCCTGCCCGACTCCCTCCCACCCCAAAGCTCTGGAATCTAAGAGTCATTTGCTTTTAGTGGATAGATAGTGTGTAATGCACCAGGAGCTTGAATTCAGAAGACTGACTGCATAATATTGTTCAGGTCTCATCAGCTCTTTTCTGATGGAGATGGAGAAACTGAGGTGTTCAGCTCAGTGGCTGTAACAGCCTGCTGGAGACTTCTCCTTAGGTTTTAGAGAGGAGGCACCGTGTGTGTTGCTTGTTTGTGAGCAGATGTGGGCAGCGAAAGGGAAGTGAATTAGGTCTAGATTTTTCTCAGGGAGGACCTGTGAAGTCAGTCACTGGGTACCCTGATGCTTTTTGTTACCTGTCCTCTGTGTTGCTAATAGTAGGCTCTTTGCCAGCTAATAGAAAAATCTTCTGGGATGGGTACTGGCTCTGCAGTTTTAAAACACTTTGGAGGGTTGGGCTCTGAAGTACTTCGGTTTCATCAAGCAGAGTGGTGGATACTGCCCATCAGCTTGGTTTGACCAGCTTCTCAAACCTCTAAGAGGTGCTGGTAGGCTGGTCTGGAGTACTGAAAGCTGTGGATTGGCAATTACTGTCTTGGGGTTTTTTGAGGGGGTGAGGTGGGGACTGGGGGGAGTAGAATTAAAAGTGCTTACTGATCGAAATAACAGCAGATGTTCCTAATATCAGGCTTAGAAATTTAGTGATACTGTATTTCTGCAGCTCACCAGCAGCAGAGGAGGAAGCTTTGTCTATGTAGAAGATGGAGGGACATGCAATTAGGGAGTTACAGGAAAAGGCATCTAAAGTGGCTCTACAAAAGTAATGGTGATGGACCTCAAAACTGAAGCTGGGAGTACTGGGAGCCTGCCCTTGCTTCCCAGAACAGTCCTGGTTTATCTCCCTGGAGCTGCTGGGAGTGTATCAGTGCCTTCTGAAAGTGCAGTCCTAACTATCCCCAAACGCGCTTTCTTCTTGTTCCCTGGCTGAAATAATCACAGTGAAGGGCCAGCATTTTCCAATCTAAACTCCCATTTTCAGGGATTGGTTCACCTAATATATTTATATACACATACTCTTAAACTCTCCAAAAATAAACATCTAGTACACTCTGTTCCTTGTCCCGAGCTGTGTAGCTTTCAAAAACAGAATTGCAGAAATACAGCCATGTGCACTGCAGTGAAGCAGCCCTTCTTCCTTGCAAAAGTGAGAAAGAAAATGCTTTGGCAAAATAGCTTTGATTTAAACTGAAAAGCCTCTGGTTTTCAGAGCTGCTTTTAAAGTAAAGGGCTACTTTGGCTTTTGATCCTCTTAAGCTGGTTTATTTGATGTGAAAAACGCCCTGGGTACTCTGCTGCAGAGGGGAGCAGCTTTTCAGTTCTCTGTGTGTGGCTTCAGGAGAGGCCTGGCAGAGCGCGGGGTGGTGGGGGCTCGGGGGGCCCGGCTGCGCAGCTCTGTAAATAAAGGGGCCTCTATTTCTTTGGATTCTTTTGCTGGAACTAAATATCATGATCAGTGAAACTCTTACCTCATTAAAGGAACAAGCCAGACTCCTCCAGTGTATGCGCATTGCTGCAGTGTGGTTTGTTCTGCTGAGCTGATTTGCTGAACAGATAAAGGGAGTTTTAACCCAAAGAATGGCATGTAATATATGACCTTGTCTTTCAAAAGGTTTATTTTTGTTCATGTGACAAAATAAGGTTTTAATATTAAATATTGGGTTGGATTTGACTTGGCAGATACCAGAGCCTTCCATTACTGCTGTAGTCATAATGTAAAGCTATCTGATGTGTGCCAGTGGCCATGCAGCAAGCCAAGAATTTCTCCATCAGTGTTTATTTTTGTGAAAATTTAGCTGGCTGCTTTGCAGTTTAGTTGACCAAAAAGGTGATATGTCCTTGTGTTGGAGGGGGCAAAGCAGTGGCAGGCACAACATGATCCATGCCTACTCTCTATAGTTAGCATCTTTGGTTTGGGGGCAAAAAATGGTGGTTTTTTTCTTTTTAGCATTTTAGAAGTGTTTACAAGAAACTTTCACTCAAAACTGCAGGGTTCAACAGAACCAAGTCATAAAACTATGTGAAATATTCAGGTCTGTTAGTAAAGAAACTTAATGCTGTGTTGCAGCTTTCAGCTTGTGAAGCTGGGGCCATGCACGGATACAAAATACAAATGTTGAGGTTTCTCTCCTGCATGCATCTTCTCGCTGTAAAGCTGAGGCCTTTTAGAATGCTGCATTGTAATAGTTTTGCTGAAGAAATTACCTGCAAAGCAGTTCTGTGTTGAGATGCTGAATGGAGCTCCACAGCCTTTGTTCTAAATTGGCTGTAGTCTGAATCTGTTGCCTTCAGATTAAACAAACAAACAAACAAAAACCACCAACCCACTCCAAAACCACCATCCCAGTCCTCACGTCCCTGGGTTGCAGAGAAACCAACCCCAAATAGTGCCAGAATCTTGCTTTTGTACATCACCAAGTGTGTTGTACAAATTTGTGTGTTGTACATCAGAATATTCAGCTGTTTCAACCCAGAAACCTTCTACCCAGTATTTCAGTTGCATCCCACTTCTCAATGCGTAGAATTTTGAATTCACAAGGGTGGAATATCATTATTTTCTGTTATGCACTGTCTTTGGTGTTCCCATTTAGCTATCAGTGCAAAACTTACACTGATGTTTTAAAACAAATTCAGATTGCTGAAAATCCCATCAGTCCCAGGAAAGAAGTCATGGTTCCAAGGCTGTATTGTTCTAACTGAAAACACTACTCTGACAGTTATCTTTGAAATTGTGTTACATCACCTAATCTAACCATTCTATGCCACTCGAGCCAGAGTAGGCTGGAAGAGAAGTTCTAAAATTATCTTTTCTGTGAGGAGAACACTCATCCTTTTTCCACGGTCCTAATCTTAAAGCCTGCTCTGGTTACAAGACCTATGTTGTGACTTTTTATTTTTCATTCCCTCCAGGTTTACAGGGACAGATGGACCAAGTGGGTTTGGATTTGAGCTGACGTTTCGGCTGAAGAGGGAAACGGGGGAGTCAGCACCGCCCACGTGGCCAGCAGAGCTGATGCAAGGCCTGGCCAGATACGTCTTCCAGTCAGGTACCACAGGGTTCCATACACGGCCTCACCTTTTCCTGCTCTGGTGCTGCAGGGGCACATCTGGTACACGGTGTGACACTTTTCTCATCAGCACCCAGTCAAATCTTAAGAACTGTCTTTGTGCAGGAACCCAAAAGAGTGTATTCCTTCCCTCAGCCCAGCTTGATGGGGCAAACCCAACTGCTGTTCCAGTAACTGCAAACCCCAAGTACTGAAAAGCTGAAGGTGCAGAACAGTCAGTAACTATAGGAAGCCTGCCCAGTGACTCTTTGGGTTTTTCCTGCATAGTTGGATTCATCTTCTCTCAGAAAGAAAAACACATTTGCTTTTCCTCAGTGGCTGAGGAGCAGCAATCTGATAAAGTCTCACTTCTCAGAAGAAGGGATGTAACTTCCAAAAACATTGCAGCTCCTTCACAAGCAAATCTCTTTCAATGGTCCCTGCAGTTGAGATGTAAAATAGCAATGTATGTAAACACGAAGCTTTTGATATGAAAATATAAAAATCATGAGGGATGGTAAGGCTGGGAGGGCCAAGGAATTAACAACTGTGAATCATTAATATGGATGGAGACTTGCCAGAAAACTGGGAACAAGGGTGCCTACAAACCACCCTGTCTCACTCTTCTTTCAGGGTTTGGTTCATATCAGTAGTTTGAATGTTAGTTTCAGTGTTAGCACACTTACCTGTGGAATGTACTTGAAAGGCACTTTACAGCATCACAAGATCTGAATGAAAATATTTGAAGAATATTTTTAACTTAGTTTGAGGTCCTTTACAGGTAAAGCACCTTCTAAATCAATTATTATTGAATTTATAACATTTGGTACCTGCGCTACTAGTTAATGAATTGCACAGTAACTTCTGGTTCTGTTGCTGGTTATCAGTCAGCTGGCTGACTCTCAAAGGGAAAAGGTCTGGATAAAAACGGGATTGCTCTGCTAACCCCTGTGACAAATCTCTGTGGCAGTGGCAACTCTTGTGGGGTATTATTATTCTAAGTATTCACTGACATAGACCAGTGCCAGCACAGATTATTGCTTGTCTTTTTGTAACCTCTGTGTAGCTGTCTTCCCCCAGTTGCCATCCAAAATTTGGCTCACCTTTCTGTTTTGATTTCTGCTGCTGTTCTGCATCTAAATCCATGGGACTGTCATTATTTTTGCCATCGTTGGAGGTTCCCATCCTACCTAAATTGTATTGTACAGTAGCTCTTTGATACTGACCATGCAGCAATGAATTCATACTCACATTTTCTGTGCAATGATTACAGAGTGAAAGAAACATCTGAGTCTAAAGTCTCCCTCTTAGATATAAAATAATACACAGGTTACGTGTTAACTTACCCTAACTATAAGGCTCCATTTGGAGGCTTTTAAATTTTCTTGTCCAGAGTAAGTTCTCATAACTGTCTGTCTAATAGAGTAGTTCCAGGGCCTTCTATTCACCCCCTGAGCAGCCTTTCTATTGCAGGCTGCTTGTTTGTCTCTGTCTTTTCATGGGTGAGAGAAGGTCTGCAGAGTGAAACAGGATTTGGTAGGGTATTTTAGGGCAAACTTCTTGGTGACTAAGCAGGCACTCAGGGCAGAAACTTCCCTTGTTGGGTTCCTGCACTAGTGCAGTTCTGTCTTTTTGACCTCAAAGCCAAAGAACTGTTTTTAGACTGAAAAAAGTGGTTGTGCCCATGCATATCAATCTGACATGAACTTCTAAGGCCCTTCAGTAATATCTTCTGCTTATCCATTCTGGTTTTGACTTTCTATCCACCATGACTCTTTAAAGGCACTGCTCAAATACATGCTAATGGATTCTAGCCTGTGGGTGTTTAGCTCTCAATTTGCATTATGAAAAGCAACAGTCTGTGAATCATAAATTGACTTCTTTCTTTGACTATGGAATGGGGTATGAGCCAACACTACACTCATCAAACAATGGGCAAACCACAGGCTGGGTTACCTTAGGAAGAGCATGAGCAGCAGACTGGGGGAAGTTGTTACCTATTTGGCATGGCACTTAAAATACTGTCTTCTGGTTTGGGCCTCCCAGTTTAAGAGATACTGAAAAACTGGAGGTATTCCTGGGGCATGTGAGCTATGAGGAGAGCTGGAGGGAGCAGGATCGCTTTAGCCTGGGAAGAGAAGGCAGAGGGTGATCTAATTGAAGCCTACAGCTATTAGAAGGGTAGTTACAAGATTGTGGGGTCAAGCCCTAGATAATATATCAAGAGGCTACAGCTCTCAGTTGCAGTGTGGGAGGCCCTGGAAGGGCTTCAGGGACAAGTGCGAAAGAAGAGTGGCAAAGGGACAGGGAATGGTTTATAAGAGAGGTGTTGGATCTCCATTTCCAAAAAGGTTCAGTATTTGGTTCAGCAAAGCTAATCTGGCCCTGATCTAGCACTGGTGATGTCTACCCTTCAAATAGGGAGGCTGGATGAAAGATCTGCATAGGCCCCTTGAAATACTACAGAAGAGTTGGATTTTGGGGTTTTTTTTCTGTACTGCTTCATGCCCTTCAGCAAACAGCTGTGTGCTGTCACCAAGTGTTACCAAGCATTCCTTGCCTCATATAAAAGAAATCTGTGTGCTGTTGCAACAAGTGAACAAGCTCTAGTTTTATTTCAGGACAAATTTGATTATCATACATCTCTTTTGAATAAAAACTTTCTCATACTAAAATCTTCTAAAGACATCAGGTTAATCCTGACAAGACAATGCATTTAAAAGTACAACTTGTAATGGGGCATACTCTATCATGTTTCTTCTTGATTTCTCAGGGCAGTACCAGTTGACCACAACTAGATGCAATAAGTTTCTGATTTAGTCAAAGCACTCTCACTCCTCTGCTCTGCAGAGTCCCCAGTCCTTCTGCTACATCTGATGTGCCCTACTTTGGTTTGCTTTACTCCCATGAGCTGTGTCCTCTCAGGCTGGCAGTCTCCAGAGCATTTCACATGTTCCCCCTTGCATCACTCCACACCTAGTTCTCAGTAGTGCTGCTGGAGGGGATTTCCTGCCCAATAGGATTTTCCCCAGTTTGACATTCTCAGTCATCTTTTTTCCTTGTTTTTTTACAAGACTGATCTAGTCAGATGTAAAAACTTTAAAACTGTGATGTATTTGAAGGGCTGGCTCTTCTGAAGCCCCGTGGGCACTAGGCAAGCTGTGGCACAACAGCTCTGCTTTACGTGATGAAAGGTCTATTTTTGCTCGGGTTCTTTCTGACTGTACCACTTAAAGCATTTGTCAAATGCAACACTGATAAGCGTTGTCTGACTCTGGTGTATCTGCCTTAATGTTGTCCTCTTCAGTTGTTTAAAAAAAATCTGTGGAGTCTCTTTAATACTCCAAAGTAGTCTTAAAGCCATTTGGTGAACCAAAGGAACTTAAGTAATGCTTCTGAATCCACCCTGAACATGAAGGAAGAATAAAAGTAAAACCAGTAGAAACTTTTTGGATAGGCTTCAAGCACTTTGACATGTCATAAGATTGTTTGCCCTGAAAGCTGTGCTAAGAGCTAAATTCTTATCTCTTGATAAAAGCCAACATTTTAGTTATCACAGAGGTGCTTTGCTGAGTCCAGTTGAAGTTGGAGGAGAGTAAGGTGTAGTTATAGTCCTCCTGAGCCTGAGCATTTTCAGGTGGTGATGACTGAGTTGAATACTCATCTAGCAGCTGTTGCTGTCCTAAATATTATTCCTGTGTATTACACTTGCAAATCATGTCTCCTTGAAAGTGATGTGTTTTTGTAACAAACACTTCCAGGCAAATGAATGTTGCATTCCTTTGTTTCTCTCCTGTGCTGAGGCTGTGCTTTAGAAAACCAGTCTTTTGCATTGAATTTCAGACCCCTTTGAGCCTTGGCTTTTCTGTTCACTGTAACAAGCATTTGATGCTTTGTGCTTTTGATTAAAGGGTGCTACTTACCCTCCTTCAACAAAACCAAGCTTGCAAGTCTCAAAGAGTTTTATTTGTGGCTTTATCTGTTCTTAATTTTATCACTGTTTGACCATGACCACGAATTCCAACTCTGTTATTTTTAGTTTTAAAAAACCCCAAACCTTCAAACCTTGAAAATGAAACTTTGCACAATTCCATGACCTTGCCTTGTCATGGTTCATGGATATAATGGGAATATCCTATAGTAGAACAAATTTATACTTCAATTCCAATGAAAAGGAAGAAATGCTCTTCCTACAGAAAACTTATCCAGAGCTTAACTCTTTGCATACTGCAGTATTACGTTCCTTGCTCACTATAGAGACTAGGGTTTGTGTTTTCCTGAAATTAAAATCTGCATAATTTTTCTCTAAGGTAAATTTAGGTTGTTTCCAAGGGCCTGCCTGATAGGTATACTAAGGGCAATATATTGATGTAGCAGGGAAACAAGTACATTGTGTGTACGAGCTCTTGCTGCTTCCATGTTTCTTGGGCTGAAAACAAAAAGCTGCAGTTCTGAGGTACAGGTGGGGAGAATTTGTCCTGAAAACTCATCATGCATAGACCCTAAAGATAATGATGTGGCCTATGTCATGGTTATATTCTCCACAATGCATGAGTTGTAGTGGGGAACGAGCTAGTGACACTGGCACTTCAGAAGTGTTTAGAAAACATCCAGGAATTAGTTGGAGGTTTGCAGGTTGGCTGAGCTTGATCCTATTTACCCCAGAAGTGTCAGCTTAAACAGGCTGAGCCCCTGCTGTTTCAGGGGAGACGGCATTACAGGAGGCTGGAAAATGGCAAATGCTGTTCTTCACCTCCACATCTCAGAGAAAAAGGAAAAAAACAAAAACAAACCTTCAAAATGAAAAAAAAAAAAAAGAAGTTTCTAATTGGTCTATCACTTAAGGTCTTAAGAAACTGCTAATTAAAAAAAAACCTTCTAGAAGGCATGCAGGGAATAATGGATGTTCCAGCATGGATTTATCAAGATTAAATCATAACAAATTACTTGTGACAAAGTACCAGGCACCGTGGGAAGTAGTGAATGTTGGTTACCTTGATGCTAGTGAGATTTTTTTTAAATTGTCCCTTCTAACAAGTATGGGAGCGAGCTGAGGAAATGTGATCTTGACAAAAGGTAAAGAAGAGGGATGCAGTACTGGTTGGATATTTAGACTCTGAGTAATTGTCAATGTGTAGTCATCAACCACAAAAGATGTGTAGAGTTTGGATTCCTGTAAAATCTGTCCTAGAGCTCATGCAATTTGGTATTGACCAGGATGATGACATGTAGTGTCCTGATGAAATCTGCAGACACAGCAAAGCACTGTGTCACAGAGGGCTGGAATTCAGGACAACCTGAATTCCAACAGCCTGCAGAGACAGTCTGCAATACTGATGTGCAGCAAGGGCAGGGAGGTGAAATGGGTGCCAAGACCTGTCCTGACACGGGAATAGTCCAGTGACATCAGCTGGGGAAAGGCAGCAGTTCTGAAAAGAGAGGAAAACTATTCAGAGTTACTATCAACAATAAGCTGTATCTAAACCAACATCCTCTTCACACTGAGAGACAGAGGTGAAATTATTCTGATGTACAAATAGGAGTGTTCTGTGTATTGCATATGATGGGCTCTTACACTGCAAGGGAGAGGGAGAGCACTGCATCCCATTTTGGGTGAAAGGCTTCTGGTCAGATGCATCCCAGTTGGAGAGAGAGTGGAGGAGAGCAGTAAGAATAATCCAGAGGTCTAGAAAATAGGATCTGTGGAGGAATTATCAAAAGAGTTACGTTTGTTTAGTCTAGGGAAGAGAAGACAGAAGAAAGGTGTGAGAACAGTCTTCAAATATGTCAAGAGTTGCCGTAAGGAACAAAGTAATAAGTAAAGTAATACATTTTTCATTTCCCTTCTGGGGATAGGAAAGGCCTATCACTACTAAAATTTCTGTAAAATAGGTTTAGGATTTATCATTAGGAAAATTTTGAAGTGGCAAGTGCAGTGAATCACTGAATAGTTACAGATTCCCTATTGCTGCATACCTTTGAGAAAAAGTCGAACTATTCTTCACGGATATTTGTTAGGAAGAGCTGATCCTTCCTTCAGGTGAGGACAAAGCAGGAAGCTTCTTAGCCTCCTTTATATTAATAAATATGTCTTGAATGAGTAGATGTTCTCCTCAGGCCTTCTAAATGTAATTATCTATGATTCCATAAATATATAATTTATCTTTTTTCGTAGTATCCTAATTACTACTGCACTGAAATATATTGAAATGTGATTTTGGTGTCTCAAGTAATTTAAAAGTTGAATTTTAGTATTTAACCTTTGACTGGTCAGTAGTAGGAAGTGTTTTGTGAATAGGGGACAGCAAAACAGTAGTAACTGAATGTACAGGCAATGCAAGTAAACATGTTAAATTTGTCAGTGGCAATGTAATGTAGATTTCAGCTGATTACTTTAGGGGAAAGTTACATAAATTATTCCTTGGAAAACTTCTTGCTTTTGAAAAGTGGATTGGACAGACCCAATTCCAGTAGGTACATGAGGAGTTATATGTGTTGATAACAACATGTCAAAACAATGACCAAACTAACTATAGCTGGTTTATTGGGTGGGGTGTTTTCTCTGCACTGTCATGGTGAGGGATTCCCTTTTCAGACCATAAGCTATGAAATATATTCTCTTATTCTTTAGTTATTTCTGTGAAACCTGTAGGAACTTGGTGTCCATGAGCTTCTGTCCTCTGTCACAATTCAAGTCTGTAGGTCAATTTCCCACAGTTCCTGCGAAGGTGTAAGTGCACAGCCTCTGGCTGCCAGGCTGAAAAGGAAGCCCCAGATGAGGTACATCTAGCTTTCCTTAGTTATTTCTGAAATGTCATGCTTTCTTCAGGTTGAAATTATTTTATGACAGCTTGTCTCTAGTTTGAGGAAGCACACAGACTCACACAGACACAGTCGCTGTTCCTGCCTCTGTGCTTGAAATCCCAGTCCATCAGGTTGGGGCTGTTATGCCATCTCTGTATGCTGCAGTTTCCCCCCTTTTCTTAAACAAGGGTTGTTACAGAAGTTGTAAGGACTGCAGGTGTAGGTGCACTCTTCTTACTCAGCCCTTTTCATCTGAGTTGAGTCAGCTCAGCCACGGAGCCACTTTGTGTTTGACAGGCACTGTAACTTTTACACTGGAAATGGAGCTCAGTTGGATTAAGTGATCTGACTGGGGTCACAGACCTGCAGCAATTAAGCCAACAGATACCTTGACACCTGCTGCCCTGTCATAACCACCAGACCTCATCTTCAGATCTTCTCAAGTCCAGAAAGCTTCAGTGTAATAGCCTCAGTGACTCTTTCTTTGCCAACATGTTTTCAAATATTCTTGACACAGGCCAATTGCTGTGTGTAAAAAGGAAAAAGAAACACAACCAAACCCCAAACCCAAAACAAACTCCTTGCCTTCTTGAATACAAATGAAGCTTGTTTGTAAAACAGTGTTTATTTCTTCCCAGTAGGATGACTAAAGCCAAATAAAATCTCCCAGTAATTCATATATATTTTCCCTGACTGTGCCTTTATCTTTTTTTCCTCAACCCCAGGCTAATTTATTATTCTCTTCTGGTTGCTATGGCTCTGTAAAATATATTTTTTTTTCTATCATCTGTTTGTAATATTGACCCATTTCCAGTGCAGAGCTGGCCCTGGCTCCTCTGTAGTATTCCAGGATTTTAGATTAAAAATGGGAGGGGATTAACTGCATTTTTTAACTCTACAAAGAAGTATAAATCAGCATCAATGTCGTTTGAACAGAACTGTTGTGTAGTGAATTCCCCTGCACAAACACTGAAACTGAACCGCAGTAAATTGCCGTAGGTGAACAGGACTCAAACAAGTGTGCAGGCTGCGTGCCTTTATTCTGCAAAGGAGTTTGGAAACATTAAGTCACTGGTTCCAATTTAACCCAAGTTTGTCATGGCCAAAAGCTCTCATCATCTGATAGTTATTCAGTGGTCCATGAGAAATTAGTTGGGTTTTAGCCTAATTCCTCTTAGATGTTTCCCATAAAACAAGCTGTTCTGTGAGCAGGAGCTCAGATCAAGCCTGGTCCTCTGCACCTTTGTGCAATAGCCCCTCTGTGTCCTGCACTGCTGCAATAAATCCCCTCCTGCCCATAGTGCTGCCTGTGATCCCATCTCCCCAGTACTTCCCATCCCTCCCCCATCTAAGCCAGTCTTGTCACATCCCCTCACTTCCAGCTGGGACATATGTGCTATGACTGGTACCACATGATGTGTTGGCTGATAAAACAAACCAGTTGTTGGTGTGCAGAGTGGTTGGCTGATGTGCTGGGGATGACAGGCAGCTATCAGGCTTGTGCTTCGGTCTCTGACCTGTCACTGGCTTTCTCCAGAGCTGCAGTTTGAACCAGTGCTAACTTGACTGTGTACCTGAGCTCTCAGAGGAGCAATATTAGTGTTGTGGTGTAGCTTTTTTTGTGTTTTTCTTTGAGGGCTGTTGGAGAATGGGGCAGCTCCTGTCCTACCCACTTTCCCGACACAGCAAGTCTTAAGAAACCTTCTCATTGTTTACTCTTTGGCATCAAACTTTTTTCTCTAATCCATGTTACTTTTTTCCTGTGACTACTCTGGATATGGCCCAGCAGAACTCATTGAAAGGCATTAACATACCTCTTCTTTTCCCCTTCTCAAAGAAACCTTAAATTTCCAGACCTGCTTTTGAGGTTAAGAAGGTCTTGCTAACCATTAGCAGAGGGTCTGTAAGGACAAAGTGTGGCAGTATTGACTGTCTGCAATGTCCAGGCTCCTCAGTGGAAGGAGCCTTTCAATTGGAAAAGATGGAAAGGACAGGTCTTGGCACTGGTGACAGTGAAACTGGTGCCTGGGTCAGCATGCAGAGGTGCTTCTGGGTTCCCTAGATCAAATTAATGCAGCTCCTCTCTGTGGGCTTGCAGAGTTAATATTACTGATAAGTTCGTATGACTGTTATTTTAGGACCTTTATAGTCCAGTGCTTTTATCCTCTCTTGTGAGGAAGGGAAAAACCCAGCTCTGTTTTCGTGGTGGGTGCTGAGGCACAGGCTTTTGCCAGTCGTTAGAGAGGAACTTTGCAGTGGCTCTGGCTGTGGCTGAGGCTTCCCAGGCTGTGAACTGCATACACCTGGTGCCTTGTCCTTCCACTCTGTGAGTCCTCTTTTGGTCAGAGTGGTTTCAGATGTGGGTGGTAAACTAGCTGAGGGCACAGAGCAGGAACACAGCTGTGAATGCCGCTGAGTGTGGTGATGCCACCACGTGGGTGGTGTGCCCCCTTCTTCCTGGCAGCATAAGTGGAGTTGCAGGGCCTTAGATTTTGGCTGATTATATTGGCTTCACTTCTCTTCATGTTTAGAATGGGCAGGGTGCTGCCCCTTTGCAGTGCTGGCAGTACCCCAGCGCCGGGCTCAGTTCTACCCTGTGCCTTTCAGCACTGTCACTTCCTCAGCAGCTGATGGGATGAGCCAGTAGTTGTTTACATTTTGCTGCTTTTGGTGAGTAGCATCTCCGTAGCCTTTATTTGGGACTTCCTGGGCCCTTATGCCACACTGAAAATGTTTTCTCCACAAAATTTCTTTTTCTGCAGTAAGAAAAAAGCCCCTGCAGCCCTATGGCCAGGTTTAAACAGTGCAGAATGCTTTCTTGGGAACATGAGAGGAAGGGACCAGCACCACTGCTGTGTGACATTGCCTTTTGCTTCATTAGCACTGGTGGTGTGAACCTGGACTGTGTCGCTCCAAGCTTCCTCCCAGTCAGAAGTGGAGCAGTAGGAAAGTGTGACTGGAAACCCAGGAGCTTCCAAGAACATCTGTACTCTCATTTGACTTGGAGGATGAGTGTTATGTTGTCAGTGAGCTGGCTATATAATATAAATTAAAGCCTTTTCTTCTCTACCTCCCTAATCTCCTGAAGTTTGGGCTTTTTTTCTCTCCTGCAGTTTGTGTGGACTCATGGGTCAGGCTGGTTACTTCCTGTGCTTTGCTGTGGAAGCTGCTGTTTTCTCTCCAACTTCTAGGTCTTGGCTGGGAACAGGTCTGTGACCTTCTCCAGCCTCAAAGGGTAGGTTGACACTAAGGCATGGAGAGACTTTATGCCAGGAGCAGAGGCACAGAAAGTCTTTGTTCCTTAAAAAAGACTTTGTTGAAATAGAAGGAAAGCTGTCTTCCCCAGACTGCTTTACTGATTGCATAGTATTTCTAGGCAGTAAGTGAGGGATCTCAGTACAGCCTGAAAGAGAAGGCTTGTTTGTAACTACCACTGCAATTTAGATAAAGTAGGTTTAGGCCCAGTTTGAGTTGGCTGGATTTCAACTGATGCTGTCTCTTTTAATTCTGTCAACTCCATGTCCTGTTCCTGCCTGGGAACTGAACTTGGCTGGTTGTTTTTCAGCTGTTCAGTACAATTCATTCAGTTCATTTATTTAAAAAAAGAGAAATGGGAAAAAAATGGGGGGTTGGGAAATCTCTCTTGTCTCTCTGTGTTTTGCATCAGTCCATGTGCCCTGACTCTGCTCCCAAATGTCAGGGATGGACAGAGCAACAAGGCTTTTAACTCTGTGCAAGTTGTTTCAGCTTTCACATTGCACCTGAGCTGCTACTGGGAGAGGGAGGAAAAAAGTTGGGACAGCAACCCCGAGAATGCTGTGACACATCTCTGTGCAGGGCTGCTGCCGTGGCAGAGGGACACTCTTCGCAGGTGTTCATCTGGAGTGGCTGCAGGGCAAGAGCAGCACTGATCTAGTCAATGCTTTCTGCCCAAAGCAGAGGGGAGCTGAGCTCTCTGCAGGAAGCCTTTTTTCCAACCTACCTGGACCCTTCCTGCTGCAGGAGGGTGAGGAGGAGTCCACATGTTGGAGACAAGCAAACACTGTTTATGAAGATCATCTCTTAATCCTGGCATAAGGAAGCAGGGGAGAAGCTGCACATGGTCGGCCCAGCCTCTGACAAAGGCTCTATCCCCTGTACTGAAGGAGGAATGCAGGACAAAGGAAACAGTGTGGGGAAGGCAGAAAACTCGCTCTCCTGCTGGTGTGAGGTCCTTTGGCCTCTTACGTATGAGGTCTTTGTCCAGCCCAGCCTTTCCTGGGAAACGGAAGCAGCCACTTTAGTAGTTAAAAGCTTCTACAGAAAACAGTGTTGTCTCCTACTATGGAGGAGCTGAAAGCCACAACACAGAGGGATTGTTCCGCAGTCGCAGGAGCATCCTCTCTCACTGCCTGCGTGCAATTGTTTGGGATGCACAGAGGAGAGTTTCAAGGTTACATGAACTGAGTAGCCTTCTGAAAAGGACTGTTTTCCCTTGACAGCTGCCAAGCCCATGTTAGATGAAACTGCAGGGAATAGTGGACTGAGCTGGAAGTTGGGTTCACTGTTACATATCTGCCTTCTTACACATTCTATTGATCTGTGCAGCAAGTGGTGCTCAAACTGTGCTTTCTGACTAACCCACTCTGCCTGTGAGAGTGGCAATGTGCAGAGCTCATTACAGACTGTCTTCTGAGAGCCTCAGATGCAAAGATCCTTTGCAGCAGCCTGCTCAGCCAGGAGGCAGCAAATGGGCACAGCAGGGGAAGCATTTTGTTCTTGGTGGGGAATGGAAACTCGGAGAGTATATTCAGAGGCTGCAGGCAGCCCAGAGCCTGAGAAAAGTGGACTCTCGTTCTTTTTGATTTAAAATTACGGGTTTAAAGGAGTCTTCTCAGAACACTTGGGAGGGCATTTCAAAAGGTGCACTGTAAACAGGCTGCATTTGAACCATAAATGCAACTCTTGGACTAAGTGTATTTCTCTACACTACTGTAATTGGTAGGTAGAGCTCAATGTGTAACTGTTTTATGCAAGTATGTGTGAATGCAAAGTTCCTCTGTTTCCTGCCCTTCAGCCCCCTGCTTTGCCAAAGTAAAACAAAAATTTGGCCTGTGCAAGCTTTAAATTCCTCAAAACTTGAGGGAAAATAATCAACCACTGAGAAAAATGGCACAATGCTCTCTCAAAGACCTCTGCCCTCTTGTCCATTACAAGCCCCAGAACTGATGCCTGGGTAATTAGAACTCTTTGCTGAAGGGGTTGTGATGTGATAACTTTGTGGATGTTTTCTCACAGACCAGCTCCCCTTTCTTGCCCTTTCTGGAGTAATTTTTGCTAAAAGGGCTGTTTAAAGAAGTTGCTTGCATGTCCTTTGGGTTCTTCAGAGGCAGATATTGTCTTTCCTTCTCAGGACTGTGTTGTAGATACATATCTAGGGAAAGATCACAAGTCACTGTACAGGCTTAGGGTGCTCATGTGTGTCCCTCTAAGCATCTTCTCTTCTCAGGGCACTGCACATGCACAAGTATGTAGGAGGTTCAACAACAAGGAGAAAAGGTTTTCTCACCTATTGCAGTTCTCTTCCCTCACTGAGGACACCTGAAGGTTGCTAAATGCTGTGGGTGCAAGTCTTTGTTCTAGTTGCACCTGGCTGGGAAACATTTGGGTAACTGCAAAATGTTCAGGCTTTCATGTTTCAGAACACAGGATAGGGTTTTTAGGTGACAGGCAAGTGTCTCTTCAGACTGGCCATGTGGGACCACATGATCTGTAAATAAATTGTCATTAAATACCTGCTTTGAACTGAGTCCTTATCTGACAGGAGATACAGCTGTATAAAGTCCTTTCTCGCTACTGGGCCTCCACCCCATCCTCAGGCTATTCACTTTCTGAAACTATTGAAGATGTAACTACCATCCTTTGAAGGGGAGCTGCAAAATGGATCTTGTTCAGTGAAGGATGCAGAAGGCTGGTGGCAGTGCATCTCGACAGAGGTGGAATGGTCTCTCTCCTGGCCTGGAGGTCAGAATTTAGCAAATGCTGGGCTGGGGGAAGGAGAAGGTAAGGAGAGGACTGCAGGAAGTGAAAGCAGCCTGGCCCTGCAACACCCAAGGGAGATGGGTCTGGGTGACAATGGGGTGTAGAGCAGCAAGAGCTTGGAGCAGGAAACTTTAGTGGGGCTGAGGAGGAGCAACTCGCATCTGTGTTCACTTTCTTCCTCTGTGGTACTCAGGAACGCCAGGTATATCCTTCCTTGCTGCCATGCCTTCCTCCAGCTTTCCCTCCCTGTGGGACAGAGCCATGCACATAAATTGTAGGTAGGTGAGAGCTCTGTTGTTGCAAAAGCAGGTGGGCGATGCATCCTGCCCTGGGCAGTGTTTGTACTGAGAGGGTGCTGAGCACAGTGAATGTGCCAGCTCCTGTCTCTGCTGACTACAAGGACTGGAGAAGGCTTTAAGGAACAGAGTGGAGGAGCTGAATGAAATGGGGAGGAAGTGTGGGAGGAGGTGGCTGGTGGAGCAGGCTGTACAGAGTCAGGGAGAGGACAGGGGGCCCACTGCTCACAGAGGGTGGGAGTGTGCCCTGGGCATGCGAGTCACTCACTGGGAGGCTGTGTGAGAAATTCCCAGGGTCTGCAGTCATGGAAATTGTGTACACACGGAGCAGTGGGCAGGGAGAAGGAACAAGCCAGATACAGAGATGTGTAAAGTATGGAAAGAACTGTCTTGGAAACCAGAAGAGTTAAAGGAGGCTCAGAACTGATTTATTTATTGTATTGGCAGCATTTTCCCTTTTTTTTTTTTTTGTTGCTAAAATATTGTACTCTGAAATGTCACATAAGGCATCTGGGTGCCCGGAATCTACTTTGTGATAAGAAAAGTATTATCTGCAACTCCATCAGTGGAAGCTGCAGTACAGTGAGACACATTTTCCACCGTCCCACTGCCAGCAGGAGAGTGACAGCTCTGAGCAGGACACACAGAAGTGACGGATCACCTTTTCCTGCTGGTGATATACCCTGGAAAGGTGTGGAAAGCCCTTCATTGGGTTTTCAGTCCAGGAGAATTAAGTGATCAAATAAGATTTTATGTGTTTGCGTAAATTGATGGGGCTTTTAGGTAGGCCTGTTAATTTTCCAGACCTAACACCCTGGACCTGTGCAGTAACCAATTTTGTATTTTCTACCTGCTGAGCTATTTAAAAGAAAAAGATTGAATCACACTTCTCTGCTTTCTGAAACTGTCTTCAAACCTCAGAGGTCAAGCAGTCCTTACAGTACTGATAATCTGGTTTTTACCCTGCTATTTTTTTTAATAACCTTTTGCCTAGGCCCCTTGTTTCTAAAAGCCCAATTTGAATCCCTGTGGTGGACCTATTTTTTAATTGTACTCTGGGGATTTAATTCTTCTTAAAGCATCTTGTCTGTGCTGCATGTCTGCAGCAGGCAGCAGCACCCTGTGAACTTGCCCCTCTTTGGAGTGCCAGGACTGGGGCAGTTCCTTTTCTCAGGCAGGAGATGTGGGGCAGTAAAACTGAACTGAAAAACAGGGAGGGAAAGCGTTTTTCAGATGTAGTGCAAATATATCATGGCTTGGATTCTGCTAATTCATTGTATGTTCTTAAAATACGTTTGTCTTGATTCGAAAACAAAATTATAAACTAACTGTCAGTGGGCCCCACAGTTTATATCCCAATTATTTTTCCCCTTTACAAATCCATGTGTGCAGCTCTTTGTAGGTTAGGAAACTAAGCAGACAGACTGAATTTAGCATTAATTATCTCAATTTAGTTTGGCTGGCAAATGAGTCTGAATAAAGTCTTTCTCTCTATACTCTGTTTTTTAAAAATTTGCATCTGCATGAATTACAATAACAGTATTACTTGGAGACTTTTAGACGTAACTTTTATCTTTAGCTTTTGTATCAATTTATTATAGCAAACATCTTTGCATTCCTGCTTATATCTGTTATTGAGTTAATTAGAAATATATTAAGTAGCTCTGGTGAAAATACAGTTAATGCATTTCAGCACTAGACTCTTGTGTTTGCCTCTAGTTTCTCACAATTTATTCTAGCTGTTTGGTTTGCAAAATGGTACTGAAAACCAGTATAAAATCTTACTTGTGACAGAGTGCCAGATTACTTTTTTTTTTAACAAAGCCAGACTGAATATTAAAAATGTGTTGGAGAAAATACATTTATATAATAAATTATCCAGACTGTGCATGGGGTAATGGCAATGCAATAAATTACGTTGTTTCTGTAAGTATTGGATAAGCTGCATTCAATTTAAACGTCTGGCTGCATCACTGTCATGCTGGTCAGGAAGTCACTGGGGGCTTTTTAACATTCCTGCACCCATAAGTCATGGAGTTCCAATCCTTCTTTGCCCTCACATACAGAGTTATGCAGGCTGACATCTGTGACTCGCTGCCTGCAGTTTGGCTGAGATGTCTCAGTCAAATACTAAGTGCAGGTTTGTACCCTTTAGAGCAGCGAGTTTTCAGGCTGCTGAGTGATACAGATAATGTAGGTCTGGCTCGTGAGAGGAATGTGCCCATCTTGTTTGCGTGCCAGCAACCCCAGTGCCACATGCAAATTTATTGAGGGGTTAATTTTTAGACCAAGGTAGCAGAGAATTGCCAAGTGTTGTGCTAGCATAGCTAAGGAACATCACTGCCTTGAGGAGATGATCCAGGTAGCCCTGCTTTGTCAGGGGGACCAACAGGATTGTTTCTTTCAGCAGTCTTGCACATATCCCTGAATATTACGTGTGACCATGTAACAATGTCCTGGCTTTCCCCAGGAACAGGAGGAACACAGCAACTTGCTTTTGCAGGGTATGAGTGCAGTAGAGCAGCTATTTTCCCAAAACAAAGCACATTTAGTAGTTAATGTGCTTGGGCTTCTCCCACTCTAGGCAGTATCACCTCCTAACCTGTAACACACTGTCCAGGTGGTTTCATCTGGCTGATTAGTCAGCACAGTTTAACCCCTCTGTTGCCAATATTAGCTGGCATTTGTAAGGAGGAGGTGTGTTAGAAGAGAAACAGTCAGGCTACAAATTTATTCTCCTAATTTGAAAATTATCTAAAGAATTACACAGTGTGACCATGTCAGAAGGGGCAAGTTTCTGGCCTTTGGATGAACCAGGATGATGCAGTCCAAACTGCTCCAGAGCCAAACAGTCTGGGGACTGTGTGCCAGACCATGCATGGACAGGAGAAAGGCTTCAAGTTCCCTTGGTGTCCCCTTGCTGGTGGAAAAGCATCAGCTCTTTGTTTCCCTTCTTAAGGTTCCAGGGCACATGTGAGAGAAGATATTTGACTTGCCATCTGCTCTGGGTGCAAGGTGGCCACATCACTGAGGGTGTGCTCTGACCCTGTTTCAGCCTGAGACCACCTTTTGGAGGGAGCCCTGTTAGCTCCCAGTGCTTCTCTTGGTTTGCCACCCTTTTCAGCTTACTCTCTGTGGCAGTTAAGGGAGTAAGGACTCCTAGCAAGATCCCATATATGCCTAACTGGCAGGTTTAAAAAAGAAATTGAAAATACAGTGTGAAGTAGTCTTTGTCTCTAGAGACAGGTAACACCTTTTGAGCATAGATTGTATGTATTATTTATAAAACATCTCGAGGCCAAGAATACAGCTTGGTTTTATTTCTTTAGGCATCAGCTATATTTAGTCAAATTAAAGGAGGGAGGGGAAATGCACTCCAAGAAAATACATAAGAAAAGTCAGACAAAGAACATTTACTAGTCTACAGTGGAATGGTTCCTTCTGAAATATTTCCCCAGTTCTCATTATGGAGAAGCTGGATAGTAAAGTTAGGAGAGATTGCACAGCTGAATTATGACTCGCTGCATGAAGGAACGTCACCTGCTTTATGTGGGCTGTAAAAGAAAATTGATAATGACATTTTAAAGACTACAAAGTATGGGTAGCTGAACAGAGTGATCTGGTATAACAGTCTTACAGATACTGCTTTTGCATAATAGAATACTACAAGAGCTGGTCTATGGCAAATTTGGAGACTTTTCATTCTTGTAGTGCTAAAGGAAGGCTTCAGATTTGCTATTATAAATTATGAAATAAAACAGTACATTTGAAATTAAATATTTTAATTATTTCCTTTTTGAGTTCTTATGAAATCAGACTTGACTGTGAAGCAGCTGGATTGTATGGAATCAGTACTCCCCAGCAGAATGAAAGAGAAATCAGCATTTTTTGTTAAAACACTAACCTGCAGAGAAAGAGCTGGTTTCAAAACAGTGAGGGTGAATCACTTTGCTGCATTGGGTTTAAGGCTAGTTAGTGCCCCTTCCAAGCAGGAAGGGTGCGAGTGTCCCAGAGGATACTGTGAGCAAGTCTGTGTATTTACAACACATCCCGTGCTCCCATGGTAACTGCTGAAGGCAGTGATTTTATCCTGGGGCAGAGAAGGTAGCTAAGCTCTTCTTTCCGTGGAGGGAACATGTAACTACCTGATGTTTACCATGAGGAAGAACTGTTCAGTGGCAGTCAGCTTGTATGCAGTAAATCTGAGCCTTAGTTTGCTCCTGAGGGTTTGCCAATTCATCCATATACTGAAATCATTTGGATTTACTTTGTAACATATTTTCTCTCAGTTCTCTTGCTATTTGATTTCTCCTGTTGATGTCTAGATCGTTTCTGTGCCTTTGCACCTGACCTAAGGATTTGACAATTCCCTGGTTGTGTCCTGGTACTTTTTCTGATGACTGTTGTTTTTGCTGTGCTCATCCAAGGAAACATGGCTTATGCAGTCATGGTGTTCTCATGCCTACAAGACTGGCTGTGCCACCCTAATGGTGTTTGAACCTGTTGGCCAGTGCTAGATGTAACAGTGGTAGAGCTCTTGGAGAGACTTGGTGTTTCAAAGATCGTAAAAATTAGCAGGTGAGTAAAAGCAATGGTGCCCCCACAGTGGAGAAGAGTGGAAATGTGTCATACTGGATCTTAGACACAAGTGAACCTAGACAGGGTCCTCCTGTGCATGCCACAGCTGCAATAACAGCTTTAGTCAGAGCTCCTTCCTCCTCGGGCAACGACAGGTCCAGAGGAGAGAGTGTCCCTAGTTCCCCCACTCACAGAAGTCTTCTCCAAGCTTACTCCTGAGCATGGGAACACACCAGGTGGTTTGAGGCTCACTATTTATTACAAGAATACTTCAAACTCCTTCCGTAGAATTATTTCCTCAAGCATGGCACATCTCTTTTTGGCTTTGCTGTGGAGTCAAGTAACACAGAAGTTCAAAGAGGCAGAAGTCTGCAGCAGCAGATGACACCAGTCCCAGCATTTGCTGCTCCCAGACCAATCGTTTCCTTTTTGCAACAGTGGAGTAGGTGCTTGTTTGGTAGAAGCCCATCATTTTCCACAGCTAACACTGAAAGCCATCTCGGCATTTCCTGGATGCAAGTGCATTTTGTCTCATTAATAAATAAAGTGCGAAAGGACTTTTGTAACAACAGAGAGGGGCTGGTGGAT
>VWZD01012967.1:0-11102 GCA_013396695.1 Sakesphorus luctuosus
AATCAATTTTATGATTCTATGATGTTTTTCTTCTCTCTTTTTACAAAAATATTCCTTCAATTTTTACCACTTCATATATTAGCCACTTAAAAAAGTCCTGGATTCCAAAATACACCTTATCTAGCCCAAGGCAGTCAAGAAAGCTATGTGTATGTATGTATTTACCAGTTGACTATTTAGCTGTGTCTTTTAGTGAAAAAAACAAAGATTACCTTCTCTATATATAACGTTTATCTCTGTCATTCAAGCAGTGCAGCTGTAGTGTCTAAAAGATGAGTAAGGCTCTGAAACATAAAATAAAGTGTAACTAACTGTTGTTTTGGCACCGACATGTTGTTAAGTGAGGAATTAGTGTAATGTACTGTTGCAGTGACAACATATGGAAAGGTTAATATGATGTGGAAGACAAACATGTCTATAGCAGGGCTTTTTGATTTATATATGTGTTGACTATTGTTTAAAAACTGAAAATTAATGTAGACTTGTTCAGGGTCTCTGTCCAAGTTCAGCAGTTAGGACCAGTTTATCACTGTATGGGTGTGACCAAAGCTGTGTATTCTATACCAGCTGTGTCATTTCTCATGAACTGTTGACAATGGACCATTTGCAGTAGCTGCCCAGGGCACACCTGACCCCTCAGGCTGCAAGCTGAGTGTTAAATAACCCTGTGAGATAGGAGCTGTGCCAGCTCCCCTCCAGGAAGTCGTTAGCATCTCCACACCCAGCCTGAGGTGTCGTGTTTGCTAATGGGCCATCAATGATTCCAAAAATACCCCATTGACTCACCGAGTTTGATCACCTATGGTGGAACTCCCCACCCTGGGGGAGGTACTGGGTGTTCCCACCCGAACCTGAACGTATATAATCTTGGGGTTTGGAGACTTCTGGAACCACTGGCTGGATCCAGAGGAGCACCAGAGCCGCAACAGGACTGCAACCATCATCTGCGCCACAACAGGTTTTTCTTTCCCTTCTTTTTACTTTGAACTCAGGGGAACCATGTGGGTCTCAGCACAGGGGCTGATGAACACCACTATGTTTGTACCCCAGGGGGCTGGGCTATACTTCTGGGGTTTGTGCATTAAAACCATTCCTCTTCGTGCTATTGCATTTATTGTAATATTTTTATTAAATTGTAACTTAGAGTTATAATCTCTTTTGTGTTAGGTTTACCTTTAAACTAGCACATGTTTCCTAAACCGGAGCTCAGGCCATGGACAAGTTATTAGAAGAAGTGCCTGAATAGAAATGCTTCAAATTGCAACTAACTAACTGTAGTAGTTTTAGCTAGGCCTCAAATTAGCAGGCTCAGATAATCTATGTGGATTGGTAGAGACAGCTCTCACCTGACTGGGTAACCAAGGAAGTATTTCATACCAGGTGACGCAAACTTAAGATATGGGGCAGCAGTGGGAGGTTTTAGTTCTGTTCCATCATGGCTGAACTAGGAGGAGATCTTGCAGCTCTCCTAATGTGCTAGGCTCTGCTCTGGCTGCTGCTTCTTGCATTTTGTTTGAGTTCAGGAAAGTAGAAACATTTTGTTGTTACTCTGTTTCTTGCTAGGTGTCTTTTAGAGTACTTATGAGTCTAGAGTAGTAGACTTTGTATTAACTAGGGAGTGGGAGGTTATTTCTTGTTATACATAGCTTGTGTAAGCGTGTGTTATGTGGTAGTTTTCTTTTAATTTTCTCTTTTCTGTAGAAATACATGTAGTTAGTTTCAGCATAAAACTAGTTTAGAAGTTTTTTTTCCCCCTCTCCCTTGTCTTCCCTTTTCACTCTGTCTTGGACACTTGGTGTTTTGCCAGCTCAACCCAAGACACTACCAAAGTTCCAGATTAGGCTGCTACAAAGAAACCACTTTATGCACTACTTAGATCAGGCTGGATAGGAAGAATAATAGTCATTTTATAAATACTTTTGCAAGTACAACTTTAAATTTAGTATCAAGTTTTGAGGTAGGTTAGTTCAAAGACTGTCCAATGTATCAACTGTGTTTTACAATAGTCTTTATAATTGTTCATTTTCCAAATAATGAAGAATCCTAAGACTGAGAAATTTCCATTTAAAATTAAGACAGTAATGTCTTACAATTTTTATAGCAAGTTTCTATGTTAGTCTGAGAATATAAATGAAAAGGAATTATGAAAGTTGCTTTATCAGTTACCAAAAAAAAAAAAAAAAAACCAGAAAAGAAGTTGTGTGCCATTGCTGTCATGTGTCCCTACAGCATTTAAGTGCACTCTGTTCTATATACCAGTTTTTAATGGGCATTGTAAAAATAAACCTCAATTTTTACTCTAATGTGTTTTCAAACTTAGCATCAGAGGAAGCCGGATAAGGATTTCCATGTATTATTGACCTCACAGGTTCTTAAATGAGAAGGGGAATACTTGGCCAAAAAGAAATTAAATGGCAAGGGATGGAACAGGATGGTCCAAGTGTTCAGACTGTTGCAGCACAAGTTGCACACGAAATCTGAAGCTTTTCCTACACTCTTAACAATCCACTTCTAGTATGGACCAGAGGAGAGAGGAGATAGGCATGTCAAACTAGTTTAGTGAGCAAGTCTCCACCGTATAATCAGAGACATTACTTCCCTGTATATGCACCAAATTCAAATTAAATTAGACTGGATTATTCCCTAAAAGGCTGCAATTTTAATAATACAGAATCAGGGAAATAGGAAAAATACTTCTTTGTAACACACTCAATGCAAAAAGCAGATTCAAGTCTAAACATTTTTTCAGACCAGTGTAATCACATTGCATAGCAGATCATCATCTAAAGTATTCATTTTTCATCATTAGAGTCTTTTTCCCCCCTACTGAATTGAGGACCTCCTACTTGTGTTCGTAAGAGAGGTATTTAGCACCATTCAGGAAACACAAATTTGGAGTAGAAAGAAGTAGAATAAGGAACTTCAGGGGAAAGTATTTTATTTCAGAATATTTCTTGCCTAGCTGCAATGTGTCTCTCTAGGTGTAAGTAGGAATGAAGTAATATGCTCTCTATTCCAGCAGATTTTTCTATTGCATTGGCAAACAACTGGTGTTTTATTCTGTCACTGAGAGAGGACTAGTTACGAATTATATTTTTACTTCAGTCACTAGAATTTTACTAAACCAAAGAAAGTCATTTTTCTGAAGGTGTTTTTTCTTTTTTAAAGAATAACTGCTTTACAGTGAAACAGAACTTAAAAATGCAGACAGAGAAGTGTCCAAAAGATGCACTCACACTTGACTTGTGAAACATTGTTTTTAAAATATTAACAGTAACTTCTATTTTTAACATGTTTAACTATCTCTCCCACTGAAAATTTTGCATTATTTTCTTTGTCTGTAGAATCTATTATTTCTACTTCCCTCTGAACATCTTTGCCTATTAGTTTTCTACTGTTTGTATTATTAAAAGAGTTTTAAAGGGTAGAAATAGGATTTAGTTTAGGTAAGAAAGAAGTTGAGTTTTATATATAGATGTAATATGGTACTAACACAAACTGTAAAATACATTTACAGAATCTGCATCACTGCAGGTTAAGGGCACATCAAACCACAGCCTGTCCTCAATAGTTCAGAACCACCCTAAATTCACCAGACCTACTGCTGTATACTTGCTGACTGTTCTTAATTCTCCTTTCCATAAATAGATAAGTCTTTGTGTAGGCACAAGAGTCCATAAATGGCTTCTGTTTCTGTCCAAGTGGAAATGTGATGAAAGTGGACCAATCTGTTTTTCTTTTGAGTAGGAAGTGACTTGCAAAGTGGCCTGAAAAACATTTTTCAGTTTATAGCAGGAGATTGTTGAGGTGAAGCAGATGAATTCATCTGAAGAAAATAACTTTGCTGGCAATGAAAATGATCTTTTTATTACCTTTTTGAGTAGGTGGCTTGAGAATAGTTTTTGTAGTATTTTACATGTCATGTTTGCTGTGTTCTTGTGTCATCCAGTTGGAGATTAAAAAAATAAACATATCTTCAAAACTGCAATAAAATCGCCTTCTGTATGAAAGTATCAGGAAATGTACTATAGTAAAACGCAAGGAAGTAAGCAGAACTGCATGGAGCAACTATGCAGCCAAAATATAAAGATCTACTGGCTCAGTGTCAAACTCATAGGACGTACAGCACCGGGCAGTCTAAAAGGAGGAATTAATCTCTCAGCCTGATGCAAATTTACCTGTGAACATGACAGCCTAAAATTGTTGAGTGGCAAGGAAGTCCTTATTCTATCTTGTTTTCTATTGGGCTAGAGGGTTTCTCAGTGGCGCATGGCAGCAGCAGTATTGGGATAAGATATCCTATGCCAGTGCTATGTATTATCAGTGGGTTTATAGGTTTAGAGCATAGCAAGTACTAGTACTTGATGAGTAATAAAAGCAGAAACATCTTAGGACCGTCCATCTTCCAGCATTTCTGATGAGCAGAACTGGATCCTTTTGAGTGGTGGGAGCTCTAACTGTGGATTTACAGAGATTTCAGTCTAGCCTGCTGGTCTCCTGCCACTATGACAGGAGAAGAACTTACGCACTGCAGCAAAGTGGAGCCAAAATGTTGCACTGTTGTGGTGATGATTATTCCAAGATGAATGCCGTGACAAAAATTGTTCCCCAGTACCTGAATTCTACATGGTATATTTTTCAGATAATGCGAGAAAAAAGTTGAGCTTTTTATGTTGTCAACCTTATTTTTGTAGAAATTATAAGGCTGATGAATGGCTTCATTATTAAAATGAAGGACTAGAAGCCAGAGACTTTCCTAGTAGGTTGTATAGGCTGAAATTTTTCAAGAGTAACCCATGAACTTGGATATCTCAAGGTAGTGAAGGATTGTACCGGGATGAGCATAAAAAATTCTGAACTACTCTGAAAAATTAGAGTCTTAACCTCATTATTACTTGTCTGTAAAAAAGACCCCAAAATCCCACTCTTTGCTACTTTGTTGAGATTGTACAAATTGATATATGTGAAGCGTCTTTAGACACAGTTTGTCTGTTCTAATCTAAAAGCTTCAAAGTGTCAAAGTTGATGGTGATGCTGTAAATAAGTGGCTATTACTTTTACAGTAATCACTGCATTTCAGATATTTATTGTAGAGCTTCTAAATTTTGAATTGTGTGTTAAAAGTGGATCTGAACATCACATGAACAGCTTGATTTCACTCATGGCTATTTCATCAGCTGCTCCCAGTACTTCCCAGCATATAAATGTATTATAAATCATGGTTTAGTCTTGAGGAAAGGATGATCAAATTCTTTCTTCCACCCTTACTTTGCTGTAATCCATAGAGAGGAATCTGACCCTTTCTGATGCATTGTACCCAACCAATCAAAAGACAAGGATGCACCTACATGATTTATTATTTTAAAAAATCACACTGGTTTCATATTGCTGCATCAATGTGGTTACTGTGACCAAAACAACCAATGAAAGGAATTATACTCAATAGTCATATCTACTTAGGTGATTTACTGTTGTTCCTTGGATGTCAGCATCTGATTCATCTGAGTTAGAAACAGGAAAACCAGTTATGTTTGGTTTCTTTGTTCGAAGTTGGAATGTGTTGAAATAGGATGGCATCAGTGATTTAGGCATACAAGTAATGAATCAGTGATGTATTCTTTAATCTTGCAGAAGGCAAATGAAATTTCCTTCAAGGGGAGGTAGTACAGATAATGAGAAAGATTTTTATAATGGTATGCTAGTTAAGCATCTAAACAAAACTGCTATGGAACTAGTAAAATCTCAGTCACTGAAATTCTTTAAGAACATATCTTGAGTATACTGCAGGGGCCATTGCTGATTCTGATTTGGTGCAAGTTGATGCACTGGATGCCCCCTCAAAGTTCCCTCACCCCTCTTCTATTGAAAAGATACTGTTGGTCCAGAGTTAGTTGGGGTAGGCCAGAAAAGAGCAAATGAAGAAAAAAAAAAGATAAAAGAATAAGAAAACTTTATAAATTAGAATTAAAGAAAAAATAAAATTAATTAAGAATAAAATTAGAGAAGGAAACAGCTTCAGACTTTCCCAGCACATATAGGAAAATGCCTGTCTATCAAACTATTCTGGCTGGTAGCTACAAAAGGAAGACAGAAGACCTTTCAGCCAAATAACCCTGTACTGGTAGAGACAGAAATTTACAAGTCTACCCTTGTTTAATTGTTAAAATTCTGGAGTCTCAATAAAAAAACAAACAAACAAATAAACCCCCCAAAACAAACAAACAAAAACAACAAAAAACCCCAACACTACCAAACCCAAAAAACATATTGTCTTTCTCACTCTCCTCAAACATTTCTCTAAAAATCTGCCTTTTTGTGCTAGCTTACAATAAATTCAAACCATTGCTACAGCTGTTTGGGAAAAATCAGAGCCCAAGGCTCCATTTCTTATTATATGGTAGCTTCCGTTCTTTGCAGAAGATAATCAGAATTTTATCAGTTGTCCAGAACAAAGAGAAATGCTAAATAAGATGACCTGGGGAAGAGTTCCATGTTTCTTTTCTCAGTTGTGAAAAGCCCACGAATACACAGAATTGGAAATCAATATACTGCCCTTATTTTTTTAGATTTGGAGGAAAATTGTGATCCAAATTTTAAACCCAAAACAGATCTTCATATTTCCTTTCTTCATACAATTGCCCTTCTGATACATCTTCTGTCTTCAGAGTCAACCTTAACAAAAAAAAATACTGTTTGGGATTGAAAGAAGATGGAGCTCTGTTAAGGTTGAATCTACATTTGCTCTGAGACAGTGTCATGCTGAATAAATGGAATAGAACATATATAAAGGCATCTACTACATAATGCAACATCTGTTGATCTGTTTTGCATTCCTTTAAGAGACAAAATGATCCCCAATGTGCTGTGCTTCTACCCTGCAAATACTTAATGCACTTCCATTAATCTGGTATTCTGCAGATGAAGCTATAGCTATACTTTTTAAATTTGAATTAATTGAAGTGCATACAAGGCAGTTTTAATGTGAGCTTGAATTATCAACTTCTACTCTGAATTGTTCTTCATTTGAAATAACCTTATGAAATTAGATTACACTGTGTACTTTTAAAAAGTCTTCATCTTTGGGCACAAGAAGAATTACTGAACACAGTGGAATTTAGAACATCTACTTATGCAAATCTAACTAGGAATGCAAAACAAACCACTTTATCAGTTCGCTATTTTCTGAGCTCTAATGTAGGGTTTGGTATGGTCATTTCAATGTGTTTGCAAGTGTTAGACGCTTAAGTAGCTTTTAGCACATCTACTTAATGAGCACTTAGGGCCCTCATTAGTAAGCTTCAAATATAACCTTTTCCAGGGATCGTTAGGATGAGGGCAAAAGAGAAAATTCGTTTGAGAGGTTCAGTAAAAGTCTAGCATATTGTTTTGAGAGCAAAGAATTTATGAGGCCCTGGGTCCTGGGTTTTTCTGTCAATGATCCTGTGATCCTGGCAAACTCCATTCTCCCCTCTCTTCCTCTATACTCCTTACAAGGCACGATGACATTGCCTCAAGTATGTCCTTGCCTTTTCCCTTTCTGCTATAGTCTCTACAATTGCCCTTTCTTTTCCTCAGAACTGTGCTGTAAGAAGCATTTGGATTTGCGCTCTCACCATGCTCACTGCTGTGTTACAGCCCTGCTCAGCTCTAGCTGTTGGCAGGGAGAAAGCAACACTCTGTGACTTGGGACAGACCAGTGCTTAAGCCAGTAGATGGTGTGGCTACATTGCAGTCCCAGTCCACAGGTTGGCTGCAGCATCCTTGAGGGACCACCGATATCCCTTGCCTTTTCCTTCATCTTCTGATGGGTTCTCACTCCTCTGCCTGGGCAGTATATTTCACAACACTTTGTGGAATGCAATTATCTTTATTTCTTCCTGTGATATTTGATTGAAGTAGGTTAATGGCTTTAAAGGATGCTAGTGGAGGAACTGACAGACAGGTGAACAGGCTGTTTCTGTAAACACCATTGTTCAATGCCTTAGACACAATAGTCCACAGAAACCATAGTAATAGTGAATCATTCTTAGGACAATAAAAATGTCAACTTCTCAGCCTCTGTTTTAATGAAAATTCAGTTTCACACAATGAATTGGTTATTAGTATAATTTAAGGAAAATTACACCCAAGTTACTGAAGTTGCCTTAGAACCCTGGCCAGACTAGCCAACAGAAATATTTGCAGAGTCAGGCATTAACCTTGTTTTTCACTTCTAGAAATACACAAGGTGCTAATCTGATCAGATTTCTTTGTTAAATTTTTTGGTATTAGAATGACAAAAAACCTTTTTGTTTTGTGATGGGTCTACAACAGATGAAACATTCACGTGATTATTCATATGCAAAAATACGTTCATTTTCTCTGGAACATAATACGACAGTAAAAATTTTTCAACCATACTTCCATATTGTTTCCACTTTGAAGAAGCTGATTATTGCCTTTTTTGGAAACAGTTTATTTTAAGTTTAATAATATATTCTGTCCATGGATTGGATATGCAATTGGAATATAATTTTTCAATTTGCAGTGGTACTAGATTTTTTTTTTCCAGGAAGCCTGTGCACACTTTTCCTCAAAGGAAAATATTTTATGTTTCTTTGGAAAATCATGCCAACTTCATTAAAAGTAATTCCATTGAAGTCTATTCAAATACACATGACTACCCAAGTGTCAGAATACAGCATCTGACTATATTCTTTCTGCTCATACCAAGAGGGCTGGAAACTGTACAAATAAATGGAAAGACCTTATCTACCTTTGTTACAGTGTTTGCGTGCTTAGTATTTCCAAAACAGTTGTATTTTTACACCTTACAAAGATGCCAACGGAAACCAGTATAAAATTAGCAATGAGAAAGATCAGCATCTCATAGTGAGGGCTCTGGGCTGGATTTTCCATTCCTGGTCTGCTCAGTTTTGATGATGACCAAGGTGAGGTGGTGGTGCTTTCTACTACTCTTTGTTCCTCCCTTGCTGTTTGAGTTGATATTGTTCCTGTGACTGTCCATAGGCAAAATCCACCTCCCGGCTATCACTCTTCAGATAGCTGTGATGGACTGTTACTGAGGATCATTAGTATTGATTTGTGAGTGCAAATAGTATTTTGTTGAAAGTGTTTGGCCAAGGTTTGAATTCAAGACTTCTAACCTGTGGTTCACAGAATGTACTGAAAAGTTCCACATATTCATCCGACCAGGTTTGTTTAATTGACTGCTGTTAGATTAGAAGACAGTTCCTTGAATGCACATTTGGTCTGATTGTTAGATCACATAAACTGCCTGTTTAGTGTATCTGTTTCTCTTGCAGTAATACATTATTACTCCTTTTCATTCAAAATTTTTAAAAAAGATAAAAAGAGGCAAATAGAATACAAAAAAAAAAGGAAACAGGACTTCAATCACAGCACTGAAATGCTTATTGAAGAAAGATTTTTCTTGACACATCTTTCAACCTAATAAAATATAACGAACTTAAATTTCAAAAGAGTTTCTTGAATTGCAGAAATGTTCTGTAGATAAACTGCAGAAGCACACAAAAGGTAAAATGTGTATCACTGGTAAAAGGCATGTACTCTTGGTATTCTTCAAAAATTCTTCCAGCATTTCAATTAATGTTTTGTTTCTAAGTTAAGCTAGATAAGGAGGCCTCTCTTTCTTTTCATAAGCAGCAGTGTTCTATTGTACCTTTTTCTGATTGTCTCTTTTGATTAATTGCTTCTCTTTTCTTCTTCTCCATGAGCCCATGCTTTAAATATCCTTAGTCCAGATACACATAAATCACAGGGACCAGGACAAGAACGCATTTTCAATTAGTTTCCATATCTAGCAGCCACTGTTAGTAGTGTCTACAGCAACTCATCACATCAAACATAGCACAATTTCTGAGCTCAAAGCTATGGAGGGCGCCTCACAAAAATACATAGATATCATTTTATCTGTATTTTGCATATGGGTAGGATGACTGTACGAAGTAACTTTGTTGCAGACAAGTGCTCCCTTCTAGACTCTGCTCATAATGGCTATTGCACAGAACATTTGACCATTTTACACTGTCTACTTATAAAAGTGTGCTTTGTCTGCTCTTGGTGATTAACTCTTATTGTATTCTTCAGCAATGTCTCAAAATTCATACACAAATCTTTTTCCAATTCTTAAATAAAGTAGTGGGAAACACTAAGTACATTCAGGAGACTAGAGGTAGAAACGTTAACAACAAATTAAAAGTTAGGTCATACAAACAAAATTTGAAGTGCATATTAATGACATTTGATTGCACAATCTCAGTGCTGACACTAGACATGGTATTTTGAAGCTCTGACCGCAGCATCTTTTAACATGTCGTCTCCCACCCTTTTCTTCTGGCATTAATTGCACCTGTTTGGACCATCATTTGTGGAAAGTTTGACATGACCTTTTCTTCTTAGACTGACAAGCCTCTAAGTTATGATATTGTCCGAGTTGTGGCCGGCAGATTTTACCTCTTTGTTTTGCAGATTGTGAACTGCCTTCACTGAACAGCTGCACAGAGCCAGACCCAAGCCAGGACTTTGCAGAGATGCATGAGTACATAAATCTCTGGGGCCACTGACTCAGTCAGCCAAACAGTTAGATCAATTATGTGCCTCAGCCCTTGTAATGAGATTTTCAATGGTATCAGCTAAATATTAACCCTTGGTGGCCTATTCTGGGTTGAATGGGTAATTTTTCTTTCGGTTTGGCAGTTTTGTGAGTGGGAGGGAGGGGGCTGTGTGTGTTTTTGGTTGGTTGGGGTTTCATTTGTTTGTTTGTTTCTGGTTTTGAATGGGTTTTTTTGTATCTCAGTACTTAGAACACCATCTTTTCAGCTAAGTCTCTGTTGTAAAATTAGCATAGTTACTGAGTAGATCTTGTTTGTACTGGAAAAACACATTTCAATTTTTATACTTGCTCTATATCTGATTGCCAAGCTAAGAAAATTCAGCTACTGCTCTAGTGTTTGATAGCAGGGATTTCATAGAATTCTTCAGACTACATCGCCATAAAAAAATTAAGACGAAAATCTTCCATCCATAGGCCGCAGTTAGCCATGTATTATTCTACAGATCCATATGAAAAATATCTAGTC
>VWZD01012967.1:55819-103152 GCA_013396695.1 Sakesphorus luctuosus
AGTCCAGTTAGTACAATTGTGAACTCATCTTTCCAGTATCCTCCTCTGTGTCACATTGCCAGCTTCCAAAATGTTTGATCAAGTGTTTTTGATTAAGTCCCTTGAGGAAAGCTGTCTGTATATTTGTGAAAGGGCATGCTCTGTGTAGGATAACTGTGTACAGTACAAATCTATAAAATGTGGAAGTGTTTATAAATTTATCTGCAAAATATTTATCATCTGTGTAACAAATGCAAAGTTATTTAGTGTACATCAGATTAATAAATGGGGATGATTTTTTGCTCCGCTATATTAAAATAAAGATTTGTTCTCTGCAATGAACACATACCAGGTGTGATGGTAGCCAGAGTATAGTTTTTCTCACAAGACACTGCACTATCCACTGTAACAAACCACTGTTGTTTTACCTTAATTAGTTCTTTTACAAAGGTTCTCTACATATCTCATTTATAGTGCCTGTAATAGAGGTTGAACATGCAGTAAAAGTAAACAAATGGAACAAGTTAATANAGAATTTAGTGCTCACAGAAAAAGAATAAAACTAAACCAACCAACCAACCAAAAAAACACCACATACACAACTGAAAAACAACCCAGAAGCCCCAGAAACTGAAACAGCACTGCAACAATGTTAAATTCCTTCTATTTGCACACTAGGGACTTCCAAAAAGCATCAACAGATCAAATGTGGCAGCTTTAAAGTAACAAAGAATTGGTGAGCTATTTATATTCTGACATTCCCATGGCTGGATTGGAAGCACATTTCCAAATATAGGTTATTCCAAACAGATTATAGGCTAAACAAAACACATGAGCCCATTTAGCTATGTCACAGGGAGAAGTTAAGCTACATGTGAATTGAAGTGTTTTTCAGCTCATACAAGAGTACGGTCTGCAAAACCCAATGACCAAGGACATATACAATTTTGTAACTATTCTTTGGCAACTGGAGTTTTTTCTGGAACAGTATGAATAAAACACCTTTTATTTATTCAGTAAAAGCAACAGAAGTACTAACTCCTATTGTAAATATCCTTAGATGTACATTCTCAGTTACTGGCATTTGAAGGGTGCACTGCTCTCATCCTCTAGTGGAGATGTGCCTTCTCATTCTGGGAAGAAATGCTGTTCTTGTCTTCCACGCTGTTTTGTGCAGAGGACAAGAGCACAATCCAAAAGGGAGTATGAACAAAGATTAGTAGATACTCTTCACAGTTACTTTTCAGAAACTTCACTTAATCTCTGGAAAACTTTGAGTAGCAGGGAATCTTGTGTTGGAGCATATTATCCTGCAAAAAAGGCCACTTTGCCTGTAGGGCAGCATTCCTCCAAAAGAATTTTGGAAGCAGACATGTATATACTCCTGGCTGTTAAACTAAGCTATAAAAATGGTGATCCTTAATTCATAGCACTCTGTTTGTGTATGTCTGTCTACATATTGTGTGAGATAAGACAAGTACATAAAGACTGAGGATGCAAGAGGGGAAGGATTTTTGTGGTATCCAGCACTGTGTACACCTGAGACCAGATGTTAAAATATATGAAGTGAGTCATACATTTGCTCTGCTTTCCACTAGGATACCAGCTAGGCCACCATTAGTATTTAATCCGTAGCAATAGTATAGTTACACAGATGAGGTATCAGGCTTAGGTGAGATCGATATCTAACCTGAATGCCCCCATCCAATTTATTCACTTCTGGAACTTTTTAATACACTTTACATTGTCAGCAGAGATAAGAAATGTTGGCTGAAAATTCCTCATAGGCTTTCCCAAAAATATTAAATAGAACTGAAAATCATACCATTCTGTACGTTTTTTGGTGTCACCAGAAACTTTCACACTATACAGGATAATGCACTCTTTCTGCAGAATGCATTTCACATCATGTTACTTTTGGCTCTCAGAGTGAATTTAACTGGTCTGATTAGGATTTCAGTAATGGGTTTGTATTGCTATAGCAGACTAAAGTTGTACATACTAAGCAGCTTGGGAAGAACAAATGCCTGAACAAACTACATCTGGAAATGCCTATACTAATCAATCCAGGCAATGTTTCCAGCTCCGAAAACGGGAAGACAAATCAGTGTCCACTTTATCAGTTTTTGAGTAAATTCTGTTATCCTTCAGAAAAGCCAGACTCTGTCACTTCTAGTCACAGAATGAGAAATTGCCAAAGTATTCTTCAAACACACTCTTCTGATAAAGTAGGTATTTAAGAATCATTACCTACAATAATGAAGTGTGAAGTGCCTGCAGTAAAAACTTAAAATGTTGCTTGGGTATCCAGCTAATTTTGCTGAATTTTGACCAAATACAGCCTAGCCTACAGGTCTGATCTTTATTCTCCTGCAGGCAAATATCACTTTAATTTCAAACATTTCATTATAATGTAGAATTGGATTATTGCAGAACAATAGTATTTTTGCTAGTGGTCACAGTAGATCCAAATTGTGCATTTACAACAGGTTGTTTATAATGCATTTAATTGTGTTGTGTGCCAATACAGACTGCAGACTGGTAAACCCCAGGATTCTCAGTGGGTTCCTGACTTTAAATAAAAACATCCTTTGCTTTGCAGTTAGATTGGATTTTACAAAGATTAGGAATGACTAATCAGATGAAACTACCTTCTCAAATGTTCTGGAAGTGAAGCAGTGGGTGGACTCTTGTATATGCTACATCATTTAGCTTTGAGTGGCTGTCCTTGCCTGTGCTTCCCCAAGGACCACCTTGCAAACTCAAGGTTTTGCCTACAAGGAGCATTGCAACATTGGTGGTAGAACTAGATTATCTGAAGGGCAATCCTCCTGGTATGTAGTATCAGTTAGGGTCTTTTTTCCTAGGTTTATTTCCCATCTGGTGGATTTGGAACCTCCATGAACTGCTGTCTATAAATATGTACCCACTCACACCCTATTCTGCCCATAAGGAGTTACAGAAATTACTGTTTTGATATGGTTCAGTAAAATTATATGAAAATTAAGCTCAGTCTGCTTGACAGTAATTACTTAGTAGCTCAGTTTTCAGCATGAAGGAAGAGTTTGACTTTTTCCTTCCAGTCTTTAGTTAAATCAGAGGGTTTAAAATTTAAATAAAATAGTGAATCTGTTCAGGGAAAAAAAAAGTAACTAGCTGCTAGTGAAGATGTTGAAGTAGAACCAAAGAACACTAAGATGTTAATACACTTCTGAGTTACAGCAGTATCAGTATTACATTGCTAGTGTGAACTCTAGTCAGTCTCTGATAGGGAAGTCATACTATGTTTCGTGATATATAAAATACATAGTTATTAAAGACAGGGATACAAGGATATATGGAGCCCCATTCCAAGGGTAAAACTCAGGACTGCATGCCAAGAGCATATCAGAACTATTGACTGACCATAAAACAAAAGAACTAAAAAAGGTGGGTAAGAATACACATCTGTTTAAGAAGTCATCTGTAATGAGATACATTACTTTGCACTGTTATTGTTTCTTGAATATTGAAACCAAGAAGAACTATCCATTTATGGTGACACAGGACCCTCCCTCCATGGAAATATTAACACTGACCATGTCAGAGAAGCATATTTTACCATCAGTAATCTGGTTATAGAAAATAAACGGGCCCACACCGAGACAGTGCAATTGCCAAACTAACCTACAGGTGGAGTAGGAAAATTAACTAATGGGAAGGAACAGGAAAGACATTATTAAAGCTCACACATGGTTTCTGCTGTCACTGCTCAGCAGCAGACTGAGATCCTTTGCTTGCCCAGGTACCACACACCTTGTGAGATGGTGAGTAAGGACTGGCTCATTTCTGTCACATGTTTTTGGTGGGACAAATCTTGAGTGGAGGGTGGCTTTGGGCCTCCCTGCAAGTGGTGCTGCCATAACCCAGTGAGCCAGTGTCAGGATACTGGTGGTCCCCAATCTACATATGCTTCAGATTGAGTTTTACCTGCTCATTTTTCACATGCTTATTTAATGCTACAGACCCAACTGTTTGGGATCTTATCTGAGGAATACCCTTTTTCCTGTAGAAAAACAACAAAGACACTTCCAGGAGTGTAATTCAAACTGAAGCCATTTTGATTTAAATAAGAGGAGGCTGCTGACATTGTGTTCCCTGTGAAGGGTCCTGGATGTTGGGATTAGCTGTCCTGGCTGAGCCTCCGGGAGCCTGAATTTGTCAGTCTTTTAAACACGTTCTTGATTTTTTTACACTAATGTGAATAATGAGGAGCTTTTCAAAAGGCTGGAGCCTTGCCAGTGGAAAAGTGATGGAAATAAGACCAGAATTAGTCTGGTGGAAATCCATGGGAGTTCAGCCCATGCTTTATCTGTGGGGCAACTGTTGGCAGGCAAGAAATAGCTGTAGAGTTGCCTTAGCTGTCACTCAGTATGCTGTAAATGCAAAGCTCCTAGCGCTGTGCCTCAAGAGTAATAAATAAATAAAACATTAATGAGTGAATAATGCATAGACTTTTAGTGGAGTGGAAACATTGCTAAGCACATGCAATCACAAAGAAGCACACAGATGCTGTTTTACAAAACCAAAAAAATGCCACTCCAAAACCCATAAAAATCCCCCCTAAAAGAAACACCACCACAGGAAGACCACTTATAGTTTGTGGATAACATGTGAGAAAACAATCAAGATTTTACTTTTGCTACATCCAGCTCGATAAAGAATGCTTTTTTTTTGCTGAATCTGTGAGCTTCAGATGGCCACAGATGTTCCCTGCTTTCGTACAGTTCTGAATTCATTTTTATGGTTATTCATTATGTCTAGACGAGAAGGGTCACTCCACTCTGAGGTACTCTGTTAAATGAATAAATATTTATTCCAACAGACACATGGAGAAAGTTCTTTTCTGGCAGGATGCTTACAGAAAGATTTCCACCTCTGTCTTGCTAAATTCATGCCACTTTTGCAGGAACCAGGGCACTTGTCCAAGATATTTTGAACAAATACTTCCTTTTTTAAAAAAACCTGTTCAAGCAGAGAAACTGGTTTCTTAGGTACCTTGACTGACAGGATTTAACAGTCTTGCCAGGATGGGAAAAACAAGAGGGAGCCCTCACCTGATAGGAAGGGGCATATAAAATTACACCTTCAAAATGCACCTTAAGTAATGTTAGATGCGTGACATCTAAGTAACTAGAGGTAGACACAGAAAACTATAAGTCAGTATTCTCACCCCGCCACTGTTTGTTATGTTCAGTACTGGACCCATCACTTCAGCCTCTTTGACACATAAGCAGCCTTTTTGAAGTTAAGCTGGCTTCTGAGAAAGAAAACAACAGCTTTTCGGCAGAGATGAGGAATATTAAGTCAGCTCAGTCCCATGACTGAGATAATGGTGTGACCCTATAGATGGCCCTGTGAGCACAACTGCATCTATATAAGTGGTGCTTCTCCAGTTTGTATCGTGCAGTCTGGGACTTGGGAAGAGACACTGAAGAATCACAAGTATTGCTTTTTCCAAGATGCCAGGGTTTGAAATAAAAATCCTTGTATTTACAGCACTCAATTGGAAATTATGATTTTTTTCTGGCAAAAATCTGGAGGATATATGGCTTTTCATATTTCCAGAACTGTATTTGCTGGTTTTCCCTCAAAGCACATGGTCTGAAAAGGCTATTTTTCTCAGACCAAATGAAGTGCAGGTGCTTAAGCACCTTCTTACTTTGATAGCTGCAGCTTTAAGGCAAACAACATGGGATTTGCAAGTGGAAGAAAGAGGAGAGATTTCTGACACTGAAGCATTTTCTCTAATCATGTGTTAGTGTCAGTGCTATACAAATACACTCTTGTACAAACATTTAACTTAACACTTTACCCTTTAGCATGCATCTTAATACACATCTTCTGGTTTCTTTCTCTACAAGTTTGGCTCAAAGTTCCTCATACCTTTGTTTCTCCTCCATCCCACAAAACTTTTTTAGAAACTGGGTTCTCTATTTCAAGGTAAATAACAACGTAGTTAGGTTTCTTTTATTCATATTGATGTCCAATAGAGCTTAGGCGTATTTCCAACTACTGTAGCTCACCCTTGTAAGCATTATAAAATCTGAGGAATGTGCTCCTGTAAATGTAGAGTTTTGGTGTTTAATATACACTGACCATACACAGGGACAATTCAAAGTTAAAAGCACTTCTTCAATGGGAAGGAACTGTTGCTGCCAAGAGAGGAAGGCAGTTCAGGTCCTCTGTTGCAGGTCTCCATTTTACCTGCCTTTTAGTATGCCATGATATTCTGAATTTGTGAAATCTCACATTTCTATAAGATGCTTTGACTGACATAGCTTCAGTCTAACTTGAGCTTAATATGCCCTTTTAACTAGAGTTTCTGCTGTGACCACAGGCCCTCACTCTTTAGAAAGGAAGAGCTGAGAAATGAATTGGGGATGGGGAGTGCTGGGTTGCACCATCAGCTCTCCCTTCTAGGCATAAAAGGAAGGGAGGAGAGGCAAGCGATGTCCATCACTTACTTTTGCCGAGTAGGGGAGTTACAGTCTCCCTTCTCACACAGTCTGTGTTTTCTCCAGGATCCTTGTGGCCAATTATGTGATGACTTAATTGTTTACTTACCTCATGACAATAAATAATGCATAAGATGACTATGCATGCCTCCCCCTGCTGAGGGGGAGGCTATAACTCAGCACAGTTCAGAGAAGATCCCTGCAGCTGATTCCCCTCACTGTGGAGGCAGCTGCTTGCAAGACCCACAGCAGACTGTAGAGGCAGCTGTGCTGGGGGCACTTCCTCATTCTGTTTCGTAACATTACCTTGAGCTCCTCTTAACCCTTGTGTTGGATTAATAAACACAGCAATTGTGGCCTTTTCACTGCAATTTATGCAAAATTATTAATCTAGGCTCACCTAGTGTTCTCACTGATATCCTTGTCAGCATACATGCACACCAGCTCTGCCACCGTGACCCTTGTGAGTCACCATCCCTTTGGTCACCGCAGATGTCCAACAGGACTGCAGGAACCCTCACATCATACTGAGACGCTCAGAGTCCATCCCACTGCTCAGGGAAAGATCTCCTGATGGGCACAGGGAGCATAAAGGCTTGCCAGACATTTTTGGTTACGACACACTGCTGTTGGGTCAGCACAAACACCCGTGTAGCACGTCCAGTTTAAGCTTGTCAGCCTTTAATTAGCTGTAAGAAGGAAACAATTGAAAAGGTCCTTGCGGTAACTGGGAGCCTGCCTGGAGCTAATCTCCTTCCGTATTGTGCTGCACAGATTCAGGCTGACCCACCCATGGAGCAGTTCCCAGCTCCCGTTTACCAGGGTGATCTCTCCAGCCTAGGCTTTCTCTCCTACAAAAATAAAAATAGTATGGTCTTTCTCTGCAGTGCCTAATAGGAAAAAATACAACGTAAAGCAAACCAAAACAAAGAAAATCAAAACCAAAATCACCAAGCAAACCCCCTTTTAAATCTATAAATGCAGTCTTCTCTCCGTAGGACAAATGCAGCCAGCCATGGCATATGATTTAAAAGTAAGATTCAGGCATTGTCACAGAAAAAGTGACTTTAAAGCTGCCGTTTCCAACAAAAAGCCCAGTGTGTCTAATTACCTGCATGTACTTGCGTCACTGCTACATAAGCCACCAAAGAATTTCAAATATCAATATCCTTCACTATATAAAATCCCTCTGTACACAACAGGACTGTCAGAAAACATGAAGTAGCAGAGTCCTCTGTAGTTTTTTGATCCAAATACAGGCACTGAAATGTGGGAAGGGTATATTTTCAACCCTCCCTCCTCTGAGTGTTCCATCAACTTATTTCTCTGTTAGACTGGGAGCAGTCCAGAGCTGCCTCTGAACACATAGTTGAATTTAAACACAAGCCATTCACCCCTATCTTTCTCCCACATTCTCTCCCTATTGGGACACATTGTTTGACTCACAGACAGGTGTGAAAGCTGGAACTGGGCTGTTAGAGAGAATGCAGAGGGAAACATGTTATCCACAGCTAATTGTCCTTGATAATATGGGGAGGACATTGATCTTAAGCTCCATGAAAGGCCTCAGAGCATGAACAGGAAATGTTCATATTCAAACATTTACTCTAGATAGCTGACTACACTGATTTCTTTAGTGCATGGTTCTTAAAAACCATAAATTGGAGGATTCGAGTTCATAAAAAAGAATATGGCCCATAGTATTAGCTCTGGTGTTGCCAGACTAAAAGTCTGTGGTTGGCTTTACATCTTTTACTGCAATCAGGCACCCATAAGACAGTGGGAGAATGCACAGTATGGTGCTTCTCTTGCAGGGTAACTTTCCAGACAGCTGCAGCTGCAGTGGCACTTCAGAAGGGGAAGAAGGAGGAAGAAGAGGAGGAAGGTGCAGAGGGGCTGCTCCCCATCTGATATGCAGCACCCAGCAGTTTGCAGAGGTGAGCTGCAGCCTCTCTGCCTGGTCTCTGCCAGAGGTATCTAAATCTTTATGCTACAAATGGTTGACAGAGTTTGCTTTTTAATTCAGAAAATCAGGGATTAACAAATCTAATGCACAATATCATGAGCAGACCTGTGTGGCTGCTGCTTGTTACCCCAATATTCTTTTACCTGTCTCATTTCCTGCTGAGAGCAGTTGGTTTCTGTCACGCCTGTTGTTCTGCAAGCATTACAGAAGTTACTGTTGTAAAAAAATTTCTCACTTCTCCCTACTCTAGTCTTTCACTTCTATTCCCCCAGTCTGCCCCCTGCTCTGTGCTGGTACTCACATTCAAGAGGCAGCTGGGTGAAAGCAATGAAACACTGGTGTAAGAAATAATCCTACCAAAAGAAAAAAGTTTGTTTTCAGTGTGGGACAATTAGCTGAGTCCCTATGCAGTGACAAAAATGCTGGTGCCAACCCAGGGCAAGAAGAGCCACCAGATAGAGGAGGGAGAGAATACATTGCAGGCACAGAGTCTGAGAGACTGGGATAAACATTTTCTCAGCAAAGGGTGTCAACCTACATATGTGTAACCCCAAGGCCCCACATATCCATGTCTCTCCAGCCACTGCAAGTGAGGGAGCAAGACAGTACCAGAGACTGGCACTGTCCCACAGAGACCCTCAGGGGCTTCAGCAGACCATTCCTTCAGGAGAGAGCCCCTGCTGTCACAGTGTCACATCACATCTACACAACCTGCAGAACAAGCTAAGCACTTTTCAAGAGAGGTGTTGTAATTTAAAACTTGAAGTCATTGTGCCAAAATAAAATTTTTCAAGGGGACAAGGCCACTTGATTTAAGTAAGGAAAAAAATATTTTTAAGAAAACTTTGAAGTGTCTCATCTTGACTAAAGAATAAAAGAGATGGTGAGAGAAATTGTTCAAGAGTATATTCTTGACTTAGGGAAGGTATAACAGTAGAAAAGGTAGTAGAAATAGTAATTTAAAGCAAATGTAACATTTTCAATCAACTCAGATGCATCTGGTATTATGGAAGCCAATTTCTTTGTTTCCATGTGGTGTTTGATCACCCATTTTCTTTTATAAGAGGAGAAGCCAGTAAGTTTGGTGATTATTTAAAACTCAAGAAATCATTCACAAATCCAAGGGCAGACTGCTGCTTTACTTTGCCTTTATCTCACTCACCTTCACTATAAGTCATCACCCCTGGTCTTGAAGTGTAGATGAAAAGAGAGCGGAGGACATCAAAAGGACCTCAAGGGAAGGGACATTATTTTTCCCCCTTTCCCTTTTAGTCTTTTCCTCCCGAATAATCCACATTTGAAGTACTATCAGGAGAGTCTTTTACTCAGCACATTTCCAATCAGTGAGCAGTGCCCAGCACAGCCAGAGATAGGGAATGACAAAACAAATGCCTTGCAAAGTATAGACATTCCCAAACCCATGGAAAAATCAGAGTAGACTCTTTGGATCCTACACTGTTTTAGTTTGAAACAGAAATTACTGGATTCTTCAAACAATGTGCAAACACATATCAAGAGTCACCCGGCACCCGGCACTAAACCACAAACATGCTCAGGTGCATTGTGTCCCACGGGTTCTACAAGGCCAGCTGTGGCTGTGCACAGACACTACTTCACTCTGTCTTCCAGAACACTTCATGTCAGGGGCTTAGAGACTGCCAAGAGGATACGGTCCTGCCCTATAATACTCCTGCATTTGAGAAAGGCCTACCCCTGATCATTGCCAAGTGTATTTCATATGTGACCTGAGAGACTGTGGCCACAGGAAATGAATCACTGAGCCATGGATTTGTTGCTCTGCTGTCCAAAATCAAGTCTTTGACAGGGACACCCTGCAGGGAAGCCATCAATGAAGGAACATGCCTAGCTGACTCATAAAATACATCAGAAAGGGGCACCCACAACACAGGCCCACACAAGCACACCCCACTCCAGAGGTGCTGGGCAGACTATGATGGTGGCCTTGTGGCCTGCAAAAATGCTGCTGGTAGGGAGTGAGAGTTTTTCAAAAGTGCAAAATTGTAGGAGGGGGTACTGGACTTGGTTCTTCACCTCTTGCTATGGTCCATTGTGGCAAAGCACCATAAGGGAAGTGCCTTGGCCTACCACATTGTTAAATTTGGTTTATTTTAATTGTTTGGTAGTTTGGAGGTTTTGGATTGTGTTTGCTTTTTTTTTTCTTTTTTCTTTTTTCTTTTTTTTTTTGGGGTGTGTGTGTGTGTGTGTGTGTGTGTATGTATGTGTGTGCATGTGTATTTTATTGCTCTTTTTCTTGGCTTTTTTGGGAGTTCTTTTCTTATTCCTCTTTTTGATTTTTTTTGTGACCTTTCTGTTNTCTTTCTCCCTGTCTCCTTTCCCGCTCCTGGCGCAGAGGCGCGTTCCCGGCCTGCCGTGCCCCCCGGCCCCGCGGAGCCGCCCCGGGTGGCCCCGGCCCCGCGCGGGGCGGTCGTGGCCGCGGGCGGCAGCAAATCAGCGGGGCCGGGGCAGCACATAAGAAGGGCGGGCGGGGGCCACCGCGGTCCCTCCCGGCGGCGGCAGGATGCACCATGAGGAGCAGCCGTCCCTGCAGCGGCCCCGCTATGGCTGTGAGTGGGGTCGGGGGGCGTTTCGGGACCTTTTCTTAAATGTTTTTTTTCCCGCCGTCCTCCTCCCTGGCCGGCTTTCTCAATNTATTTTATTGCTCTTTTTCTTGGCTTTTTTGGGAGTTCTTTTCTTATTCCTCTTTTTGATTTTTTTTGTGACCTTTCTGTTTTGTTATCTCTTCTTTTCCATTATTTGAATTTTTTTGATTTTTTTTTTAACCTTTGGGTTTTATTTTGCTTTTTTGTTTGTTGGCTTTGCTTGTGCTTTTNCAGCACATAAGAAGGGCGGGCGGGGGCCACCGCGGTCCCTCCCGGCGGCGGCAGGATGCACCATGAGGAGCAGCCGTCCCTGCAGCGGCCCCGCTATGGCTGTGAGTGGGGTCGGGGGGCGTTTCGGGACCTTTTCTTAAATGTTTTTTTTCCCGCCGTCCTCCTCCCTGGCCGGCTTTCTCAATTTGATATTAAAGAGGGACTGGAGGGGAAAATAAAAGCCGCCCAGCATACTCTGCGGCAGCGCGCAGCGCTCCGGCTCCTTTTAGGTTAGCTCGTAGCCAGTTCTGGCTGGGTTTTGATCAGGTTTTCATGGGGCTGGGTTTTGTTCTGCAACTTTGGGAATGGATTAAAACTGTGATTCCTCATTGCAATTCGGGAGTTTGAGGTTAGAGCTAGAGCTTCAGGTTTTAACTTTTTAACTTGATGCTATAGTTATGGGTTTGGGTTGTAAGTTTGTAACTTGAGTTGAGATTGTAGTTTCGGGTTGTAACACTGTAACCTTTGGATTATCACTTAGGAATTTCGGATTATAAAGTTAAACCTTAGCTTTCTAGTTTTATAACTTTGTTATAACCCTAGAACTTTACCTTCTTTCTGGTTTTATAGCTGTGGCTTAGAACTTTGTAACTTTAAATAATAATAGAGGTGAGGGGAGACACTGCAGGTAGCAGGCAACTCTTTTCAGTGGCGCTGTGTTTACTTCCCAAACCTCTATTTAAGAAAAGTCCTGAAACATCTTCACTCCTCTTTGTGCAGTTCTTTGCTGTCCTGGGATCCTTCACCCGGCTGTGCTTTTTCTGGCTCCTGTGGGGCAGAGTAGGGCATGTGCCAGCCCTACAAGAAATGCCTCTGACACTTCCGGCACTGCAAAATGTGAAAATTCATATAATTTGCAGACCTCACAACAATCCTGGCATTCTGTGGTCTAATGAGCAACTTCCCAGTTCTTATCATAGTAGCTTTGTTTAAAATCCGTTTTCAAATCCCTTTTTAGAAAGAAGTATAAAACCCCTTGACAATGTTAACGGCCACCTCGCTTTCACCTAGGGCAGGTAGAAAGGGAGGTCCTTGACAGTGAAAGAAAGCTTCAGCTTGGAGGATGCCATGCTGCACTGAGTGTTTTCCTCTCCTGATGCCTGCCAGCTGGGGCAGTTTATAGAACCTGCCTGTGGGTTCAAATTTTCATTTTACCCTGTAGACAGGTGAGTGCCTTGCAAAGGTACATTCACTGGTTACTATAGGCATAGTCTGGGTAACCACACTAGTGTGTGAGCAAAGGTGAATATTCTGCTTGTGAAACCAGTCTCCTAGTCCTCTCGGCTATTTGTGCCATGGTACAAGTGGTTGGGCATTGTCCAGGTGGTGCTGCATCACGATCTAGTCTCAGTTTAGCACTTCATCCACTTTCCTGAGCTGCAGAAATGTGTGTGGTGTGCCCATCAAGACTCCAGTAGTGGGTGCTTTCCTATGCAGATCTGGTCTGGCAGGTCTGAAAATACGTGAGTCTGGACAGGTGGAAGTTGCTAGTCTGACGTGAATTCCAACACAGCCAAAGATGAGGACTTTGCTTAAAGCAAAAGGCTCATCCTTCATGACTTGGTTCCTGCTCAGGTGCTGAGAATGATTTACATTATTACCAGAACTGCTCAGAGTATTTTAAGGACTGTAGACCTTATTTTTTGTGGGAAAGAATTGACATGTTAAGGATGTTAAATGAAGCTTTAAAGATACAGTCTACCCTCATGGAAAAGTTAGTGTTTTGAGTAGTAACCACTCTTTGTATTTGGTCTTCTGTCAAGAGAGGATGGTCTCAGGGACAGGAGCGGATGAGAGCATCCTTCTAATCCTTTCTGACAGCATCTCCCCTCTGATCAATACTGTTTGCTTGCTTAGGCTCTAGTAGTTATCCTGTCCTTCCCTGAGTGGGAGGCTGTGGCTGCTGTACCACATTGCATCCACTTATTTTTTTCTTTTTTAGGATGGATTTTCTTGCTGCAGAAACATTTGAAAGTACATTCCTTTCAAGGGGCTAGGCAAAAGCTTTTTTAAAATGCCAGGCTGATTGGCTATATTTTTTAAAAAATACACCTAAACTCCATGGAGAACTCCATACTCCAAAGAACAAGTCATAGCCTTGTCTATAGTGACAAGTAGAGCTGCAAGTTTTTTTTTTCTAGCTTGTGTCTAGAAAAATAAAAATGCTTTATCTACACTACATTTGCCTGCCATTTTGGAAAGAGGAGAGAATTAGCATCTTGAAAAGCTAAAAAAAAGGAAAGACTCCCTAACTAGAAAACTTACACTAACATAAGTTATAGGTTCTTTGCATAACTGAAACTGCACTCTGGGTGACTGGAAAATGGTTCCCTGTGTTGAGAACACTTCATCTCTGCTGGATTTCCTAAATGAGTTAATAAGTTGTATAAGTTAAGCTATCAATTTTCTGAGATTCTTGTTTTAGTGAACTAGAACTGTTTTAAGCATTTAACTTAACTTGGACTTTTGACTTTGGCTTCAGGCTCATAGCACAGTTTGTGTATTGCTCTGAAGAAGGTTAGCATTCTACTATGATAATTTTCTGTGAGGTACTACTATATGAATCCATGCATGGTTATCAGTAGAATTTAATTTTTATAACTACAGAGGAAGACATATGCAGACCTTGGCTACATTTTGCAGACTGATGGATACCACTGAGGGGGGAAAAAACATCCCTGAGCATAAGACCTTGTAGCACAAAATAAGTAATTTGGAAGACACACACCTAACTTAAACACTAGCTTTACATTACAAGCTTTACTGATGCAATGACTCAAAGAACATTTAGAAAAAATTCTTAGAGCTGATCATTCTCATCTTCAAAGTCGGGAAATTGCTGATGAAACCAAACAAGACAGTTCCTTTCTGTGTGGGTGCTGGCTCAGAACAAACATGGTTTATGGGAGAATCAGGAGGTCAGAGGAAAGTCTTTGAGCCTTCCCTTAGCCTGGTAGGGCCAAAGCCTTGTGGCTTCCTGGATTTCTTTTTGCAAGGTGCCTCCAACTCTGGATCTGCTATATTGTCAATAGCTTAAAAAATAAGTGGAAGAGATTTCTGTTGGTGCTCCACTGAGCCCTTCATGCAGATATTCATCTCCTGTACCAACTTAAGTGAGACCATAAAATTACAAGGAAGCAGTTTATACAGCAGAAACTGTGTTAACAGGCACACTGCAACTGAATTTACGTAGTTGTTTTCCAATCTAGATACAGCTGTTGCCTGGTTTATTTCTCAGTCCCAGCACAATCAGGTGCAGAGGTTCAAAGAATTGCAGAGAACTGGGACTTGTATCACAACTAGATCTATGAGCCATTTTTACAACAAAAATGTTTGGTGTTGTGTAAGATTATGAAGAGAAAAAGTATAAATCTTGGATCTATCTCACGTATTAAACCCGAAGTTTTGAACATAGGAAGAAAGCAAATCAGGCAGTGTTGTATCTTTGAGAATGCCTAATTCTTGACACTCTCAGGTCCTTTATAGATCATTTTTCCTGAAATCTATGTGCAGGAAAAAATGCTTAAATTTTTATGAAATGTTTGAATGGCTTCACTGGATGTCCAGGAATGTAATAAAGCTACAGTACATGAGGCCATGAGTGTCTGGATTTGCAAAGGATTTCAGGCATTTCCATGCTCAGAGTAGGTGAATTAACATATGCCTCAAATCTCTGTGTACTGAATGGAGAAGACCCTAGCATCATCAGTCGTCTATTGAAGCCAAGCGGGTAAGAGTCTTCACCTCTCCTGCTGAAGCCAGAAAGCCAGTTTCACTGGGCATAGATAATGGGTAAATACAGGGGAAAACTGACTTTGGTATCCAGTGGTGAGGGCACTACTTGTACTTCTCATTCTGGCTCCCAGAACTGCTACTATTTGACACTAGAAGTTAGGAGATGAGCCAAATAAGCAGTATGAAGATTTATGAGAGAGCGCTGCTCTGCCTGTGGTGACAGGCCGGGCAAACCTGAAGTGAAACACAGCCTACGCCTCCCTGGGAAACTACACCTAGCTTCTTTGTTAGACAGGATGTGAAAGCTTGAAAATCAGTGGCTTTTCTAAAAGCTTTTATCATTAAAAAACCCTATAAATTTGTCTGCAGGTCTACTAAGTGCAGGAAAACAAATGGCTGTTTTTCAATTCAAAAGTGAGTGGGGATTTTTTTTTAGAAGTTCCATAGGATTTTTCTAAGTGAAAACAGATGGGATTTTTTTAAGCTAAAAAGGAAAGCTTTACTGTATCCTATGCATATGTATTCTTTTGGGTGTATCCTTTCTTGTAATGCTTGTGGCTTGTAAGAACACTATTCTCCTTTTTTATTGATGAGTGTTATTTGGCAACCAAATACACTGTTTATCTCTCCCACTCTTTTGTCGGTTGCTAATAATTAAACTGCTGAATGAGAACTCAAAAAGTTTAACTGCTTTGTTTAACCAAGTGCACATAATTCTCTTGGTAGGAGTGGTTCTCTGTGTGCTTTTTGTACAAAGCAGCTCCATGAAGTTCCTTGGTAAAGAAAGGATAGAGCTATGTTACAGCATGCTTAAAGCTACTTGAATGCTGTTNGATCAAGTCCAGTACTGGAGGCAGGGAATAGGAAGTATGCAGATTTGCAGCTTGCAGACTCTGCTAAGTGGTGTTTCAGTTACATAATTTTTCCAGATCAAGATTTTCTTGATACTGTTGCTGATTCAAGCTGACTATGATTTACTAGGAGTAATCTTATGTGTAAGGCAGAAAAAAAATGCCAGGCAGTGACAGGCAGGACTGGTGGGTCATATTTCAGTGGGATGATAAGCAACTATGCTCTCCTGTGCTCTGTTCCTTGTAGGAAATGATTAACCTGCTGTGTTTGCTTCACTTGTTCTGGCTGTTTCGTTGGGTTTTTTTGAAAAAGTATCCTTGAACTACTGTATGCTGTGGAATGAAAGTGCAGGTGCTGAACACAGGAGGACCTATGTCCACGGGGTGCCCCCATTGTGGAGTGGGGTTCCTGCTGTGGGTACCTCAGTTGCTGACCTTGATAGAATGGGCTGGGGCATGATCTGTGTCCAGCACAGCTTGTTCATGGGTCAGTACTTCCTGTACTGAGGCACTTGTGCTTACCTTCAGAAAACAACAATGTCCTCTTCAGCCTGGTATGAACTGTGCTGTGAAGAGGGTTGACTGCTGGACATACTGCCTTATTTTCACTGCTGAGGGAAGAAAGGGGCTGCTGACTATCTGACACAGGCACATTGGCCCTGACGCTACTCCAGTTGTTTGACAAGTTGTGGCACAGGACGAGAGTGTCCTGGACTGTGGTGATGATAGGCTGGTAAGGTAGGCAGTGCCTGCAGGGTTCTCTGTGGTGACCAAGAGCTTTTGCAGGGTAGCAGGAGATGCAGGAAACTGGATACTGAATCAGATGGTGTCCATCTCCTCACAGCTTCTGAACATCTTTTGAAATTGTAAGCAAATAAACAGCCATTAAGAATCTCTGCTGATGGCTGATGTCTGTTACATTACTGTCTTGTTCAAATGAATATGCACTAGCAAGAAATAGTTATCAAGAGGAATTATATCAGTTCTTTATTATCATTTATTGCCTAAGCTGAGGTTGTCCAGCTATGAATTCTTAAAGAATCAGGAGCACTTCTGAGCTCTGACTCACAATTGCTGGCAAACTGTTGACAGGCCATAAAGGCTTGCTGCCTCAAGGTGTGGTCCTGCCCTGCCTGCCAGGCTTCAAAGCTGTCAGAAGCTACTGTCCTGATCTTAGGTGCTTATCTTGGCCTTGGTATATCAGGTTAAGCAGTCAGTGGCTTCTGCTAAAGTGAGTGATGAAGAATGTGGTCTCTGCCAGTCCTCTCCTGTGGACTCTGACCTGCTTCTTTGAAAGTGGTGTAAAAGATTTTGTGGCGTGCAGCAAAGTGTTTAAACCAATTCTTACCAGGCTCCAAAGTCTGAAGAGTAATCAAGAGCTATCAATTCTTTATGGTCTGTTCCTTCTGAAAATCAAGCATATCCTCATGCTTTTGTGCTTGATTAGTAAAGCTGCTCAGTAAACTGGTTATATTTGCAGGATTGGAGCCTCACAGCTTCTAGGAGCACAGCGCAGATCCAGGGGAAGCTGGAATGGGAAATTCCCAAACTCTGTACTGAAGTGTGCTTTATTAAGACAACCATGTTTTCACAAGGTTATAAGGTCAAACTACAGACCAGTAAATGTTTCACTGGTGTTTTTAAGGGGTTGTTTCAAAGATGTTTTGAAGAATCATAGATAGTACGGGGGATATCTGTGCCTAATAGTGTGGTTGAAGTGATTAGAAACAAGGTAAAAAAACTTGAAAACTAGACAAGTCTTGCTTCACAGAAAATACAATCTTGTGCCCAGGATTCTTTGATAAGAAAAGCTGTGATTTTTACCTTATGCTAATTATATTGGGATCCCATCTCCTACCTTGCTGCATACTGCTGCAACTGATGAGATTTTAGCAGCTTGAACATGCCAAGGTGTCTTCAGCTGCTGTCACACTGCTATAATCTTCACCTCTTGCCAGCACTCATATGATGGCATGAATACCCAATCTGTCAGGAAGTTAATCTCTCCTTGCAGAGCTGATTTGCATTGCTGGATTTGCAGTCACCTCTTGGCCTCCACAACAGGTGACTATGGGTCTCACGGCTGTGCTTACTGGCTGAGGCAGCAAGACTCTCTGGCCAGGTGGGACTGTGGCAGCCAGAATTGAAAGGTGTTTAAATTTTCTAAAGATGCACCCTGAAGCTGTGGTTTTGAGCATGCTTTGAGTCAGCTCCGCTGGTGGAAGAAGCAACTCTGACTCCTCCTATGGAATTATTTTTAGCTGGATTAGGTCCCCAGTCTGACATGCAGCATGAACCCAGAGGCAGGTTTGCCAGCATGATGTGGTAGCTGGACCAGGGCTGAGCACAAGCAGAGGGAGGAATGGCAGGTCAAGTTAAAGTTGTGCTACTGCTGCACATGCAGAACTGGAAAGTGTGTGTGTGATGTGGCAGGAAGATGTGCAGGCAGAACTCAAGGGCAAGCTGGAGTACACAGGAAGGAGCATCACGTGCATCATCATGATCTGCTCCCAGCTGCCTCTGCTGTGCTACCACTTACACCCTAGTGCCCTGTCTGCCTGCCAGGGTTGGGGCTGCTCTCAGTTCTCCTGTTGCCCAGGGAGTTTCGAATTACAGACATGCTTTGGAGGCAGTTTTTAGTGCTATAATTTCACAAATCCATGTCAGTAAAGGCATGGCAGTATTTAATAGGTAATGTTACAGTGGCAAGAAAATTGTAAGAAACTATATGAATACTAGACTACTCAAAGAAAGAAAAATAAATGTGTTTTGTATATAAAATAATATTCAAGATGCTTTTCCAACTGTTTTTTTGTTGTGATAAAATTACTCTTGCCTTGCACGGCCTCAAAACTGTGGGGATGAGTTGTGCTGGTTATTTTTAGTTTTTCAAGCACAACTGATTTACCTAAGTCATAGCTGGATAGTCTCTATTCAGTGGCGAGCAAGCCTTAAATTCCATATGTTCTCAATACAGTATAGCAGAACAAATAATCACTGAAATATCAGCATGGGTATGTTGTGGTGTAAATGAAAAGTAACATGAATGAGTACTGTGTAAAGCAGGGCTTATGATTAGAAGAATCCAGGACAGAGCTTTTACTGCAGAAAAATGGTCAGCTGTTTTAACAAAACCAGATGCATAGTAAACATGATCTCACTACATCTGAGCTGAGAAGTTGCTTTGGTTACTGCTTTTCAGGCCATAGTAAAGCATAGATTTCTTCACTGTGATTTAGTAGATGCTGAGAGATGAGCTAGCCTTGATTTGGCATTTGAAATTGCATGGCAGCTGACTACTGAAGGTGGATAGACAGCTTAGCTGTATGAACTCCATGTGACTGCCTCCTACTTTGGATTTGTATCATCTCTGGCTATGCTAATGATGTTTAACAGATGGGTTAGAATAGTCCAGAAAATATACAGCTTTTATTACATTTAAAGGAAGATCCTTCTGCTCCAACTTATATGTACAGAAAATGAGAAGTAAGACCACATGGTTTTGCTGAAGATGTCACCGATATGAAGTGTTTTAGAACAAAAGAAACCAAATTTCCTAGTACTGTGAGCGATAACAGGCAGAAGAAGGGCTGGTGTTTCCTATTACACTGAACCATAGCAATAACACTTAGCAGTTTCCTCTTTTTTTTTTTTTGGCCACGCTTCAGCAAAATTAAGTAGCTTCATAAATGTTTGCAGAAGTTTCTGGTAAAAGACCTAGATTTCTGTAATTGTCATCTGTATTATTTTTTCTAAATCCATGTCACAAAGATCCTGAGTGGTAGGCTGCTTCTGATCAGGCTGCAAATGCTGCCCATTGACAGGCCTATCTGGGCTTCCCAAAAGGATGAGGAAATGAGCAGTCAAGATTTTTGGGTTCCTATTGCATTAGCAGAATTGGTCTCTGCTAGCTTCTTGGGCACATTTCAGTTGCAAATTTACATGCAATCAAGTTATTTTAATATCAATTCCTCCAATTATAAAGTATAGACTTTCTTGGAAGTTGACAATTAACATGAAAACTGTTACAAATTAGGTAGAAGGTATTTCCTTTATGCTCACACTTGACAGTCTGAGAAACAGTTTCCATATGGAAAAGAAATTATAGAAACTCACCTGGGCAAGATACTGCTCATGAAGCAACTATCTTTTTCTAAACACTGCCCCAGTCCCTGGCAGCTATAAATGCCTTATTATAAGAAGGCTGACAATAGAGTGTGAGTTAGAAACCATGGCAAAGCTTGGAGGAAGAACTGTTATAAGTTCTAGCAAAAGTCTTGATTTTTGAAGTAGTTCTTCAACAAAGGAAAAAAACTGCAGCTATCCAAAATGTTATAAAATTCTATACTCAGTCCTTAAATATGCAGATTTCTTCATTGGCTAGACTTCAGAAATTGCAAACCCATAACTCAATATAATGTTAAGTTTATGTGCGTTTCTTGTACTGTGATTGCTATAACAGCGATTGAAAGCTAGTTATGCTTCCTTAATTTCAGTGGTCTTGGCATAGTTATTTCATGCAGAATACTTGTTTTGATGTGTTTACACAATGTTTCTGATGTATTTCTAGTATTTTATCCGTGACTGATATTTATTTAGCATTGACACTGTGATGCTTTCATTAGAAGAAATTAATTCAAGGTAATGAGAAGGCCGTTCTGTGGTCAGTACTTACTCCATTAATACAATTTTTACTTTGGGCTGTGGAGTAGACATAAGCAAATAACCTGAAAAATTAAGTTACTCAAGGTGAGACTGACAAAGTTTCTGTCAGTTTAGAGGAAATTTAGTAGCTGGAAATAGTTATACTTAGAAACTGTTGAGTGTATGATTTGGGCAAAATTTATCTTCTGAGTGCAGCTGTCAAGGACCTGCCTTGGAAATTAAAGTACTTGGTTTATTGATAAGTTATGAGGAATATCTGACTCACTCTTTATCTGATGTTTTTGCAGTGATATGTGCAATGGTAGATGTGTCATTGTCACTCAGAGCAGTTTTGAGTCTCAGCAAATAGATACTGCATGTACTGAGTGAAAGGGTAAAGGTTTGTCTGCTCTTTTCAAACCTTGCTCAAAAGTTTGTTATTCAAGCCTCAAACCTTTTGTGATTTTGTTCTCTCCTATGATTTTAACTCCTGATGATGAAGGAAAATTCATCATATTCATTCACATTACTGGATATGTATGTAAGTGAGAAATAGGAGTCAGAGTTGTCCAGAAATGCTGGGCAAGTGTTCCACAAGCAATGTCTGTCTGCCTGTTCAGTGTGCTCCTGAAGTGACCTAGCAGGGAATATTGAGAGAATGTTACCGTGGAGCCAGCCCTGCTAGGTCCAATACCTCTGCAAACCTTTACTGACTGTGTAGCAGAGGCAGACGTGCAGTCTTTAAGCGATAACTGGGGTCACTGCTGACATAGGACTGTCTCTGATCTGGATACCTGCACAGGAATACTCTTTGCCTTCTTTCTGCAAGAATTTATCATTTCACCCATGAAGCAGAAACAAAGAAGGTGCATCTCCATCCCTTGCAGACTATATTAGTATTCTGCAACATACAGAATTGCTTTGTTTTTGTGAATTTTAAGCCATTTTTTGTGTTAAAATTGTTCAATCTCATTCTATTTGTCTGTAGGTGAAAACTGAATTTTGAATTTTCAGTTCTATTATCCCTAATGTTTCAGGTGTTTTCTCTCCACTAAGATTAAAAAAAAAAAAGGAAAAAAGAAAAAGGCATTGTGCATGTAAATCAAAGAATTTGAATTACAAACTTTAAAGATATTGGGACTAATAATTATTTAGGAATGAAAAACCAGGCAGTCAGAGGCAAATATGTTCTCCAAGTTGGAAGCTGCAAACCTCATGACATGCATATTCACATGCTTATACTTGTATTTTGAAGGAAAAATGTGTTGCAATATTTCAGGTGTTTTCTGGAACTCCTTTCAGAGTTTGGAAAGGGTGAAGCAGATGGTTTATTCAGACCTTGGTAGAAGGACTCTGCAACAGACTGGCTGAGAAAGAAGCAGGAGATGATGAATTGTCAAAGGAAGAATGAAGACCAGATGTCAGGGTCGAGGGTTTCTACACCTCAGTCTTTCTCATGGTGATTTCCAGTTTACTCAGTGATTAAGTGGTGCTCTTGATTAAGGCTTTTCCTAGACAGGAGTTCCAGTCCTTTGGAGTCTTATGATTCAGAGCAAGACTCCTATTAAGCTACGTTACCAGATTTCTTTCAGTTGGTTACTGTACCTCAGTTTCATGCTAGGAAGCTTTTTTGATGTCAGCTCCCCAATGATTAGAATATTGGATTCATTTGGTAATTTTCTTCCCAAACAGAATATCGTGTTGGACTTCTCTCAGGATGTCCTAGTTACTAATCTCTCCCCCTTTCTCTCACTTCCTCTATCCCTGTTCTTGTCTTTCTTACTTTCAGGAGTAGCGCTTCTCTAACCAACTTACTACAAGTGTAACTATGATTTGCTATTCTGACCAAAACCTCTAATGCAGATCAGCTTTTTGGCACTTTCAAAACAGAAACATAAATTGAACAAGGTCCTGATTTTGTAATAATCCTGTGCAACATTTGCAGGGCATTATCTTAATTGGTTACTGCTTGAGTGACCCTCAGTCTTGTGAATTTCTACAGAAGGATAGTAAATGTGACAGAAAATCATGTGTCACAAGTGCTCTTCCTTCTGGACTTCAACTAGTTTGCCTTTTGATCAAGCATCAGTAGTTCTTATCATGCCTACCTTCTTCAGTCTCTAGGGTCCTTCTTTGCAACAGTAAACCTTGTACTTTTTTTCTGGTTCTGAGTGTTGGGTAAGATGTCTTAAACAACGTAATTAGGGTGACCTTACTGCTGCCAGTTTAGAGGCTCTGCTATGCAAATAGCAGCTAAGAGGAGTGTGATAGAGGTGTGGACAAGCCTGAGTGTGGGTTTCCTGCTGCCACTATAGTGAGTTCTGTCTGTGCCCTGCCCTTCCTACTGCTGGCCTCACTTTCCTGTTCTTCCACTCTGCTTCTGCAGTGGCTTTCTGCCTTGTACTCAAGGCACCAGTGTTGATGGGTGCGGTTGTGGCCACAAGCAGTGACTTTGTGACTACACATAATGAAAGTTGCCTTTGGGGTTCCACAGAAGGCTGTAGGCACGTCACCTTTGCCTGTTAACTTGCTGTGACTACAATTCCGGCATCTTGCATAGGGGTGATTGCCTTTTGGATGAGCTTTTTTCCCATGATTATCACAGTATTTTACTGTCCACAACTTGCTCAGCCTTTTATGCAGGTGTGTATGTGCACTTGAATTATTAATATACCTGTAGTTTTTGTCAGATTAAAAATAAATATAGCTGCCTAATGTTAGAAATAAATTTGATGGCATTTGTAGGCAAGAGGCTTGCACTGGTCTTCTGATTAAATCTAATTACAGGGTTGATACTGAGGCATGCTATAGACACTTACATTTTTCTGTCTTTTATAGTTGCATAGTGTATTTTACTATCCTGGCAATTTTACACTGTCCTTGTCATTATTTCATTTACAGTCTGCTGTGTTAAGTTGAATTGAGGTCACAGGAGATAAAACATAAAGAAATTTAATCCATATGGTAAAATTTTGGCTCTTTTATGGAGGATTGTTAATGTATATTGCTAATAAAAAACAAGCAAGTTAAAGTAATTCCTGCAAAATAAATGGAGCAAATGGTCAAGGTGGAATTCAAATCACAAGTTCTTAATTTAGAAAAACAGTCAATGTATAAAGGTGGTAGAGGAACCTATGACACTTTGCTACTTGTTTTCTTATTAATTAATCCCTGGAGAAGTACAGTTTTTTTGGGGAAAGCTTCCTTTGGATTTCAATGTTCAGTATTATTTTGAATGCCTCAAACCTTCAGTGATGTGCTAGTCTGACTAAACAGGCTTTTCAAAAAATTGCCTGGCTTTTGTTGGATTTTTTTAAGCCCACAAGAAGAATGTCATTCTGGCTGTAAGCATGTAGAAACTAAACAAAATTTTCAACTGGACCAGCTACATACTGGTGTAGCCTTCTGAAAGCTGCCTTGAAGCTTGGCCATGTTAATGTGTTTGGGCTAAACACCTGGAGATAGGATGGCCTGCAAGTAAAAGAAATAACTTGTATTTGATATTCACTGCCTCTTGATGTTCCATGAGTCTGAGTGCTTCCCTAGGCCTGTGCATCTTTTGGGGAACATGGACTGAGGGTTTATTAGTACATAATGAGTATGAGCAGAGAGTGTTAAAAAATATGAGTGAAGACTGCTAGCTGTTTAAGTTGACCTAGAAGTTTAAGATCATACCAGGGAGCTAGAGTTTTAAAGGTGTTTTTGAGCACCTGGATCTTGGGGAAACCTGTTGCGCCTTGAAATGACTAACTAGCAAGGTATGCAAAGATAAACAGTTACGATTTTATTAAGGAGTTACACCAAGTCTTCCTGGAGACAGTGAGACTGGCAGTTAAATGTAGGTGGAAGTGGTTGGGCCATAGGCTGATAAATTGTATTTCATGCTTGTAATCATAGATGGCAACACTTGGAGGTGGATTTTTGTCTGCTTCCTTCAACTCCATTACTTTATCTGTTTGTTCTTTCAAACATACAGAATAATTATACTGAACTTAAGATAAAATGAACCATGTTATTTTTCTGCATAAGGCTATAAAACCCTCCTAGAAAAAAAGATGTCCATGCTCTGGCATCATCATACAATAAGATAATTTCAGGACTACTTACTGTCCTTGAATGTTTTGCCTCTCTTGAAGTCTCATTTGATAGTACTGTAGAAAGCATGAGGTTTACAAATAGAGTACAGGATTAGTGTATCTATAAGCAAAAAAATAAACGTTAAACTTTCTGTCACCACTTGTGGTTACTTGCTCAATGCCTGTTAAAGGTTCAAACACAGGAAGGTGGTGTTGGAAGGAATCCCCTCAGAGAATTTTTCTCACCATACCAACACAAAAGGTTTAGGCTTGGAGTGCCAGGATTGAGGACAAAAGATGGCTGATGACTTTCAGATTCAAGCTTAATGATGGGGTGGAGGTGAAAAAACAGAACCCCAGCACCTGGGGGTGGGGAAAGGTTTTGCTTTGTTTCCTGTGTGCTGGTTTGACTTTTTGGGGTGTGNAGAGAAAGAGAAGGAGGAGAGTAACGGCTGCTTTGAGACACGCTGCAGACTTTTGTTTTCCTTCCTGGGGACCGACTTAGACTGCAAGGAGATTCCTAGGGATTATCACTACTCTCCACTCCCAGCCTTCCCCTCTTCCCTTGGAACAGAGGACAAAATGAGAGAGAGAGAGAGAGCGCATGTGAGTGTCCACTCCTTGTCTCTGCCTCGCTGGGAAAAGACCTGAGAATTCACCTTGCAGCCAGCCGAGGTGTGACACTGACACTGTCCATAAATATAACTGCTCCTGGAGGATTCTACCATTTGGGAGTTGTTCTTTTTTGGTTTTGCTTTTGGTGCTGGGAAAGTAGTTTGCTCTGGTCTGTTTACAGTTATATCTATATCTACATATATATATAGTAGTTTAGAACAGTTATCCTTCTTATATCCATTTTCTAATTAAAGTTCCTTTTTCTTAAATTTAATAAGGAGTGACGCGATTATTGTGGAGGAATCCTCTCCTCTGTTTTTGGTAAACATTTTGTTTTTTCCCTCAAACTAAGACACCCAAACCAACAAACTACACCCAAAGCTATCTTGTTCTGTTTGACACTCAAACTACACCCAAAACTAGTTTGTGTGGGTGTAAATGACATTCTTTTTAAATGTTGTGGGAATTTAAATATCTTGAGACATGTCTGAGGACTTCTGTCAGTGTCAGCATCTGACAGACTGAAATGAAGTGGTTTTCACACTTGGCTCCAGGAGCATGGACTGTGGTTGCTGTTGCATCCCTGTCCCCTGGTATGATAGTCCCAAGGTCTATGTACAGCAATAGTGCTCAGTTACCTGTAAATGGATAAGGCTGAGCTTGTGGTAGCAGATATACAAGACTGAAATACAATCTTTTCAAAGGAAATTAGGGGAGTCGGTAAAGTAAATGCACAGAATGCTCAGGAGAAGGACTGGTTTAGCAAATATTTCTTATTTTAAATCAGGATGTATTTTTACTGGAGTGTTGTCAACACTCCCTTGCTAATGGTGCTTGTTTGTTTCCCCAGTTTGTGCAATGTCTGGCAGTGAGATCTAGTCCAGAACAGTGGCCTGTAGATCCTGTGTAACATGTGATTTTTGAGAGCTGCCGACCAAAAGATGCATGTGTATTTTTGTTTGAAAATCTGAGCCTGCATGATTTGACAATGGAATAACCAGATTAAAAGACATATAGCCATTTTAAGGGAGGGAGAGAGAAGTTTAATGTAGGAAAGATTTGAAAAATGGCATGCTGTAGACTGTCATAATATAAGTGTATTAGTCTACTGTTTCATGTGAATCTGCCCTCCAAGTTTACAGCTGTAGTAGGTTTCTAAGTGCTTGCTGTGCCTGCCTTTGTCCAGAGGCCTTTCTCAGAGCAGATGTTCAGGGAATGGACCAATTACCCTTAAGTGGAAATGCAGGATTAGACTCAGGCCATCTAGTTTCATTGCTATGGGACATGTGCTAGTTGCTTGTAAATTTACTCTTTGACAGAGAAAGTCTATAGAAAGCTATTTTCATTTGAGCCTTCATTTTTTTATGTAAAAATAAATTACTTCCAACATAAAAATAGACCTGAAGGTACAAAATACCTCAAGAAGAGAACACCTGTAATGAGTATTTGGTGCTCTGAAACCATTTTTTCTTCTTAGTAGCCTATTGAATTATCTCTATTCACATAATTGGCATACTTTCTTTTGCATATTGAATAAACTATTGCATTAGATACCTGTAAGATGATATTGGGACTGGAGCCTTAGGGAGGAACTCTGTCTACCTGAAGCTTTGAGAAGTGTTTTTCTGATACCTGTTCATGTATCTTCTCCCTGTACTTTGCAGCTTCCTAGAAGTGTTGGGAGCTCCTGCCCCACTGCAGTGAGGACAGCTCAGGTAGCAGTGAGGCTGCTTCAGAGCACTGCCAGCTCAGACCTGCTCCAGTTACAGGGCTTGCTAGTGCTGCATAGTTGCCGTGGCAGCACCTGAATTGTCAAACTAGGAGAGTGACCATGGAGTTGAACTGCCTTATGCGGGTGTTTCTGGGCTGCTGGGTACCTGAAGGTACAAATTTTACTAGGAATAAAAAGATGACACTGAATTCATTGTCCTCTTTCAAAACAGGATAAAATAGTTACATGCACCTATATAAAAATGTTTTAAGTCACTGTGACCATTTAAATTACAACTAGCTTTTTCTTGAGTCTACACCACTGAATTGTAGTGACAAATTATTAAAGTTCTCACAGTACAGGCAGACATAAATATGATGCTGCCTAGAGCCTGTTGTATTGGGCTTTTGTGTGGCAGCATGGCTCTGTTAAATAGTTTGGAGTCTACTAATGCTGAGTATGTGGGTGTGATCTTGCATGAGTAGGCAGGAAGGTGTGAGGGAGAATACACAAAACTTGCAGAATTTCTCACCAGTGGATTGACAGTGGCTTGCCTTGCAAGCTGCATGTCCTGGACAGCAGACAGCTGAGACAGCCAAAATGTAGTTTAGCTAATGTTTAATTCAAACACTTAGTGACAATCTTTTATCCCAGCATTTTACAGTATTTGCTCCTGTATATCTTTTTTTTTTTTCAAATTTCGCTCCTCAATCCTGACTTCACAAATTCTATTCTATCACCATAAGAGGATTTTGTTCTCTCCATCGTCTCTTATGTCTTGTGCATTGAGCTACCCTGTTGTGGTGCCAAAAGAGCCTTCCTGGGAAAAAGTCTCTGGTGGCAGGAAATTGAGGGGGATTGGCCTTGGGAAATAAAAGCCTCTGTTCCTTTCTTTACCTTCTTCAGTATGAGAAGTCCTTTAGTATGTCTGTGCAAATGCCTTATTAAAGGGCCTGCCTGCTAGAAGCAGCCACGTGTTGTTTGTGAACTATTGCAGATAGTCATATGTCTGAGTGCAAATGAATGACCAGAAACCCTCAAATACTGTTGTAGATTTTGCAGGGTTTTTTTTTCAGCCTCAGTTTTTTAAAATAACAAAGACTCTGGGAAATGAGTAACAGAGAATTCTGCCTCCTGAAGTGTTCCATAATTTTGTATTCAGAAATTGAAACAAATGTAACTTTTCCTTTCATGGTCTTTTGTTACATATTACGGAAGTTTTAAATCTAACATCATATAAAAGTACAATCCATGGATCTGTGGGCTATTTTGAAAACCCCTGTGAATTAGACCAGTGAAACACCTCTTAGTTAATGTAAACTCAAATGTAGACTGCACACGCCAAGGGAGGAGAGTCTTCCGCTCTATTCTAGTGTTGTAACAGCCCATCTGGAGTACTGTGTCCAGTTCTGGGGCCTCAGCTTAAGAAGGATGTTAGACCAGGTCCAAAGGAGAACCATGCAACACCTCTCCTGTGAGGAAAAGCTGAGGCAATTACGATTGTTCAGCCTGGAGAAGAAAAAGCTCTGGGAGACCTTATTGTGGCCTGCATGAAAGATGGAGAGAGAAACTTTTGACAAGGGCATGTAGTGACTGGACAAGGGGAAATGGCCTCAGACTGAAAGAGGGTAGGTTTAGATCAGAATTAGGAAGAAATTCTTCACTGTGAGGGTGGTGAGGCACTGGCACAGATTACGCAGAAATATTGTGGATGCCCCATCCCTGGAGGTGTTTAAGGCCAGGTTGGATGGGTCTGTGAATACCCCCTTCTAGTGCAAGGTGTCCCTGCCCNAAGAAAAAGCTCTGGGAGACCTTATTGTGGCCTGCATGAAAGATGGAGAGAGAAACTTTTGACAAGGGCATGTAGTGACTGGACAAGGGGAAATGGCCTCAGACTGAAAGAGGGTAGGTTTAGATCAGAATTAGGAAGAAATTCTTCACTGTGAGGGTGGTGAGGCACTGGCACAGATTACGCAGAAATATTGTGGATGCCCCATCCCTGGAGGTGTTTAAGGCCAGGTTGGATGGGTCTGTGAATACCCCCTTCTAGTGCAAGGTGTCCCTGCCCATAGTGGGGGATTGGAACTAGATGATTTTTAAGATACTATTCAACCCAAACTATTCTATGCCTCAATGATAGATTTCCAGTAAGATCAGAATCAATGTAGATTATCTCTGTGACCCTGAGACCTCAAAAATCCTTGCCATGGATGTGATATGAGGGTTGACTCTGAACTGGACAACATATTCACAGGCAGTACTTATTCCTAAAATTTTTTGTGTAAAGCGACTGCATCTTACATGAACGTGAAATTTGAATTATTTCCAGACTGTTATTAATATCATGGCACCAGTGCCTCTTGCACACCTGGGCTGATTGCTAGGTTCAGTAATAATACTGTATCTTCAGAAGTGGTGACCTTATTTCTGAAAACTTACTCAAATCTAGAAGATTGAAATGCCTTCAAGGTGTCTACTAATGTTTACTAAGTCAGACGTAGTCAATTCTGCACACATCATGTTGACTGTAGGTATGTGGAATGCCCTGGTTTGAGTTGGCACTTCAGTGGTCAGCAGTTGACGTAGCTCCAAGTATTTGCTAACAACTGGGAAGTAGATGCCTGAATCAGAGCCCACCAGAAAACTTTCGTTATTTACAACCAAATCCCCAAAATCAATTAGTCCTAGCTACTGTCTACACAGGGTGACTTTAGATAAAGATGAGGGTATGTCAGAGTGCAATATGTCAGCTGATGGCGGATGATCAAGTCTCTCAATTTATGAAGACTCCCTGGTAAATGATCTTTTTTTGTGCCAAAACTGTGGAATAAGCATAGGTAGGAAGTTGCTAGTGGAATGAATAAATTGTGGGAAGAATCAGAAACTCGGTGCACCATATTGAGTGCCAGAAAAAGTCTGTTAGACATGGCCATTTAAGCTGCTCACTGCTCCATATGTTTCATACACGATCTTCCTTCAGTGTTTTCTTCCATGAAGAAATAACTGTGAGTCAGCTTAGTGTCTTAGCACACGTGTTTTGTATCTACTGACTGTTGGTTTACAGGGTGACAACTTCTAAAATTTATTGAAATAGAGAGTTTTCAGGCAAGCATTTTTATTAGTTCTTGTCAGTAGTCCAGATGTACTCCTTAACATTCTGTCTTGGAGAGATTATTTAAGATTTCACTCTCAATTTCAAATAAAAATTTATGTAATTGATTAATCATAAGATGTTGTTTAGATGACTTTTCCCCCCCCATATAGCTGTGATGTAGTGTATGCCTTATTCTGTAGTATTTGGATCGTTCCAGATGTAACATTTTGTGTCTGAAAGTTCTTGGGTGAGGCCAAGTCCTGTTTACTCTGCCACATAACACCCTTTATTGCAGCACTCTCTTCTCTGTGAGCTAAGGATTATCAAAAAGTCACTGATATAGCAGAAATTTGTTTATTCTTTCATCAATCTTCTCAGTTTCCTGACTAATACTTGCCCTGTTAATCACAAAGACTGAGCTTTCTCTCTTCAAACCAAGCTTGTTTTTGTGTTGAACTTGGTGTGGCTGGATTGATGGATGCTCTCAGGGTGTTTGAAACTGCAGAAAGCTATACACAGCGTTCTAGTTAAAGACTGAGGCCTTTGCCAAAATATATTATAATAGACTAGATTTTAAGAACCCAAGTCTTCAAAGTAACTCCCTCTCCAGCTCAGTCCTGAAGCCACTTCTATTCTGCAGGTTGTCATTTCTGTTTCTAAAATGGTCTTTGATGACTTTTGATGGGATAGCATAGTTCCTTTGAAGACAGTGTATGCTGGAAGGGGAAAGCATGTAATCAGACTTATCAGAAGCTGGTGTTGCACGACACTCCTCCCAGCATTCACACTTGTAGGTGTTGACATTTCCTATGCTCTGTACGTCCAGTGCTCAGATATTAAGCCCAGAAACTTCAGCTGTTTTGGCCCTAACAGGAAAGAAGCTGGATTTCCAACCTGTAAGCTGCTGATATATCTTCTAAAAAAGATCGGCATTTTCCACTTCTCTGTGAATATAAGTTACTTATTCTTAAATCTTGTCCTATTCTCTCATTATCAGAGGATTTCCCAAGCAGAACAACTGTTACAATCTCACAATATCTGCTAGTGCTCTCCACCTTCTAGATCAATTTTTGCAAATAATTTTAATAAGGGATATGAGGTGGGCCAGGCCTGCTCAATCCGGGATGTCTGTTGAGAATGGGATGTGCTCGTTGATGTGTATATCCAGAACTAGATAAAGCATTACTGTTATTCAGGTTAATTCCTAGACAGATACTTATGAAATGGGTCATGTTATTTTTTTTTACCTACCTTCAGACAAGTTGCCTTTTATGCTGCTTTGCCTGAGTCTGTGATGAGTTGTGTTTGGAGGGCAGGAGTAAATGGCTTTTTAACAAGTTAAGAGGAACAGGGCATGGGAATTGTTGGGGGAGGAAGGCTTGATCTGGTGTTGGCTGTCCCACCCTCACCAACAGGACCATGGCCCACTAGGACAATCAGTTGGGCTTTTCTCGTGGCACTTGCCTTCATATGTGGGCTCTCATAGTTGCAGAAAAGTTCTGGAAAGTTTGAAAAGTGGAGCTCAGTGTTGCAAATATAAAATGATATATTGATAAATGATATATTAAGTTTCAGTGTGATGTCTCATCAATACTCCTCCCTCACTCTGGGGAGTGGGAGCAGCCTGTCCTGGATCTGCTGACAGTGGTGTGTGTAAGAGCAGCAGTAGAGCAGCTTCCATGGCCAGTTTGCCAGGCTGAGTGTTTTAATATCTGCATCTCATGTTTGTCTCAAAACTAATTTTTGCTTCATGGCAAGTGATAGACTGATTACAATATCTGAGAGCTCATTTTAGGGTGAGTCATACTTATTGGAGCTACCAGACTTAAAAGAAACTCTGAGCAAGACATGAATTTGTTTGATTGGTGTATGAAACACCTGGGTAATTAGGAAGAGCAATCTTAAAAACAAAAGAAGATAAGAGATATCAATGCCTGTGGTGATTAAAACTGAAACTACAAAGCTTAAAGCAGCTATATGAGACATTAACAAATGTGTGCTAGCATCAGTCCAAAAATGGGCAAGTAGTGCAATTTCTTTTGTGTCCTTGGTAAACGCATGTGGGATCACTTTTATTAGGTCTTTTTGGCTGGCTGCTTTGGGTTTTTTTTGGTTGTTGTTTTTGTGGGGTTTTGTTTTGCTTTTTGAGGTCCAGAGTTCAATGTATGCAAATATTTGTAAAGCCCAGGGGGTTGGCTTTCAGAGTCTTTTACTTGAATTGCCTGTATCTGTTAACAGAAGGTAACTACATGAGGCAGTTGTATTGGGGAAAAGCAGAGAACTTGCTGGTGGCAGGCACAGTCTTTGTGGGAATGGAACTAACAAAACCTGTCACAGTGCATTTGAGGAGTAGCAGGATGTATGTTTTGCTTGTTTCATTGTTGTTGTTCTTGTTTTTTTCTGAAGATGTGTTTTGATGTTCTCAGCTAAGGGGTTCATGGGCTGCTGCAGAAAGCAGCTGGACCAGCTCTGCATTTCCTTCCCCACCCTTGCACCTGCAGGTGCACAGTGGCTCAGATCACAGACCTGATCTTCCTAGACACAGCTCTCTTTAGCATAAGCTGCCACTTGCTCTGTTTCACTGATAGAGTCACAGGGTTGTCAGTTCTGACACAAGAGGTGACATGAGTACACCGCTGAGAAACATGAGGGAAGGCCAGACCAGGTCTTTTCACAGAAGCATTAAGGTTTAAGAGATCTTAAAAATCATGTAGCCCAAATGTCAACCTAGCACAAATAGGGTGTCATTTTGGTAACTGGTTTATGCTGAAGGCTATTTCCAAAAGCCTTACCTACTGTAGCTGAAATTCAGCTAGAAGTCAGCACTACTGTATGGTTCTTCAGATTCATTGCTAGAAACACTTGGAAGAATTGCAGATGTGCTCACGGAGGCCCTCTGTACCCTATAAGGAGATGGAGACAGCTACTGGAGTAGGTGTAAATAATTGGGGTAATTTGCAGTTGGAGATGTGCACGGGTATCCTTAATAGCCTGGAAGAGTGTTTTCATGGGAGGTGGTATGATTGCAGCAATAAGTAGGAGATACCACAGCTTATTAATTTTATTACAACCCTCATCATCCCCATGAGTGGAAAGCAGCTCAGCCTATTGCAGTGTCATGACTTCTTGAAGTTGCAACGAGTTCCTAAGTTGTCCTTGAGACACCTTTGCAGTGTTGTATTCAACCCTATTGTTGAGGCTCTGCCTAGCATGGACCTGTGTCTTCCACTGCTTGCCTTGAGCTTTGTCATAGGAGTCATCAAACTCCCCTGAGGATGTGTAAGCTGAAACTCTGCTGGATTCCAGGCTCAGTGCTGCATCTTTGAATGCTCCATCCTGCCCTCAAACCAGGCAATGGCCTAGGAGCAACACATATCTCAAAGAAGTAAAATTAGAGGAATTCACCAGAGAGAACAGCACACTGTTGGTGACATGAGGATCTTTTTGCACTATAGTATAAAAGGCCACTTAAAGAGAACTGATGACTATTTTAGTTTCGCTTCTTCAGTAATTTGCCCAGGATTTCAGTAAAATTGCTCTAAGAGTCACCCCTGACTCATTAGTAACTTAATATGTGTTTCTGTTTGCAGCTATTGTGGATGATGAAAGGCTTTCTGCAGAGGAAATGGATGAGAGGAGGAGACAGAATATTGCATATGAGTATCTGTGCCACTTAGAAGAAGCAAAACGGTAAGTAAATGGAAGCACATTTGTTCCTGGTCTTTAAATAAGGAAGCTGAGGGCTGTTATTTTCTTGAGCATTGTAATTTTTAATTCAACATCTTGAATCACTTGGATGAACTGAATGTTGGAATTTCATAGCTTTCAGTATGAGAAATTAATGCCCAATGTGAAAAGTCTAATTCAAAAAAGGATTTAGAAATAATAGACAACATCCTCAAACTTACTGTGGTGTCCATCTTCAGTGAAAGTAGGAGCTGGGTACTGACACAAGAGACAGTGATTTTGTGAGAAGCTGAGTCAGGCTTATGTGACTAACTGGGGAATGTGTTTTGCTCCTGGTTGTGCTTCCTTCTTCATCCCAGTGCTTGTGGAGTGACTCAGGTTGCTTAAATGGCAGAAAATCATCTCAGTCTCTTCCTCGTTTAATGATAGATATCATCTCAATGTTACAGTGGTAAGTGCAGGCAGGGCAATAAGATAAGATGGACTCTGCTCTTCGTATAGTTCCTCTAACTCACTGGCCAGCAGTACTCATCTCTTGCAGCAACAGCCTATGAGGAAACACTAATTTGGAAGTACATGGGGGCTTGATCACCTTTGTGCAAATATACTTTGCTATGTACACTACCTTTTAAAAACAAATATTCAACAACATTTTCATAATGACTGGGGAAAAAACCAAGGTACAATATCCTGGTGTCTTTTGAAGTAGCTTCAAGTGCTACTATTATTTTATGTAAAAGCATATTTTATATTCAGTCTGATGGGACTTTTACAGAGATGCTTATTTTATTCAATTATTGCCATGGGCACCACTGGTAGTGTCTTGCTTCTGTTCTGCGTTTGTTGACGATGCTGTTTTTGGTTGGAAACTTAATTTGGATGACTTGCTTATGAATTTCTATTGAGAAAAGAAAACCTGAACTCTGATTAGTAGTGTGAGCTCTGAAACTTTAGTGAAATGACAAACTATAGGGCCTTCACAATAGAGTACATCAGTCAGGAATCAACTGTTAAAAGAAGCTGTGCTGGTTTAAAGGTAAACCAACAGGAGAAATGAACCCAACACGAAAGAGACTATAAGTCGGAGTTACAATTTAATAAAAATATTACAGTAAATGCAATGGCAGAAAGAGAAATTTAACCCACAAACCCCAGATGTATAACCCAACCCCCTGGGGTACAAGCACAATGGAGTTTGTTAGCCCCTGTGCTGAACCCCCACATGGTTTCCCCAAGTCCAAAGTAAAAGGAGGTGAAAAAAACCCTGTTGGTGCAGATGAAAGTCAGAGTCTGGTTAGAGTGGTGGTCTCCTGTCGAGGTTTTGTTCCTCCTCTGGATCTGGCAAATGGTTCTCAAGTCCCCAAACCCCAAGGTTTTTATACCCTCAGGTCCAGATGGGACCACCCAGTACCTCCCCCAGGGCAGGAATTTACACAATGGGTGATCTAACTCCATGAGCCATGGGGTATTTTGGAATCATTGATGGCCCATTAGCAGACATGACACCTCAGGCTGGGTGTGGAGGTGCTAATGACTTCCTGGAAGGGAGTTATCACAGCTCCTATCTCACAGGCTTCTTTAACACCCAGCTTGCAGCCTGAGGGTTCAGGTGTGCCCTGGGCAGCTGCTGCAAATGGTCCATTTTTAGCACTTCATGGGAAATGGCATGGCGGGTTTAGAATATACAGCTTTGGTCACACCCACGCAGTGACAAACTAGTCCCGGCTTGCTGAACTAGGACAGAAGTCCTGTGCCTTGTTTCTAAACAGTTTCCCTCACAATAGCTGCCAATGGTTTTGTCCCGTAGGCATTGTTATAAAAATCAGCTATTCTTACTTCCTCTTCTCTATACTGTCCCACTTGCTGTGGGAAACATTTCTTCCTTTTGGATTTCTTCCTCTTTTCCCTGTAGAGTGATTCCCTGTTCAAATATTTGAGATGGCAAGTGTCTTACTGCTGCTGGAGAGGACTGCCCTGCTGCATATACTCTTGTTGCCTCCATTGTTGAATTGCAAGGAATTGACCTCAGCTGAGTCAGCTCACTATGCTGGCAGGGAATTCTTAGTTCTTGAATTGAGTTAGTTTTCTAATGGTTTAGTGAGCTGACTGATCTGGTCAGAGGGTCGGAGGAGAATCTGTGCTAGCAAGAGGAAAGGGATGGGGTGCGACTGCGTACTTGAGAGAGGGGAGGGAGCAGGTCTCACTTGCAGAGATGTTAGATTAGCTTCACCTTCTCTGGAAACCTCAGTGAGTTAAGGTTTAATTTCACTCAAAGTTCTTCCTTTGTGTGTTGAAACTTACCTACCTGCTGCCTTATAGAAGTTAGTCTCCAAATCCTATCTTTTATATTTCTGTTGCAATTATTACTAATTTGTCTTCTTGGCTCTCTTTAACTCCCCTTTCCACAGGGCTACTTGTCACTTTGAACATAAGTCCTCCAGTTCATTTGAAGAAGTTCTCTTGCTATTTCACAGGGAAGTGTGAAATTATTTTTATAATTAATGACTTAAATTAGCATCTATTATGAGTAACCCTACCCCTTTCTTGTGTTTATTTTCATATGGATTCCTGCTACTAGTAGGTTTCTAGAAGAAACACTCCTTTAGCTCTATCAATCCATGATGGGACTTCATAGCCAGAACAGTTACTCCTGAAGTTGTTAAGTACCTAGAAGCATTTCTGGATCTCTTTTTGGAAAATCAGAATATACTGGTTATGTTCATAGGCAGTGCTTACTACTGCATGAGGTGAGGATGAGTTCTGCAGTGTAACGAGCCTTGTACTTCCCTTGTTCAAGGGGTTGGTTTGTCATGGTTGGAGCTGACGTGGCAGCCTGATGCTGCTGGATATTCTGTCCTCTGCCTCAGCACACTGGTCCCCAGGGCTCATCAGGGAGGAAAGGGTGGTGTTACAGGGTGTGATGAAAGCCCTGGAAGTACATTTGGGTGGACAGAGCTGCTGTGGGGGAAAAGAGAGTGTGAGGGAAACTTCTCCCTTCATAGAGAACTGTTAAGATAATTTTGTTGCACTGTAAGACTTTGCCCTGAAATACTCTTACTAATGTGAAAACAACATGGCAACAAACATGTACAAAAAACTTGCAGAAACAAGTAGAAATGCCTGTGTCTCATAGTCATGTATCTCCTAAAGATGCTTCTTGAGAAGGTAAGTAACACTGTCCAGAGTGTCCAAGTTAGTGCCAAGCCTAGGCTGGGATGTGAAAGGTGCATGGCCATATTGTCCCCTGCCCTGATGTGGCAGTTATTGTCTCTCTACTTTTTTAGGAGTGAAATATATTGATGTGCAGTCTTTGTCCTGTACCAGCGTGGTTATTGTATTTTCTTTGTCACTACAGAGCCTGGATAAAACTAGGGACTCTGAAAAGCAAGAGCTTCAAAAAGAGAAACAGGGTCTTAATTCAGTTGATGGTAAAATGAGACCAGCTAGGGAGGTTTGAGAGTAGGATGCCAACTACTTCCACAGCACATGCTAAGGGAGCCATTTCACAGGAGCCAGCTGATGGACCAGCTATTCATAGAATCACAGAATGCTTTGGGTTGAAAGAGACCTCTAAAGATCACCTAGTTCCAACCACCCTGCCATAGGCAGGAATACCTTCCACTAGATCAAGTTGATTCCAGTCCCATCTATCCTGGTCCTGAACATTCCCGGGAGTGGGGCATCCACAACATTTGCTGTTGCTGAATGGAGAGGTCCCAGTTGGGTGCTCATCCCTGCTCCCCACCGCTGGAGGAGCACCTGGGGAAGGTACAAGACCCCTTCTGCTGCTGTGTACTCATGGCCATGGGTCTGAGTCAGAGAAGACAGAATGGTACCTTCAGCTCCAGGAGCACAGCTAGTTGTGAAACCACCTGGAGCTCTGGCTGCTGCCTGCTTCATCCCAGCAGTACCATCATGGGTGAATCTGAGGAGTGAGAACTGCCTTTATGACATATCTCATATCTGACCTGACTCCTTGGAGACGATTTTTTTTAGTATTCAGGACACTATGCATATCAATGACAATACATAGTCAAGGTGAGTTCTCCATTCAGTTGGCAGCTGCCGAAATACTGTTGCAGCAATATATTCAGGAAATACTGTTTCAGATAATCAACTATGTGCACATACAATATGTTTTGTCCCATACTGAAGAGTAATAAATACTAAAATAAACAACAAATTGTGAAAGACTGGAGCAGAACACAGCTGGGATAACACTATGTTAGGAGTTATGTTTTGTGGCTCACCATATTCACAACCAAAACATTATTTTAAAGCAGCTCTGCATTTTGGAATTCCAGAGTTAATTGAATAGGTGAATAGGTGAAGAATGTGTACTTTCAGCTGCTTTTCAGACCACAGTTGGCACAGTTAATTCACGTAGCCTGACTTTAATAAAAACTTTGCAAGTTCAACAAGAAAGAAGAATCATGTCACTGGCAGCTGATGCTTCTCCAAATATCTCCCGTACTAGGCACAGTATCTGTTACACATATACAGCAGAGGAAATTGTTTTTTAAATACAATAAGCAGGCTTGTAATATCTGCAGAAGTCAGTAATGTTTAAAAGGGTGTTATGTTTGATATTGGAAAAAAATATTTTGTTGTGTCAGATTGCTGGGCCCCTTTCTCCTGAAAATCACACATCTGATAAAATGAGGTTTTGTTTGCTTGTATACATTGTTTAATTTATTACTTTTGCCTTCAAGGAAAGTTTCTTGCATACTAAAAAAAAGGTAGCAAAACATGGATAGTTTCCAGTGTCCTTGAACTTCTAAGAAGAAAAAGTCAAGAATAAGCAATTAGGAGTAAAAATTTTTTCATTTCAAGCAATGTAGCCACTAATAGAGGCCCTCCAGGCATTACTTTGATACATATCCAATATAGTTTGGAAAATTATTCTATTAAATAACAAAGCTGTAAGGTGGACTTGAGCAGCTGTGTCACAAGACCTAATGTCTTATTGAATTAGGTTAATTCAAAGAGATAAAATTTACCACAACTTCCTCCTTTCCAAAGCAAATACTCTGTACATCAGATTCTGCCTTGTGTTTGTCTTCCACTGTTCTTGTCTCTTTGCAGATATGTAATTACTGCAGTGTAAAGATAATACAGATTCGAGGGGTTTAAATTATAATTGAAGCTTTGGCATATAAAACATATCAAGTTTACAGTAAATGTGTTGTGACTAGCTAGGGTTATATTCATCCATAATTAAGCAGATATTGTTTCTCTTGGCTTCTTAGAAATCATACCTTCTTATGCTAAGCTTGAATTTAAACTATGCATGGCCTCATTTTACTAGCCTTGTCTCTCTATGCTTGAAATGGAATACACTTTGTTTCACAAAGCATATGCTGCAATAGATATGCTATGCAAACCATAGCCAGAACTGCCAGGATTTCTTTTTATTGCTCAGCTGTTCAGTAAGACAGGAACTTGTGTAAAATACTGAAGATTTAGCTTCAATATTAGGGCAATGTGGACACTCTAAAAGAACACTATCCAGGAAATTTCTTTTTGAGAAGTAATTTTTATTTTGAAAATGTAAATTCTCATTCTTTCCCAACTTCTTTTCAATAGAAAAGTGAATCATCTCTTTTAGGTTCCAAAACTTGCCTCTTTCTTGGTATCAGTTTTCATTGAGTTGGTTTTCAATGATTAGTTTTAGTATTGGTCACTGATGACATGGCAGTTGGAAGCTGCTGTATAAAAATGTACATACAGTTTAGAATGTTTTAAAGGTCAAACCTTGAAGTGTTTAATTGGCTTCAGTTAAAGCCAACAGTTTTGTAGTACTATAGGACCATAGAAAACTAAAGTTGCCAGGAGGGTGGGATCGCAGAGGGTGGCTTTGGAGCCCACCAAGTTTTTGGAGGACATACTGGCGTCCTACTAAATCTTTGTACTACCAGTAAATTCTGCCAGGTTTTGTGCTGCTGTTTCTTCACAGGAAAATTTGTGGTAACTATTCAGCCCTGGCAGCTCATGAGTGAATTAATGCTACTCAAATGCTTTCAGACTACTAGAAATCTTTAAAGCCCTGTGCTAATAGGTGAATATATAATATTGTAATCTAGCTGTACAACTAGCTCAATGTAGGCAGAAAATGCTAAGATATTTCTTGGTAACGTGTTCTCTGAATTTGTAAAAAAAAAAAAAAAATCATTTGAGAATGGCAGTCTACTGTCATGTTGTAGATTGTGAACTTTGGTTCACCTACCCTCTCTGTCTGCTTTAGATGTGTAAAGTACCAGTGAGAATGGCTGGCAGCAACTCTGTGAAGGCCAAATGTTTGAAATTAGGGTACTTCATGAGGTAGAATTCTTTGAAGAATCCTACTTAGCTGGGATATACCTATTGCTGAAGTTGCTTAGTCCACACAGAGGTCCTGATTGAGTATACTTACTGTTTCACATCTTGGTCCTGAGTATGCTAGACTGTCAGCTATTGGTAGAGCAGTTTCTCATTTTGGCTGGTTGTACAGTTGTGGAGAGTTTTCATATGCAAGTGTCAGTGATACCAATCAATCAATCCAATAATTCTTGAATAGTGATATTTGCATATGAAAAGTCTTAGTAGTGAGCTTTGAAAGAGGGAGAAACCTTTGTGCTAGTTTCTATACAGGATGCATTGACCTGCTCACTGGTATGTTGAGGTAATTTGTGCACATGTAATGGGTCATTGCTCAGTCTGTATAGTTGCAGAATAATGATGTGGAGTAATGATGGATGCGACCTTTGTTTTTTGGAGACTGAACTATATGGCACTTGCTCCATTGCATTCACTAAATCTAATAGTACAGTCTCTTCAGAGTCCGGTTTGTTCTCTTTCTCAAAGTTTCCCACCTTTCTTTTAAGCATCACCCTCTTGAAAAACGAATTGGGATATATATATATATTTTTGGTTTTAATAATTTTTTTAAATTGAAGAGTTACAAATTTCAGGTTAGGTCAGGCTGTTCTGCCCTCATATTGGTGTAGTTTATAGGTTCAATTTCACCAAGAGACCATATGATATTTTCATTTCCCCTTCACTTTCCCCTTTGCAACTTGGATAATCTGTGGTGTAACTTGAAAGCCTTTTGGACTTTGTACTCCACCCACAAGACTAGCTGCTTGTCAGATCAAAGTGGTGGCTTCATTTTGCACCCTGGGTAGCTCCTACTTAACATCAAGTATGACCTGAAGTGGCCTCACCAAGATATCAGTAGCAGCTTAGTCATTATGTTACCAGATGGAGCACACCAAGGAGTATAGACACTGTCAGGGATTCTTGCACATCATTGACCAAAACCTTCCACATCTGAAGGCTAGTAAAGAATAGGTTGGCACTGAGATGTGTACACAGGAACACATCTGTGAGGTAGCAGAGGTACTTGAGGTTTCTACCTTGCTTAAGGGAGTCACTGGAAGCTGCTGTTGGGAAGAATCTGTGACAGTACCTGTGGGATAGAAGGACATAATTTCCTTAGTGCTGAAGGATTCGAGTACTTGTTCTTAACATTTGGGTAAGTCCTTCTGCACTGTTAAACTCTGCTCAGTAATTACTATTTACCTGAGAGCAGCTATGGCCTTTGCTTCTCTGTGTGTTAATGATGGAACAAATGACAGTGTGTGTGCTGTGTACCCAAGCCACTCACACTGGACTGCAGGCTGTGATGGTTGCATGCTGTGTGGCTGACAAGCAAAGTGGTGCATTCTGCCTTGCAGGTATCCTATTGGGCTATATCCCTAGTGTAACATTAAAACTACTTTGTTATGTGGTCATGTGTCTGTTTGCTTTGGACTGGAGGAGGAATTACCTGGACTGACAGAATCTGCTTCTTAACAGCTCCCTTGCAGGAGTGTACTTTTCACATGTTGAGATCCTTCTTTCTCAGCTGCCATGTCCTGGAGAGCTGTTGATCTTTGGATGAACTATTTATTCAAGGTCTGGCAGAAAATTCTGTGGGGGAGGTATGAGAGGCTCTTCATAGGTCAGAAGAGATGACGCAGCAAGTATACCTGCTGACCTTTATAGCAGTGCTTTGTATAGGCCATTGCTGCCAGCTGCCAGTGAGGTACCCACAGGTATGTATTGGTGGGGTCTTACTGTACTGGATACACAAAAAACATGTTTCACAAGAAACATGCTTACAAAACATGGATCCTTTGCTATTACTTTGTGAATGCTAGAAATCCACATCTCTACAACTTGCTTAGCTAATGCTTTGACCCTGGAGATCCTAAAATTAGTTCAATGATTGTTGAGATTTGTAAAAGAACAAATGTGCCACTATACCTACAGTTCTGGATTGGAAAAGCAACTTGAGGAGTGGAGGGATCAGTGCTTGCTGAATGCATAGGTGTGACCTCGCATCTGGCTTCTGCCTTCCAGTTAGAGCAAGTAAGCACTTCATAGAATAAAGAAAATTCTGAGGGATATAAGTCTGGGTTCCTTTAAAAATCAATTTTGTTGACAATATCTCAACAATTCCCAGACTGGAGAAAGAGCACTCTGGCAGTTTATACCTCATATCTTTAGGAAGAATGCTGAAAGCTGCTTTTGTTGTTAATGTTATTCACTACAGACCATGTTACTCCTGTGTTATTAGATACAGCTATTGCAAAACGCAGCATACCTCACCATGAGATGAATGGCTGCCCTCTGCAAGGGACTCAACTGCTTTTTAAAGCAACACATGGTTAGACTTACAACCAAGTTGGTTAGGTTGTGGGGTTGTGTGACTCAGTGCATGCATGATAGGATGCTTTGATTCATTGTTGATCTCGGTGTTTCACATGATTTAATAAAGATGACTTCCTATTTACCTGCATTTAAATTCAAGCATCTATGAAGAAGCAGATTATAGTAGTGTCCTAGAGCCTGTAAAAATCTTGTAGGAGCTTGGACATTTGTCAGAGTACTTCTTGATGTTCTGGAGCCATGTCATTTGAGGCTGATTATGTGATAATTTCCCATAACTGCTTTTGGTTTTTTGTTGATCTGGAGATAGGCATGTGCAGGTCTTTGTGCAGGGCTGTGTAAACCCCTCAAATTCTTTGTACTTCAGTCAAGTTAGAGAGGGCTGGGAAAATGGCTCTATTCTTCCTTGTTTGCATGTTCTCCAGCTGCCCATGTTTCTTCCAATTGCTTTTGCCCTTTTTGTAATGGAGACGAAGAGAGATTTCGGGGTAGTCTCTTCAATCCCAGATTTAATGCCAACAAGTGTAATGGCTCTTTAAGCCAAGCCATCCCTCAGAAAATTTAAATAATGTATCTGGCTTTTAGCTGAGTTGCAGAACTGGCATGCATTCTTGAATTAGTATAACTTCAGGTAATTCAGTTGAATGTTTTCTTTAAAATGTAAACAAAAACTATTCCTTGGCAAGATTATTTTGCAGTTCCAAATCACATGAAGTGGTTGGTGCTTTGAGATACCAATGCCTGTGTAGATGGGGGGGAGGGAAGGGTGGGGGGAAGATGTGCATGCGCTATAAATGCCTTATAAATACCTGCAGTGAACGACTACCCTACTTGCTTTGCAAGGCAGCAAAGATGAGAGACCAGATTCTCATCCTGGCTTTTTTTTCTCCCACCTGGGTTATTACACCTTTTGGTTATTGGTGATGAATTTGTCTCACAAGGGAAATGATAAAGCCAGTTCGACAACTCAAGCTCTTCCTCCAGCTGTTGAGTGTTAACTATTTCTAAAATCTGGTTACCATCAAAGCAGACGTGTGCATGATAAAACTTGATGCAGTAAGTAAATGTAAGAGGAACTCTTGTAATGAATGAAATTGACTTAAAAGCATTGCTTCTCATTACCCCTATTATTCTGTTCCCTAAGTCTGCCAGTTGTCAGGCCAAAGGCATGATTTGTCCATTAAGGCAATAAAACTCAGCAGTTCCTGCAGCTACACATCCCCCACTGCACAGGAATTGCCCTGCTGTGCTTGTAGATATGCTCAGGATACTGGTGTGTTTTGTTTTCCAGTGGATGGAATAAAAAAGAAGCTGTGGGAGCAAGGAGGGAAAGGGGAATATTTCACTGGAAATGTGCAAAATGTACCTCAGACAGAAGGCTTGAAAGTGGGAGGAATCTGTGAAGGGCCATTGTATGCAGGTTATGGACCCTGACTGCTGCTCCTGGGGTGTGAGGCTGGGTCAGTGTATGGAGGATGCCACTGCATGCCAGCCACATTTGTCCACAGGACAGCCTTTCTCTGGTCTTGGAGAAAGCATCAGAGCATCAACTGAATCATAAGTTACACTCTGTAACAGGAGTGTCTTTAAAGCCTGGCTGTCAAACAGGCTGCTCCAAGATGAGTAAACACCAAACATCCATTTACACCTTGTGCTAACCCCTTTTCCTCTGTTAAAGAAAAAAAGCAATGAAATAAAGTCACATCCGTAGATGTTAAAGACTGGAACATCTTTATTTCATGACAGCCTCCAAGTTGCAGATTGCACCCCCTCCCTTGCCATGGCCCAAGGAAAGCATAGTGTGCTTTACTCAAGTTTGTTGTCATTTGCCTGATGTACAGACCTGGTCATGTGGGTTTTACTTTGCAGCATATTTAGGGGAGTGCCAACTCTTAGTCGCAGCTGCAATCTCTTTGCTGGAACAAAGTTCAGTGGGATTTGTGACTGGAGCTGTGTTTTAGGGCTTCCCATTTTTCTGCTTAATGTCTACAGAATAGGGAAGTGCTAACTTGATACACCCATTAAATTTTGAGGAACACTGTCTTTGGCTGCTTTCAAAAACAAAAATCAAAACTCCACTTTGTATTGAACATAAGGGGGGAAAGGTGGGTTTGTTTTGTTTCATTTTTTTTCTCTGAAGTATTGATGGCACTGAAGAAAATGTGTGTTCTCATATTTTTAAATTTTTAATAGTATGCTTTTACAGTATCCTCAAATCTCATGTCTCCTTTCCCTTTTTTTTTTTTTTTTTACTTCCACAAGATCACTGATCTTGCTTGGTGATTAGCCTAACACTTAACAGTGGGTTGTTTACTATCTGTTTTGGTTACAGATTATACTTTAGTTGCAATAGTGGTAAGTGCAAGCTGAAGTATTGAGTGGGATTGGCATATCTTTGTTTTCAGTTTATAAAGCTGGAGATACATTTTAACACTTCTGCCACTTTCTGTCTCAACAGAGCAAGACCTTGATCTGTTGTTCCTAAATAAATACAGTTATGTTGTGATTTCAATTTCAAGATTTTCTCTGTTTCCTCAAGGTCAAAATTGTATCACATGATGGTTAGTAGCACATAGTGTTCTTCTTAGTGAGAAGCAATAGGAGAGAACATACTTTAAACCAGGAATTTAACCCAGAAATGTTATTTGTGAGCTTATGCATTTCTACTATGGTAAGGAGAAGGTAGGGCTACAGGGAGACTTCTCATTATTTTTCTAGCATCTTGTGTTCTTTTATTGTCAGAGAATAATATTAGTAAGAAATAGATATCTGCTTAAGTTTTCAGTGTCTGAAACTAGCAGGGACTAACCCTCTGGGTGAAAAACCCAATAATAACAATAGTAAACATGTAGACTTTTGTAAAGATGTCTAACAAAAGTTTGAACTTGTCCATTGCAGTGCAAAAAGGACTAGGAAGCAGGCATAACTGGAGGATTTAACAAGACTGATCTTTAATAACCTGAGATCCCAAGGAAGAGGCAATAGACTGCAGCTGCTGAACTGACACCTCCCCTGAAATTTCTGAAGTGTTCCTTATGTACTGAGCATTCACTGGGGTCAGCATAGCTTTTACTTGTGTTTGTTCTGCTTTCTGCAAGTGAAGTCTTAATGTTGGCAAAAGATTATACTTGGAGGAATTTTTGTTTGGATTTTGCTTTCATCATCACCATCATGGCTGGGCTTCACAAGCGCAGATTTGGGAAGGGCTCTCCCCATGTGGGTGTGCCCTTCCAGCCTGCACCGTGTATGTTTTAGGTGAGGCACAGTGTGCACAGAACTGGCCCCACCGTTTAACTCCTGAGGTCCATCTGCCACGGCTGAACAAGCTTGGACGGTGACAGTGAATTCCTCAGGACTAGAACCTACAGCCCCCGGTATTGCCAGGAGGTCTCCCATCCAAATACTAACTGGGGCTGACCCTGCTCAGCTTCCGAGATTGGACAAGATCAGATGTCAGGGTGGAATGACCAATTCTGCTTTAGTGCAGAAAGAATTTGATCTGCTTATCTGTAAGCAATTTCACTTCTTGTGGGTTGTGTTTAGATTTAAAAATAAAGGGCTGAACTCTGCTGTTGCTTCACAGGCTTCATAAAAACACTGATGGCTACATTGCGGTGCAGAATTTTTGTCACTCCAGTAGTTTCCAGCAAATTCAAAGACAAAATATACATGCAGTGCTTCTGACTTAAGCTGATGTCAAGATCCATGAGTTTCAAAAGAAGCCACTGTCTCAGGGCAGAGTTCACAGGGCTCTATAATTATTATGTTTCTGTGTTGTCTGAACTGCGTGTCACCAGTGGAATTCTATCTTCTGTGAAGATCCTGCTTAGCTGGTACTTTGATAACATGATTAGATTAATAATTAATGCTGAGTGTGCTATGTGGCCTTTCATGTGATGCAGGACATGAATAAACAGGTCAGAGTTATTAAAAATTGTCTCTGCCGACAGCATACCAAAAGCTTATAGTCCCTCAGCAACAAAAAAGCAGAATAAGAAATTTGTAGAATGTTTTTGTTTTATGTGAGTACTTTTCTCTTGCTTACAGAAATGGTAGGGATTAGGACTTTGAGGGATCATGAGGTTACTTAGAGGTTTTCAAGGATAAGCAAATTCCTTTTGGCACCTCTTTTTCTACTTTATTTTTTTTGTTTTTTGTTTTTTGTTTTTTTAAATTTGATGAAAATAAAACGGGTATGAAAATGGCTTTCTGGCATTCCAGAAAAACAGTACATCAAAACAGCCTTTTTTTCCCCTTTTATAACACCAAGAGACTGACAGAATTAAGATGAAAGAAACAAATTTTGTAAATGCTATGACAGCTTCCTGTGCTTTTGACAGGCACAAGAAACAGTCCATTTGTCCATTTTTTGAAAAAAAAAAATTTTGAGCTCATGGCTGATGTCTATGTTAAGATGACACCAGAAGAATGACTTGCTTTTGTTGGTTTTCAGGTATTTCACTTTTCAGTTTCATTTTAAGAGGCAGATGAGCAAAGTTCTTGACCTTTCTCTGGGGTCACTTTCTTTTTTTAGCCATTTGTTTTAGCCCAGATAATTGTGCTGGGACATACAGAGCCAATACCTTGCAGGGGGAGCATGGGTTTGCTTGATTATCTGTAACAGTGGAAGCATGTACAGAAGAATAACCTTCAGCTGGGGTTTTCCTTCTGCTACAGCAGTGAAAAATCTACTTTTCTCAGGACTGGTGGAGCAAGAATTTGGGAAAAGTATGTGCAAATTTGTTAGATGAACTAGATGTCAAATTATTTTATGTGAGGCATTCGGATTTTTCAGTGCTGCTGTTAAAATAAGCATATGTCTAGTGTAAAATAATATCACCTCAAGGCAGTGAATCCTTTCACATGGCTGCTACTAGTAAAGATTCTGTCTGGGAA
>VWZD01012967.1:112730-133685 GCA_013396695.1 Sakesphorus luctuosus
TGAGACTAATTAATAAAAATATTTATATGTCTTTGAACCTGCTGGGAAACAAAGCATAGACTTACGGGGTCTGTTGTCCAGCCTGTGTAAATGTTACTCCAATTTATGTTCTCTGGTATGTTTTTTTTATTCAGGCAACATTTTAGATACAGGACTGGAATTGTCTTAAATTATTTGCTTTGAGTCTTCTGATGGCAAGAGTAAACTGGACTTGCTTTGTAAAGCTCAACACACTTGTGATGACAAATCCTTCTCAGAGAGTGGCTTTAGAGAAATATGCAATTAAGGTACTTGCTCACATAAATAAATGAGAAACTGATCCTAAAAATAACAATTTCAGATGCAGTGGGACAAAAAATACTTCCGTAAGTATTTGGAGAAGATTTAACAAAACAGACAACATATCTGACTAGTCCAGTGGTTTGACTTGAGTACTGGTCTCTGAATGTAAGCTCAAAGAGTACATACAAAACTGAAGTATTTCGTTCTGATTGACAAAACCCAAAATGATACTGTTTACTAACTTTTTAGAACTCCAGTTTTTCCACCAGAAATACTGTGCTTTCTTCTTGTGGTTTCAATTTCCATGTAGGTATAATAGATTTGACTTGACTCATCCAGGTGGGCATTGGTTACTGATCTTACTCTGGACAACCAAATGCTGGAGAAGTTGCTCTTTATTCAAACAGCTGTTCTGCTTAATGAGAACAGAAATGCATGCTGCACCCAGATTATGTGAACCCAGGAATTAGAAAAAGCCATTTCTCCCCTACTTTGAAAGCCATGCTCTTCTCTTGTCTTCTACACCTTCACAGGTACAGAGAAGACCCATTTTTCTATCTTTTTTGACCTGTTAAGGTCTATCTGACTGCCTTTAGCTTGCCATGGATTTCTAGTCTATTTAGTATAGCCACAAGCAATGGTCTTTAATTTTAGAAAAGCAGATATAAAACAAACACTGATTTAGTCTGTCTTGAAGAACTTGACTATGAATAATTTGGTACAAAATACAGGAACTAGTAGGATTTTCTGGCATTAAAATAATTAATGTTCAGAAATCCTCAGGTACCTTTTTGTTAAAAGACAAACTGTACATTACTATGCCTGTTCCATCCCTGAGTGGAAGTACACCACCATGGTTTGATGGAATAATTATTTTCTAACATTTAAGAACAGCTTTAAAAGCATCTGAATTCATAATAACTTAGCTTGGGGAGCTTTTCTTCAGACTATTTTTAGAAGAAATTTACTGCTAATGCAAATTACAGTGAGTGTAGCAAAAAAAGTAAGAAGGAAAGCTGAGAAATATTTTTGGTAGTTGAACAGCATACAAAACACCATGAAGACCTCTGCTTTCAGTGGCTAAATGTGAAATAGCCAATAAGGAATGTTGGGCTGCTGATGCTCTTGCCACCTGTCAGCTCTGCAATTCTACAGTGGTGCTGCAATTGATGTGATAGCCTAGCACACACTAGTTTTCTCTTGTACAGGGGTCTAAAAGCAGAGACAGTGAAAGCCCTTCTGGTGCTCTTCTGCTGTCAAAAGCACAGCTGCAGCAAACGGAGAGGTCATGACTGTCTGGATGATGTCTCAGTGACTGCTGTGGACAGACTCAGGGCGAAGATGGGATAAGGCAGAGCTGGCTTAACAACAGCTTTGTTCCATATCTCTCTACTGCTGAGGACTTCTCGGCCTATAGAGGCCATCTGGTACATGTGTCTGAATATTGACCTAGTGCTGTTTGCAGAGAGAAGTTACTGTGCTCCGTAACTGCAGCACAAAATACTTCAGGATGGTGTGCACTGCTAGCATTGAAAGAACATGGTGTAGGTATGACCTTTTCTTGACTAGAGGTCATCAGGCTAAAGTAGCAGTTGATTTAGAAGTAGAGAGCACCAGACAATACTATAAAAAAATGGGGAGTGGCTTTTTTAATGGTACTTGTGTTAGTTTGCAAGTGTCATGAAGCGCAGAAACACATGAAAAGTACACAAGTTTGATATAAATCATCAAACTGTGATTAATTTTAAACAGCTATAGTGACTTTAGTAACAAGGGGTAGAAAAATCTGGAAAAAATCCAATCCCAGTGTCACATGAAGATATACATGTCACAAAATCAGTCACAGCATTTCTGGTGTTTTCAAGTAACCCCATTACTTGGGAAGGCAGAAATAGTTTGAATCTGAACCAGAGAGACATTGGTACAGCAAACCTGCATCTTACTCCTGTACGTACCACTGCCTTCAACGAGCAGAGCTCATTCTTTTTGGGGGTACACGTCTGTTTAAGCAATTTATTCAGTGTGCAGATAGCCCTTCTGCTTAGTAAATACTTGAAATGAGACTCTGCAGTTGCAGTAGATCAAATGTTTCAAATATACCTTGAAAAAAGTTACTGTTAGCTCTTACCTAAGCTACAAAATAAAAACTAAAAGTAAAATAATGAACGTGAATTTGTCCTATCTTTTTATCTCTGGACAATGTTTCTAGTGTTTCCTTCAGCTGTAGAGAGGCATTTTAATCTTCTGCCCCTATAGCACCCTTGTTCCCAAACTGTGACAGACTTAGAAACAAAGATTGGCTTTACAAACAAGATCCAATTAGTGACTAAAGAGGAAACATTCTTCTCAGGGTGGATAAGTGTCTGGATGCAGTGAAGAACTGGAAACACTTCTGTGATAATTAGCATTATTCCTCAAGACAGTCTGTAATGAGAAGTTGTTTCCATAGTCTTCTGGGTTCTTTCCATCTATTTCCCAGATAGATTAATTGGAGGGTAGGACAGAATCAAGTAGAGAAGCCTTGTAGTAGTCCTGTAGCCCTGCCTTGTGCACAAAGTTAGTGAAACTGGTGCTTACAGCACTGGAATATCTCAGCTGGAAAATGCAGGTAAAGTAACTTGCAGCTCAATGTGTTCTTGCATACCTACTATATATTGACCATTAATAAACCAATCCATGTAAGCATGGGATTGTGTAGGTCCAGTTTTTGCAACTGTACAATTCTAACTGCCTGTTGACTTCTCTAAGATGCTCCTTTTCATTTAAATAAAAAGTGAAATTTAGAACTGCTTTTTCTTTACTGAGCAGTGATTGAACTTGCATGGCCCCACGGTTCGCTAGAACAATAGAAACCTTTGAATTGCAAGTTCTTTGCTAGCATGGTTCTCCCTCGTTCTACAAAGTGACTCACAGGCTGCCATAGTTGCCAGAAAATGATGTCATTTGGATACTGTAATATCCCATGAACAAACCAAAGGCTATTTAGAAATTAGGCAGACAAGAGCAGAAAGGAAATAACTCCATATCAGATGCATATCTCAATTCTAAAATCAGTATAATTGTGTGTATTATTACTCAATGCAGAGGTAGTGCAAAAGGCAAAAAGACAAGCTGCAGTGTTTCTTGAACTGTGTTTTCCAGTGACCACAGAGTGGGTAATCCTGTTCTCTGCTGTCTCTCTTGTGCCAGCAGTAGTTCACCCAGCCAAGCTGTGTCAGATCAGGGAACTGATTTGGTCAAGCACTAACATATGTATCTTGTGGTGTTGCATTAGTTCTCAGCAAGATCAGTTCCCTGGTCCAGCTCTCCCTATTGTCTCTGGGGCAGTGGTGTTCCAAAAATTAGAGGGAAAATGAAGACAAGAATGAGCAGTGCAGAATAGAAAGGGGGGAAGCAGATTAAATTGTCCGGTGGCCATCTATCTGTACTGTAAAGCAACCCTGAAATTATATCCTTAGCCTGAGTAGAGTAGTTTGACAGAATTTCACATGTAAATGTCTAAGGTATTAACATGAGATCCTTCTTTGTACCCCTTTCCCCACCCTGCTAAATGGTCCAAAAAACCCCAGTGTTGTCTCTTTGTGGCCCTTGTGCTGTTATTGGAACCTGGGGAAGGGTTGTCCTGCCAAGTAACTTGCCATCTTCCTTTGCCACAGCAGTTCAGGGCATTCTCACCCTGGCACACAGCAATGGAGCTCCTGACCAGTGCCCTGCCACAGGCAGGTGACATCCACATTAAGTAAGACTAGGGCCAAAGTATTTTTCTTTGTGAAGTGGCAAAGGCAAAAGAGGCCAACAGGTATGATTTTGTGGGGAAATGAACAATCTTGTAAGTACTGATTTTTCTTTTGTTCCACTCCTGTTGCTGGCAGATGTATCAACTTGAATTCTGCTGGTTTGGGAATGTATGTGGAATTTAACGTGCTATTAAGCATCATGCTTTCAGATGTTTGACCCTGGTCTGCAATATAGTACATGAGGTATCCCCAAGATAAATGAACTCAACAGCATATTTCTTATTACTTCATCTCTCTCTGTGTTCTGTATTAAAACTAAACAGTGAATAAAAACTGGCATGTAAACTGCCCTACCTGCCTTAAGCACAGCACTAAGCAAGGTAAGTCTAAATATTCGGCCTGTGCACTTCATTTCCATGTGATATAGTACTGGCTCTGCCCGTTGGAGCAGTGGGCTTTACTGCTTCTGCTGCTCCTGGTCTTTGCAACCAGAATACAAACAAATGTTCCTGGTAAGACCATTAAATACAGTGTTTAACTCAAATTCATCATAATTTAAAACTCATCCAGAAAGAGATTTTTGCCCTTTAACTGTTTCTCACCTAAATCGTATCTTGACCCTGTAACTTAAAAGCAGTTAGAAGAGCTCATTATTTGGTTGCCTTCCACTTCTGGAATGGGATTTCCATTTATGCACTGAGGAGACAGGTACCATCAAAAGAGATTACCCCTCTACCAGGCTGTAACTAAAGAGCATTGAACATTGGATATTGTTTGCCCCGATGAAGATTATTGTTCTTCGTAGGTCAGAAATGCATTGCCAAAGAGATGTTTATAGTGCCTTGCTCTACATAGATGTAAAAAGTCTAAACAAAGGTATAAATCAAATGTGTCAGGCATTAGGAAAGTAAATTACTGAACTGATACAATTTATGCAAAACTGTATGTATGTATGGCCGGACTTCAAAAGCTCAGATTTGGGAAGGGCTCTCCCCACGTGGGTGTGCCCTTCCAGCCTGCACAGTGGATTTTTTAGGTGAGGCACAGTGTGCACAGAACTGGCTCCACTGTTTAAGTCCTAAGAGTCCATCTGCCATGGCCAAGCAAGCTTGGACAGTGACAGTGAAGTCCTCGGGACTGTCTACAGCACCCAGTACTAACCGAGGCTGACCCTACTGAGCATCCGAGATGTGACGGGATGGGATGGCAGGGAGGCATTGAACTGCCAGGGGACAGTCCCCAATGAGGCTCAAAATCAGGTCCTTGGGATTCAGAGTCTGGAGTGCTCTCCATTACATCATGGGATCACCCTACATGCAAAACTAAAAGGTTTGCAATGCATTACTCTTCAGCCATTTAAATATTTTGAGCCCTGACCCAGAGCTGGTTGCACATTACTTCAATATTTCTAGATCCTTTTGAGTGTCAGAAGTTATATTCTTTCCCTTGACATGCACAGTCTCCTTACTGAAAACTCTGGCAACGCAAACTCATATTCATTAAGCAGAGTTGAAACAATTCCAGTGTTGACAATGGAGCATCATGGTGACAAGATTTGTGGATTCAAAACTGCATAACTGGAGGACTACTGAGCAGCCTTATGCATGTGCTTGTAAGCATACACACTACTAATAGAAGTATTTCTTTTTAGTCTTGTTAAAGTAGACTGGACAGAGTTAAAATTTTTGTTAAAAAAGAAAACAACCACCTTTTCTAGCTTTTTGAGAAGATGCAAGATGAAGGCAGTGGCAATTGCTGAAAACTAGGATTAAGTTTTATCATGCAGGTATTTTGTCATAGACAATTAAGTCCTGTAGACAGAGGCCAAAGGAGAGACAATGATTTCCTGAAAATGCAGAACTGTCATTGTGTATAGGTTAGGTTATATTCCTACATATAGCATTTCTGTTTCATCTGAATAACAGAAATGGATACAACACAAAGCCAGCTTTTGATTCTGGCCACTGTTCAATGGTAGTAGTTGGCAATACAAAGACAGTGTTTCAGTTTTGCTCATAATTTTCTAATAAAACTCCTTAAAACAGAGGCAGATGCATGGTTACTGATATACAACAATCACTCTAATGTATGGTGCTGTCCTTTAAGTAAGCAAATATTTTAAATTAAACTTAAAAAAGAGATCCACATAAAGTTTGTGTTTGATTTAGAGTTCCATAGAAATGATAAAAATATTTGCATACTAGAAAACTTAATTAACGATAACACCCTGTGCTGGTTTAAAGGTAAACCGGCAGGAGAAATGAACCCAACACAAAAGAGATTATAAGTCAGAGTTACAATTTAATAACAATATTACAATAAATGCAATGACACAAAGAGAAATTGGTTTTAACCCACAAAACCCAGAAATATAACCCAGCACCCTGGGGCACAAACACAAAGGGGTTTGTTAGCCCCTGTGCTGAATTCCACGTGGTTCCCCCAAGTCCGAATTAAAAGGAAGTGAAAAACCTGTTGGTGCAGCTGACGGTCGCAGTCTGGTTGAAACGGATGGTCTCCTCCTGTGGTGGTTCTGGTCCTCCTCTGAATCCAATGAGTTGTTCCCTGAGGTCTTCAAACCCCAAGATTATGAACCCTCAGGTCCAGGTGGGAGCACCAAGCCCCTCCCCCAGGGCGGGGAGTTACACAGTGGGTGATCTGACTCTGTGAGTCATTGGAATTGTTGATGGCCCATTAGCAAACACGCCCCCTCAGGCTGGGTGTGAAAGTGCTAATGACTCCCTGGAAGGGACTTGTCACAACTCTTATCTCACAGGCTTCTTTCACACCCAGCTTGCAGCCTGAGGGGTCAGGTGTGCCCTGGGCAGCTGCTGCAAATGGTCCATTGTTAACAGTTCTTGGGAAATGAATAGAGGCTGTAGAATACATAGTTTTGGTCATCCCCACACAGTGATAAACTGGTCCTACCTTCTGAACTAGGATACATCCAACCTGAGAGAGACTGGGATTTGATAATTTGCCTGCAAGCACTGCCAGGAGCAGAATACATACCTACTGAAGTCAGTTTCATAAGGCAATGTATGAAAAAAACCTGCTAACTTTCTGAAAAAAAAAAATCTAAGTTTAGTTTCCCTCTAAATCTACAGTTTTCTTGACTTTCTCCTTCCATACAGTTGGTGTTTCTCTTTTTTGTTGTTGTAAATACTTCAGCCTGAGATATGGTGTGCTTCTCATACTGTGCTGCAGTGGCAGGAAGGGTTTTTTTCAAAGCAAGCCAGAATGGGGCAGAGAGGCAATGTTTACATAAAGTAAGCTGTGTGAGAGGAACATGCCATAATTTGAGAATAACATATACATTTATAAATGTAGAATGGAACTGCTCAGAATTTTGCTAACAAACTGTTTGTATCTTAAGACTACAGCTACCGAGAGAGTGGCGTTGAAAAGACAGATTTTATTTCATTTCACGTGTGTGTAAATCAATTGGTAAAGAAAAAAATACTTATTTCTGGAGGATAAACGCTTACACTCTTTTCCTGGCCAGCCACAGTGAAGACAAAGCACTTTTGTGCAGATACATAAAGAGAAGAGAATATCTTTGAATTAAGACATTATGTCACGTGCATGCTGGGGACATTCTGCTATTTTTCATAGAGCCAAGAGAAGGAAAGACTTACTGTGATCAGTTGATGGATAAAAGAATTAGTCTGGTATTTCTCTCAATTACAGATTTGTTGTCTGTTACTTTGCATGAATATAATTTATTTTTGTTAAATGGCAACATAAGGTGTAAGAGGATTAATGGAAAAACAGATGCTGTTAAATACTTCAGTTTCCAGTAGCCTTTGAGTTCATCAAACTTGCTGTTCAAGTATGAGCGGTGCACCCTGTTTGGCTCATTAGACTATGTACGCTTTATCTTACTTTCCTATGTTTTCTCCAGCCCACAGCTTAAACTATCACCTTGATATGCTTGAAGATAGCAATGTTCAGCAGAGGTATACCACCAGTGATCAGTGTGTTAGTAGAATGTTGAGTCACTGGGTGGGCAACACATAGGGTTTGCTCAGCTCTTGAGTACCCTTTGTCCAGGCACTTGTTTTGCTTGACTGCCATGCCCCAGATATTTTTATGTTGGCGTTGAAATTCCTCAAATGTTTTTATGTGCATTTCTATAAACATTAGGCCCACTTAGGTACTGGATTTACAGGTTATGTTAAAGAACTCAGTGGTACTGTGTTTGGTTACTTCTATATGAATGATTGTTCATCCCCTTCATGAGAAGCCTATTTCTAGGAGATCCATAACAGCTGAAATGTGGTTTTGACTATTCTGTCTCTCATTCTCCCTCTCTTTCTTCTGAAGCATTTAGCATGCTATTGCGCAGTCTTGTAGGCCTTAACCTATGTGCAATGTTATGGTGGTGGGGGTACAAGAAAGGACTCATGCAGGTATCTTCTGAAGACAGTTAGTTTTTGCATTTCATGGGTCTGGACATTTTACACTGGGGTAAAAACCTACAACTTTCTGATAGCAAGTACATTGAAAGCAGTTGAATGCTTAAGTTTGGATTCTGTTGCAGAAGTTTAGCTTGTTTGAGAACTTGATGCTGTGGGACACAGGGGCACTTGGGCTTTGGATGAGGTATTACTTAGCAACCAGCTTGAGTTCTGCTGTTCCACTTCAGAGAAACTCCCTTATTGTAGTGGGGTGAAGGAAACACAACACCAATCTCAGCAACTTGGAAATGTCTGTCTGCAGAAATGTCTTCTGCTTGTAACATGGTACTAGAAGCAAAGTTCTAGTGGCTGACTCAGTTATGAGGAACCACGAAGGGCGAGAGGATTAAGCTCATTCCACTTTTTTTGCTTTTGAAGTAGATAACAGTTTTTGTGAGAGCCTTTGGGTGTTTTTGAAGCCTAGTGAGAAAAAACAACTTGGACCTCTGCATAGGAAACTTCTGCTTCAGTGAACATGGAACTTCTGCTGGGCTTTTAACTTCATTGCAAAAATACTTGCACTCCTGAAATCAGTTTGAGTGTAACTCTGTGTTCAAAATTAGGAGTAACTGGGCTTTTAAGTTTCTTTGAATATAAATATTAGTTCTCCCAAGGTAGAAGAGTATGGAGATATCCTGACTATGTTGCAGTTTCATATGGAAAATTGTAGTAAAATATTCTGCTTAGGGATTTGGTTGGGTATCAAAGGAGGTGTGCAGAAATTCAGTAAGACATAGTTTTTAAATCTTGCATGAAGAGAAATGTCTAAGGATGAAGCTTCTCTGTGCCAGAGTTAGGAACTGTGTATTCATTCAGTTTCAACTTGTATCTGTTGGAATACATGCACAGTTATACTAACACTCTTTTTTGAGCCCTCCCCTCATTTTGTAAGCATTTCTTGAGCAATTTGAGTTCACTATTTCAGCAAAATCTACTGTGACACTGGGCACTTCCCCATCTTGATTAAGCACCTCTTCCGGTGCTCACATCCAGACTTCTGACAATACCCATTGAGTTGATGTGAGTGTATGGATCTTTGGTATTCCTTAGAGTTGGGCAAATCTTATGTTTGCTGGGGCACTGCTGCATCTTACTGTTGACCTGGACTAGGGGGCACAACCCTCCACACTTCTTTTAAAACCCCTCTCAGCATGGTCTACCAGGCTTTCTCTTCCCTACTGTAAATCTTGCTAACCTGATGTTCGGTTTCCCTTATATAGCTACTGCTGTGCTTGGCTCTTCCTGCCCATTTCTCTTGTTGACAGGAACTGTTTGGCATGGTGACGGTTGTACTCCTCTTCCCCTCCCCTGTGGCAGTTGCTTTCCTAGCACTGGTGGATGACTAATGTCTCTACACTCTCCGTTGCTGCCCTGCTGGGCACTTTGCAGGCCAGTTGATTCATGCTGCATGAGAGATTGTCATGAAAGCTAGTAGCATCTCTTTGGCTCTCTTACAGGAGGTCTCGTACTGCCCATGATGGTCAGGTTCTGCAGGTTGCAACTCCCAGTAGCTCAAAATACATAAGCACTTTTAAAACCATAAAAAAACATGCCTTAAAGATTACAGGGGATAGTGAGGATCCAGTTTTACTGCTGTGCGGCAGCAGCATCTCCCTAGACTCTCTGAATGGCACTGTGCAGGTGCTGTACTTGATTGCTATAAAGTAGAGAGAATTGGGAAGAGAAGCAAATTCACAGGTCAAAATAGCATCCTAAGTCGCTTAGGTCTCGGTGTAGGGCTGAGAGTTAACAAGTTGTGATGGTTTGCTGATTAACTTGATCAAAGTAGCTGTGTCATTAATAGGTTTGGCAGCAAGGTAAATTGACTTAAAATATCCTTTGGTTCAAGTTCATGTATGTAGGGCATTTTTTTTCTGTGTTAAATTGTTACCTGATTCCAGATTAGAGACCATGAGATACCAGTTTATGAAGAAATGAAACAAAATGCTTCTGTTTTTATGTTTGTTCCTCCTTGTCACCCTTCTATGGTAATAGTAAAGTGAGCTGTACCAGCCTAAAAATTAGTTTCCTAATGATAAGGATGTCTGGATGTCTGCTCTGAGTTTCACTTTGATTTCAAAATAAAAATTACTGTCACTACTTTCATTTTCAAATATGGAGCTTTTATGTTAATTTCTGTGCCTGAAAGCACTTGGAGATCTTGGAGGTGCTACAGGAGTATTTCCAAAGAAGGCATTGTGTTCATTGTAGAAGAATCCATTGAACTACTCTGCAGCCTTTTATTTTTCAGAAGCTGCTTCTATAGAAATGGATGAACAAACCATTCTATAGGATTTGTGGACTTAAAGGTTTTCTGGAGTAGTAGAGCATGCTGAAACCTCTCTGGAAACACAGCTGTAGTACATGAGCTCCACAATTGGTTTTAAAGTGCCTCTAAAACTTGTCAGTTTTTCCTTCTGATTTAAATGTCTTGCATTTTTATTTCCTTTTTATGCATGAACAGGGAAACAGAGAAGCATTTTGTTTTACATTGACTACTTTGCATAAAATACTGTGGTTTCCCATAAGTAGTCTTAAACATCCAAAGTTTGGTTTAATATGACTTTTCTTGCATATGGCATTTTGTGTTTAAACAATATGACCAGTAATGGCAATAGCATTCTGGTTGGGATTGAACAACTGCTGTGAACACCGTTTGGCTTAGGGTACCACTGGCAAGGAACTGCCTGCCTTTTTGCTTTTCTGCTGCTGGTTGACAGATGACACTGAATATCCAGACACCCTGAATGGCAATTGCACAGGGAATAGTGTTACAGGACATCAGAGATTGTCAGCCATGGACATGTGGTTGTTGTGTTACTGGGTGAGTTAACCAGAGAATGAGGGCTACCTGGGGGGAGCCAGGAAAAAGAATTTATGACATGGTATTTGGAGTCCAGGAGGTGGGGGTTGGCCCAGTGGGAGGGTAGAGCAGAGTAGAATGTCCTTGGTGTAGCCTGTTTTTACCAGTCCCTAATATCTTGTCTGCTGATTGGAAAGCTCTTATCTGACTGGGTATTTCTTATACCTCTTACTATCTTGAGTAACTTGGATACTGGGGTATAGATGATAGATGCTTATCACTTGGTGAGCACTCTGATAGGGGTATATCACTGTTTGTTCTTGAAGAGATTGTCTTGTGTACACAGATGTTGGGTTGGTGATCTCAAACCCCTTAAACTGAAGTGCTGTCACCAGACACTGGGTATTTGATGCACGACAAGATTAATTACACTGTTAAATTTTAATCATGTTTATTGCTATCACTTTTTTCTTCCTAGTCTAGGCTTTGAACTACAGCTTAGCTTTCATGCTGTCCTATTGCTACATTAGTACATTAAGCTTTCCAAGGTAATATTTTAGAGTCTTGCAACTAAAAGAGCTTGTTCTACTGCTTGATATCTCCAGTCCCTTTTCTTACAGGAATGGTTTTATTTCTATCTCTTAAATGCTGCCAAGAAAGTTGTGTTTCAAATGCCTGTGACTATTTTATGTAGCTTTTAGTTATATGTTCTCAAGAAAAATTCCAACTTGACCAGAAAAACTGCAGCCAGCTCTTCTCTAAGAGCTCGTGTCTAAATGTCATGTCATTTTGGTTATGACCCATAATGTAAATTAGTGTTAACTGAGTGCCTCAGCTCTCTATAGAAAACATTATGCAGTTTTGAAACTGGCAAAATTATATCATCCAAAGGATCCAAAGCTTTGTTCAGCAGTTATTAGTTTATGTTTCTGATTATAAAGGTGAGTCTGCAGAGCACTCGTGAATACTTTTGCCATTTTCTGCTACAGAGAGGCTTCTTATCTTCACCAGTGTAAAGCAATGTAAGTAATTTCATGGGATTTCATTTCTTTGTAGATTATTAAATACTATTATACTGCTGCTTGCATTTTTCTCTTCTACTGCAGGTCTGATATATATGCATGTGCTTCTCATAATTTTATAGATTATTATTGAGGGTGTAAGGGAGTACTGTCTTTCCAGCCACAGAGGGTGGAGGAGGGTATTTCTTGCACAATCATGGGAAGAAGAAAACCAAAAGGTAACTGTAGGTGCTGTGCACAACATTTTTCACCTAAATGCCTTGGGTTTACCTTTGGTCTTCTATCTTGTGTTTCTTTTTGACATGGGACAAAGTTTAAACTCCTTCTTGTTGCTGTTTTGCAGAGTTTACATAACACTAAATGCTTTCAACAGCAGCTCAGCCTTTCACACACCAGCTCTTTCAGTCTTTTCACTTCTTAAATGTCTTATTCTCTTATCTGTGTTTTTAAATTCCGACCTGGCTGCTGTCCTGCACCCTTCTTTAAGAGTCCCAGCAGCCTGTCTAGTAGATGCACTACTTGGGTTATTTTTCTGGTTTCTGTACCCTGCATTCTTGCTGCTAGTTGCTTTCACAAAACTAACCTTTGTCAGATATTAGGCTGTTATAGATAAATGTCTGCATCTCGTCCAGTGGACTTGAACTGGTCAAGGAGTCAGAGCAGCATTGCATCCTGCCATGTTTGAGTTCAGTTTCTTCCCCTATCATAGGTCTCCTTTGTGGCCTCAACGTGGTCTTTAGTCTGCACCTTCTTTGGGGGTTTCTGTTGATCCAGCTGCATTAGTTACTAAGTAAATGTTCAGTACTGCAAACAGAGCTGTCCCCTTCTGTTGCTGGTCTTGAATCATGAACTTGGCTTTAATATCCACACAACATACAAGTTTGTGTGTTGAAACTACACTGGAGGTACTCCTCTGGGTCACTTTTCTACCCTAGAAAAGTATATTTATTATAGACACAGTGATAATAATTGTGCCTGAACTCTTACTTGAAAACAGTAACATCCTGGATAGCTGAGGACTAAAATTTGTATGGAAGGTACTTTGCAGGGATAATGAGCAAACACACAGAATATTAGATCTCCTTGTAAAAGTGACTGTACTGCTTTGATGTTTCTTTAACTATCCTTCCTGTGTCTCTAGCTTGACAGCAGCTAGAAACAGCACATCTGATGATGCAGAGGGTTAACAAAAGATGTATGTTTCCTAATGGACAGGTGTGATTAAGTTTTAATAGAAGCTTCATCAAAATGACTGTTGGATAAACCATTTCATAGAAACTACAGCTCTATTTTCTATGGATTTGGATAGTAATTACTGCCATGCCAGGGTATGGACTTTGGTTGAATACTTACGTAATTGTAACTTGAGATTTGTAGGACTATTGTGTGAAGGACTAAAATGTGAAGGTTATTTCAAGGATTCATTATTAGTCATTTTACAGCAACATTTCTGTGGCTTACCATGTATCTTCTGCTACTCTTCTGCTCAAGTGGATTGCTTGGCAGACTATGAGATTATTCCAGGCCAGAATCTTTTAAATTGCTAAATCTGAAATACCATATGCTGTTTAAAGAGGATACCTTAAACTGTATTACTATACTGCAGCTATAGAAGACACAACAGAGCAAAGCAAGCTGCAGTACCCAGTAGATATGCAGCATAATGTGCAAATCTAAACTGTGACCTTGGAGTCTGTGCAGTGTTTTCCTAAAGCAAAAATTATGTGTAACTTGCTTTGCAAGATTTCCACATGAACAAATGCTGTACTGTATAAAAATTCTTTTAGTGCTGTGCCTGCTTCTGTTTATCAAATCAATGTCTATACAGACTGGTGAAAAATTAAGTTAGATTAATTAATATGCCAAATTCAGCTTCTCTCTTTTTCAGATAAAAGCATTATTTTATTTGTAGGGAGACCCATTTTGTTTGCATGTAAGACTTGCTACAGAACTTGTGTCTGTACTACCTAAAATTTCATTTGTGGTTTGAGTCTGTCGTCTGACTGAAATTATGGTTTCCAGGGGCCACTGAGCCACTTTTACCAGACTAACACAGGAAATACTTGTGTTTCTGCTGCTGTGGTCTCTGCTGCCTTTTGGAAGAGAAGGCTATTGAAATAGGTCTAGACGCTGCAGCTGGGTGATGCATGTCAATCCAAGTTGTGTTAACTTAATTGCACAGAGTATGCAAGTTTTTAGGAGAGGACTGCTCTATTTCATCCTTTTTTCCTTTTTCATCCAAATCAAAAGCCAATTCTTCACATTAAGAAAGGGATACTTCAGACCACACCTTCTGCAGATACTTTTTCTCTCCTGAGACCTTTGAACACTGACTTAATATTTCCACCTCATTTGCTTAGGTAACCTGTTCACTACTGTTGTTTCTGCTGAAAAGAATCAGGTGATGTTTCTCAGGCAGACATACTTGCTGTGGCTGTTCAGCCTCCACCACCATGGTGAGCTCCCTTCCTAGTAATGCTTTCTCCCGCCTCTTCAGCTTTTGTCACCAGACCCTAGCAGCTTGGAGTCAGGCCAAGAGCAGGGGGAAAAGATGAGGTATCCCTGTGGCCATCAGCCTGGGCTTTGTTAGCATTGGCCCCCACTGAGCAGTGTTATCGCACATAGCAGTCTTGGAGTTTGTGGCTGATACTCGGTGCTAAATCTTACTGTCTCTGCGAAAACAGAAGACAGCAAAACAAAGCCTTTCTGATAGCAAAGGTTGCGGGCTGTTCTGAAACACATACATGTATGTTGCCTGTTGTGGTGTTGCTAGAGAGTCGGTTTTTACCTCACTACAGGACTGCTGAGTAACAGGACTTGGCTGCTGCTGGGTGCCCAGCAGCCTGAGATGGCTGTGGGGCCATGCCAGGGCTCCAACGCAGGCATCTGAGCAGCACCTTTCCTTGTGGACTTTAATCACTGATTAACCCACATAAAGGGTGGTTGGAATCAAACAGATTAAACCAGCACACAGTATCTGTGCTGCCATCTTGTGAAGCAGAATTTTAAAACACCTTTAAGATTATTTTGTAAATACGGCAGTGTTGTCATGGCAGCAGGTATCTGGTGTGGAAAAATGTTGCTGACATGATTTATTGCTGGTTTAGTGTGCTGTATAGGACAGGCAAGTTGTCACTGTTACTTTCTTCTATTCATCTGAATTGAATATGAAGTGCATCAGAAGGGCTTTGATCAGGGAAATTAATGTTGCAACAAACTTCATGCCAGTGTGCACAACTCAACTAAATGTGCAGTGAGATTTGTATTGTTTTAACACTTCTACACAAAGAATCCATACATGAATGTTTCATAGCTTTCAGTGTAGCTGTTGCTGAAAGTCAGTATCCCCCCTTGTGAAATCATAATTGTGAAAAGTTGAGATGCTGCTAAATCTAACACTAGCTGGAGACCCAGAGATATGCAATTTGAATTCCAACTGACTTATGGAAGTGTAAAAAAATTGACAACTGCAAGTTAATCTAAAATCTCTTGCTGAAGGATTTGACACTTTACGTGCTGAAGTTCTGAGATCTTGCATAGCCAAATTATGTGTGGTGTCCTCCATGTTAAATCTTGTATGCAACATAGGAGAACTGGTGACTGGGATGACCCATATCCCACTTTCTTCACCACACTGCTATGGTGATCCACAATCACAGAATTTGATTTCTTTTAGGCTGTAGTGGTTTGACTCTGGCTGGAGACCAGGCATCCACTAAAGCCTCTCTATCACTCCCCTCTGCTATTGGACAGGGGAGAGAAAATGCAATGAAGGGTTCATGGGTTGAGAAAAGATATCAAAGAGAGATCACTCACCAGATACTGTCACAGGCAAAACAGATTCAAATTGGGGATAGTAATTGAATTTATTATTAACAAAACCAGAGACGTTAATGAGAAGTAAAATAAATCTTAAAAACAGCTTCTCCCACTCCTCCCTCCTTCCCAAATTCTACCTCCTCTCACCCTGTTGTCCAGGGAAACAGGGAATGGGTGCTATGATCAATTCATCCCAGGTTGTTTCTGCTGCTGATCAGAAAGAAGAATCGTTCCACTGCTCCAGCGTGTGGGGTGCCTCCCATGTGAGACAGTCCTCCACGAACTTCTTCAATGTGAGTCCATCCTATGGGCAACTGTTCTCCTTGAACTTCTTTAGCATGGGTCACTCTTCCACAGGGTACAGACTTTCAGGCACAGGCTGCTCCATAGTGGGTCTCTCATAAGGTCACAAGTCCTGCCAGGAAACCTAATCCAGCATGGACTCCACTCTCCACAGGTCAGCAGGTCCCTGCCATGATCCTACTCCACCACAAGTTTCTCCATAGGTTCCAAGCCCTCTTTCAAGCATCTACCTGCTCCAATGTGGGTCTTCTCCACAGGCTGCAGTTGATTTCTGCCTCCCCCTGGGGCACAGCTGCCTTATCATGGTCTTCACCTCAGGCTGCAGGGGAATCTCAGCTTGGGCACCTGGAGCACCTCCTGCCCTTCTACTGACCTTGGTGTCTGCTTAGTTCTTCTCACATATTCTCACTCCTCTCTTCTCTGCCCACAATAACATCTGTTAAATAACTTTTTTTTTCTTCTTCTTAAATATGTTATCACAGAGGTGTTGCCACCATTTCTGATTGGCCCAGCCTTGGCCAGCGGCATGTCTGTCTTGGAGCCGCCTGGCACTGGCTCTGCCGGACATGGAGAAAGCTTCTGGCAGCTTCTCACAGAAGCCACCTCTGTGCCCCGCCCCGCTACCAAAACCTGGCCATGCAAACCCAATACACAGACAAAGTAAGTTTTTAGGATGGATAAAACTTGAGATGCAGTAGAAACCATCACTGGACTATGAATCTAGAGCCTCAAATTTAGAAGATGATTTTCCCAAGGTGTCTGGCTCCAGTAGTAAGTTGGCAGCAGAGGGCTCTAGCTCTGCCTTGAGATAAGGTTCCCAGCTCTAAGGAAAGTTTGGGGCTGAATGCACCAGAACATGAGGGGAAAAAGGGGGTCTGAATAAAGTAGTTTTCTCAGCTGCTCACTGGGGTCTTCACAGCCTCAAAGTCAAGCCTCCAAGTTTGTGCACTTTTTTATACTCATACTTTTTGCCATGATGGTATTCAAATTGTATGTATCTATATTCATGGAATGGCTGGAAGTTTTGCATGGATTTGCTCTGGAAATAGCCTGTGGCTGTTTGTAAAATAACCTTTTGCTAAGGTTTTTGTATCGTGCCAAAACTGGCAGTATAATGAGAACAAATTCCAAAGTTAACATACAGGTTTTCCTTACAAACAATTCAACACTGCCACCACCGCCCAAGACTCAGCCAAACAACACATCTAGATTGCTTCTGCTGCTCTCAACTTCCTTTATTTAAGAGAATTTGGCAGGTAACAATATCCTTTTTTGTATTAAAAAGCAAATGAAGAGTTAAGAGATGAGATTTCTTAACAAATTTCTAGATTCAGAAAATAGAGACATAGTATGGAAGAACTTTAAATGATGAATACACACTGTATTCATCATTTGTATTCAGACTGTGTATTTCTGAATATTTTCAGGTAAGTTTTGACTTACATACAAACTCACCACTTCACAGACATTTAAAGTTAGAATTTTAACTTTTTGCTTTGAGTCTGATTGCTGTTACTCGTATTTTCTAGCCACAAGAGTTTTTTTGTCTTTCTTTGGAATGAGATGTCGACATTGTAGTCTCTAGGTCAGCAATCTATTTCACTTGTGCTGAACTACACTGAAATGCTCTGGTTGTGAGCCAGGCAGGTAGTAAATGAATGGTAACTTATCTTACCTTCTCTTCATCACACCTTCTTCATAGTGGCATGCAGTGCTTCGAGCTTTGGCTCTGGAGTCCAGTCTTTTCTTTTCTGAGGGTCTGTTTCCCACAGGGTAAAAACCTAGTGCCCTTGAATCCACATCTTGCAGGATAAATACAAAAGGGCAAGCCAGCATAAGTATAAATTTTGCTGCAATATTTGTTGTGTGTCAAAAGTGATGGGCTTTGGGGTGGGTTGTACAACGTATTCTCTCTTCTCTGCTGAACAGACTTCAGCATTTTCAGTCTCTGTGTGTGTGTGTGTTTTGCTGACCACACAGTCAATGAGAACTTCATAACTGGCTGAGTTCATAGTGCAGCACTGGTGTTTCCAGTTTCCTTGACCTTGCCTTGAATAAGATTCAGCATTTTTTTTTTTTATTTTAAAGTTCAAGTCTGTGCTAATTGTACTGCTGCTATTTTCACAGAATGGTTAAGGTTGGGAGCGACCACAGTGGGTCATCTGGTCCAACCTCCCTGCTCAAGCAGAGTCATCCCAGAGCACATGGCACAGGATTGTGTCCAGTTGGTTCTTGAATATCTCCAGTGAGGAAGACTCCACATCCTCTCTGGGCAATCTATTCAGTGCTTGGACAAATGTGGAAACTAGATCTCTTGGTGAGCAGCATGTTCTTTACTGCTCTTGGGTCTGGCATAGAAGTCACCATTGTTATCTTGCCAGAAATTCACTGCTGAACACCTCTGCCTTGGATTGTCAAGATTTAGAGCAGAACGGAGCAAAGCAAAAGTAAATTGTACCTCAGTTACTCACTCCTGGCAGACTCTCAAGTACTATGTATTGGAAATCAAGTTTTCAAGATGTATTTCCATTGATCAGATCTAAGTTTGGCTTTTTGTCCAAGACAAATCCTTTGTTTCTGTGCTAGCAAGTACTGCAGTATTATGAAAATAAAAGTAGGTTTTACATATACACACTGGTTTATGATCTCAAGAATAATCTTTAGGAAAATATCTGCTTATGTTTGTTTGACTCAAATGATAAGACTAAAACTGACACAGTTAGCTCTGCAGCACTGTTCAAATGATAGCTAATTTTTGACAGTGCTGCCTAGAACTTCAGCAATATGCTGTATTCTTTAATCTGCGTCATGAGATTGACTTTTGTCCCTCCATCATGGAGTAGGGTTTGCAACTAGCCTTCAGTGACCAAATCAACTGTCATATCCACCACTGTATCAGTTTTTCATGGCATACATCTTTTCACTGAGTTAACATTATTAAAAACACAGTATCAGTTACGGGGTTGTTGTAGAGAAAGAAACGGCAGAAATGCATGTGCACACTTGATAGCTATAATAGTCATTCCACAGGCCTCATACTGAAGAAAAACCTACCAACTAAGATAGACTTATAGGCCCTTCATCTTGTATGGTAATGGTGTTAACTCCTTTTTTTGAGGCAACACTTTCTGCAATAGACTTAAATCTAATGCTGATGCTGCAGTTCTCTGTGTTCAGGAAAACAGTGGGTGAGGCAAAGGCAATGCTGCTTCTTTAGTCCTGAAGAAAAATTAATTGCTCCAAAGGTACCTATAAATCCTTACTGCCACGCAGATATTCTCTGTTTCACTTAAAGAAACAAAAGTACAAAGATTTCTAGTTTTCTTAGTCCAATCTGCTCCTGATGACAGCACCATGTCATATAATAACCTTCATAAACTAGGCAAATCGTGTCTTAAAATTGAGGAACCTCACAAGGTTGGAAGTAATACTTCTTTCTGTTTAAAACCACAATTGCCTTTTTACTGAATCATGTAAAGGGAACAAAATTTCTGTAATTGCAAGAAGCATTGGGAAGAAAAGCACGGCAGATGTGTTGGTAACAGGAAGTTCAACATGACCCAACCTTTCTTGCAGCCCAAAAAGGCAGTGGTGTCCTGAGCTGGATCAAAAGCAGTGTGGGCAGTAGGTGACTGGGAGGTGACTCTGCTCCTCTATTTTGCTCAAATGGTGTGACCCTATTTGGAGTGCTGCATCCAGGTCTGGGTTCACCAGCACAGGAAGGACATGACTTGCTCTAGCAGGTGCTAGAAGATGGCCACAGAAGTTATAGGGCTGGAACACTCCTCCTGTGAGGACAGGCCTCATCTGGGAGAGCTGGGGTTGTTTACCCTGGAGAAGAGAAAGCTCTGGAGAGAACTTTTGGCACCTCCCAGTACCTACAGGAGTCCTACAAGACAGCTGGAGAATGACATTTTAAAAATACATACAGTAAAAGGACAAGGGGTAATGGTTGAGAAAGGGTAGGTTTCGATTCGATGTTAGGTAAAAATTCTTTATTGTGAGGGTGGTGAGACAGTGGCATAGACCAGAGAAGTTGTGGATGCCCTATCCCTGGAAGTGTTCAAGGCTAGGCTTGATGGGGCTTTGAGCAACCTGGTCTAATGGAAGGTGTCCCTGCCTATGGCAGAGGAATTGGAACTAGCTAATCTGTAAGGTCCCTTTCAATCCAAATCAATCTATGATTCTATGATGTCTCAAGAAGTTCTAAGAGAGAGAGTAACAGAGTTGAGAAGCTGTTTGCATAACTAAGTTAGAAGGTTGTTTTTTTCATTAGCAGGATTTAATTCAAATCCTAGTTTTTTACTTCCTCTGATTAAACATGTGAAAAACAGAGTAAATCCTTTCACAGTAGATCTTGTTGTAGCTAATTTCTGCAACTTCCAGATATTGGTAAAGCATATCTTATGTGTAATAGAGCTGTAGCTACGTTCTCAGTCTTGGATACTGATTACCAAAAGCTGTAAGTTATAGCTGACCTGTTGCTGACCCCTGACTTTTTCTAGGAGAGATACAACCTACAGATTTTT
>VWZD01012971.1:0-73011 GCA_013396695.1 Sakesphorus luctuosus
TGCAGAAAGAACTGTTCCTGGCCCGTATTGCCAAAGGAGACTTTCCACTGTGCCTTTTGTGACTGGATTTGCCTATCCCATATCAGCCGTTTTAGCCACCAGCAGCTTGCAGCAAGCGTGGGTAGTGCCCTTCCCAAATCTTCGTTCGCGAAGCCTAACCATGATGATGATAATTTTATAATCTTTATCTTGGGAAGGAACTAGTGCTTTTGAAGAAAATTGTCTTCAAAATAACTAATTTTATTTCCTGAATAATTGTGTCATACTATTTTTTAAATTCATTTTCCAGAGAGAGAATTATAGTATTATATTTTATGATGTCACACATTTTTTTTCAGCATAAGAGAATACTTCAGATGGGTAATAGCAACAAGGTGGCAATGCTAACAAGATTTACTCCTCTAGCTCTGACACAGTGAATATGTACAGTGAGCTACAGTAAGCAAGGCCCATTTGGCCCTCTCTAATTTGTCCTAATTAATTTGTCCCAATAATTGTCCAAACTGGCAAATTCATTTCAGGAGAAATTCAGGAGAAAAACTGTTCCTAGTTACCAGTGCAGATTAAAGTGAGCTGCCAGAGTTGCAAGAGGGAGCTAAAAAGGCATCTGGCTGTATTATGCCTGGAGTTAGCTGGAGCTGTCAGTCTACCCTTCCTGAGTACCCTCATTTGAGAAAAGCACAAGATCTTGAGTGCCTCTTGTCCTCTGTGATTGCATCTGCACTCCAGTACTGCCATCCTCTTGGAGTTTGGCTGAGCCCCATGATCACTGAGACTTGTTTGCTGTTTTCTCAGCATACCCAGGGTTGTTCCATTGTTTTTTTCCAGCCCTTGTTTGCCTTCCTGCTGCTGAAAGTCAGTGCACACAGATACTGCCTAACACTGTCAGTGTGGAAACCATGTCAAACTGGTACCCAGTAATGTTGTCTGCGGCTTAAGCCAAAAACTGCAGCCAGTGGCCTGACTTCACAGCATTCAATTAAAATGTTGTGCTTATTCATAAGCTTCCTTGACGTTAATATGAATAAAATGGCAAAAAGCCTATATTTTATATTCTGTCATTTCACTCTGCATGACTAGTACTGTAACTTTGCATGCTCCCACTACACTCATACAGATTACACTTACAAATTGCCCCTCTGAATAAAGAGCACTGTGCAGGGATGACAAGTATTGATTTTCAATCTCCTTCCAAAATGACTCTATCATTGCAAGTAAGTCAGGCAATTTGCCTCACTTTACACTTCAGGCTACAGGCCTCAGATCACATTGACAGGCCTGATCCTTCAGGAGATGTTTAATTAGAAAAGAAATGAAAGGAATTATTGTAAATCAGCACTTAGCAGTGCTACAGAATTTGTAAAGCTCCTTCTTCCCCCCAGTATGAGCTGATTTTACTCTCTTAACCTCATCAGGAAGCTTGAGGTGGTTGTTTCACATAATTAAACCTGATGCATTTTCTCTAGGAAACACCTCACATGGTCTAGCCTTTGTTTTGCTCTTCCTTGCCAGCTCCTCCTGCACTGCGGTGCCCCCAGCAGGGCTTCCCTTCCCCAATGGTGGTGCCCGGCACTCCCTGGGCACTTTTGCTGTCAGAGCTGTTTGAGCTGAGCTGTGATTCACACACAGTTCAGGAGCCTCCCACGGGCAGCAATCACAGCCCTGTCCCTGCTGTGGCACTCAGAGGCACCACTCGCTCCCCCCAGATCCACCCAAAGGCTCCTCTGGCTGCAAGACCCAAGTGAAGCCCTTGGTTAAATCTGCTCTTCCATGAATGGCTGGAATGGCTGGAGTCTTTGACACTTTGTATCACGGTGCTTTGGAGTTGTTGTAAGGTGGGAGCTTCTTTTTTTTTTTTTAAATCTAACCCAAACCACTGAGATTGGCTCAATTGATTCAAACTTGGTGCTAATAACACCAAAGTCATGGGTTTGATCCCCGTGCGGGCCATTATTCGGTGATAATGAAAAAACCACAAGGTTTAGAAGCTTCCTCACCTCGGCTCCATGTTGAATCCTCTCTCTCACGCAGAGATCTCTCCTCCCTGCTCTGGCCTCACCCCTCTGCTGCTCCACCTGCTCATCTGGCTCCCAAAACAGCCACCAGGCAGCCTCAAATCCCAGACTCCCCCAAAATACAGTGCAGGTTTTTGAAACGTGCCCATGCAGGTGTCTGCAGGGCAACAGATGGCATGGAACAGCAAATCCTGGACACGTGGTGTGCTTACTGTAGTGTTGTTCATAGCAGGTCACTTCATAGGAATGACATATCAACGTTACTATCTTGAAAGGGCTCCAGGAATAACCTCCGTGCCTTTTAAGTACTTGTTAAAAAAGGAGTATCTCCAAACTAAAGAGAAGGATGTAACATTTGTGACACTGCAAGAGGTTTTAAAAAAGTACCTCCTGTTGGAATGCAGTAGGGAGGAAAAATCCTCCTACAATTTTATTAAAACTTGTTACAAATGCTGAGTGCAATCATCCATCACCTTGTATAGATTACTATTTCTTCTCCGTAGTGTGAGAAATGAAACCACTTGTTTACTGCAGCAATGATGCATGGAGAACTACTTCCAGAGCTCCCAGATGTGCTCCCTCTGCCACTCACTAGGAAAGGGGTGGGGGAGTGGGGGAAGAGGGGGGGGAAATTCCCCCCTAAAAAAGCCAGCAGGGAGGTTTGGATGCCAATGGGCTCCAAGGGGACTGCAGGTGACACATTTTGCTTCTGCAGTGCAGAAGTATTGAGGGAGAGAGTGTTGTGTGAGCGGTTTTCAGCCTTGTTAGTGGAGGTTCCTCAGCTGTCTTCGGCTGGATGGGGCAGTCGATGAGCCCTCAGCTCCTCTGTGAGCAGTGTCAGAGCCTTTTCTGTGGCACAAAGCTCTTTGAGTCAAGGACAGCAAAAAACCTCCACTTCAGATTAATTCCTATTTTTGCTGCAAAAGGTCAGGAAAAAGTCATTATAGTTTTACAAATGCATAGAAACATCTGGAATCTTCAGTATTCCTTTGAACAGTGCTGTCAGTGTAAGCTCAGTCAAGCCTATGGACTTCAACTAATGCTTTGCTGTTAATTGAGGTCACCCAAGATGCCTGAGACTTCTTCCTTTAGTGTTGTGAGGAATCCTGGCTGAAGAACAGCCTACTTGCTATTGGCACTCATGGCTTGCCAGCTGACTGTGTACAAAAGTTTTCAATAAAGAGAGTGTCATTCTAAAGCATGTGGTAACTCAGCTCTGAATCATTGAAGTCATTGAAGGAAATACTGGATGGATTTTTTTTTCCGAAATGATTCAGGAGTTTAGAGAAGAGGAATCATTGTACTAAACAACAATAAAAATCCAACCCTTATGAACTACTTTTAAAATATGTCATGATTAAAATATACTTTTCTGCTCAGAACTCATTAGAATAAACCCAAATACAGAGTGCTTTATTACAACCACTGTTAATATTTTCAGGAATTTCCAACTACTTCAACAATTTGTTCTGGCACTGAAAAGGAAAGCTTTGATTTCTAGTGTTCTAAAATCATGAAGTTGTTCTGTGTACAACACAGCTAATGAAGTCAAGCTTCCTGTGAAGTTGAGCTTTTTGTTCCTTTTTTCTCTTTCTCTCCAGAGTAACTACAGTCTTCTGACATGTCCTTTGTGAGAGCCACACTGAGCAAGACAGGCCAGACAGTGACCCTCAAACCACAGTATGAACAACTTAGATCCATGTGCCTTTTCCCTGGCAGAGGTGTTCATTTGAGTCCCTACTCTAGCTTCTTACTATTGGTCATAAATTTGTAGGAACGTGATTGTCTTTGAATTGTCTATTTCTATGTAAAAGTTTGTTAAAACAGGCTACCAGGTTCATAAATTTGAAAAAGAAATGAGACCAAAAAACCCTAGTTTTGTGAAATTTCTAATGCTGTTTTTCAAAATGTTGTTTGCACAGCAAAGCCGTAGAACAGCATGAAGTGTGAGAGCCACTTTGTTCTGGTACAAATTGTCTAGTAATTATAGAAACTAGTGTACCATGGGTTAGAAGTCATACATTAAACTAAGCTAGACATTTCAATAGGATGAAATGGCAAAGATCCAAGATTTTGTAGCATTAGAGCCAAGGTTTTACAACTTTGACAGGTCATGTCACTGAACAAAGAAAAGGCAGAAGTCTAAAAGTGTTGAAGACACTTCAAGACCACCCCAAGGGATGAAGTCAGGAGACCACTACCCAAATTCGAAGCCAAAAGGAAAGCTCCGACCAAGATTTCACTCAGTCACTAATATGGAAATTAGAAGGTGTTAACTATGAACTTAAGACTATAAATGCTTTATTTTACACAAACAAGTTAGGCAAGTTTTGCCCAGTATGAACTGGCTTGTCTCCAGCATTGTCAATAAATACCTTGCTGCTATTAGAATACAAAACTTTCTCTTAGCAGTTCTTTTCTTGTGGCGCTTTTCTCTATCAAATTCCTGGAGGGTTGCTTTGGCTTGGTGGGAGCTTGACAATGTGGTCACCAAGGCTTGTTTTCTTGAGGAGATCAAGTCACTGTGGCTCAAGTTCCTAGTCATTATCTTGGGAAATCCAATTGTATTTTCAGAACATTCCAGAATGAATAATGCTTCCTTTACTACCAAACAGTGACTTTACACATGAGTTTTAAACAACTGTAAGCCACTGAAGGGAATCCATAGTGTAGCACAGCTGAATGATCAAACATGCACAGGAGTTTTGCAGCCTGGAGAGAGGGGACAATGTACTTGACCAAAGTCTCCTTCCACAGCTGTTGAGGGCTGCTGAAGAAGCCAAGACTCCCCACCTAGTTCTAAAGGGATCTACAGTCTCTGGACTGCATTCTTTGCCACAGATAGTTGTGGTTTTGTGCAGGGTAGGGAGCTCCTACACGCAGCATCTTCCTCAGCCCCAGCTTGCCAGGGACTGTTATTGCTGCTGAAGCTGTGATAGCATCAAGTTTGCTGCTGATGGAGGGGATATTTCTTGCTGCAGCTTCTGCTGTTGTTTTAGCTCTTTTGGAAAACTAACAGCAGCCTGAAAGTTGCTTAACTCAACTTAAGAGTCCCCAAAACCAAAACAAACTAGTTTCCTATAGGTCTCTTTCACAGCATTTCAGCAGTTTGCCATCTCTGGCAGATTTGCCACAGCAGTCGGGTAACACAAACTTAGTTCTCCTGGCCAGAGAATAGCACCAGTGCAAATACTATTTTAAATTTGCAGAGAACATAGCTTTTTAACAAAAATATCACTGCCCCTGTCATGCAGGTGACTGGTCATGCCAAGTGCCCTTTCCTCACTTGTACCCTGTCCTAGTGGGCAGCTACCAGGGGCTCTCCTCCCTATCCACTGCCAAGTACCAACAGAGAGTTCCCCTTCTGCTCCCTGTTCTCAGGGCTTTGGCTTTCCAACATTACAAGAACATGCAAAGAATAAAAGAATAATAGAATCTTAGCACCTTCTTCAGATTGTTTTTTAACAGAATCTCTGCTGTATTATGTGCAGCTCGTGATTTTAAAATCATTTTGCACTTACAAATAATTTTTGTTTGTCTTGGGTTGAGCTGGCAAAACGCCAAGTGTCCAAGACAGAGTGAAAAGGAAAGAAGAGGGAGAGGGAAAAAACCTCCAAACTAGGTTTATGCTGAAACTAACTATATGTATTTATATAAAAAAGAGAAAATTAAGAGAAAACTACAATATAACACACACTTACACAAGTTATATATAACAAGAAATAACCTCCTACTCCCCAGTTAATACAAAGTAAAGTCTATTAACAAAATGTTTCTTCTTCCCTGAACTCAAACAAAAGGCAAGTAGCAGCAGCCAGAGCAGGGCTTAGCACATTAGAAGAGCTGCAGGACCTTCTCCTCCTCGTTCAGCCATGATGGAACTGACTAAGCCACTCCCACACACGGGGTTTTACCCCTTTTGAGATGATGTCGTAACATGGTATGGAATACAACACCATTGGCTAGAAGAAGCCAGCTGTTAGCTAGCCTAGCCCAGCTCAAGTCAGCTGACAATCCCAGGCCTGGTCTGAACTCCAAAGCCCAAATTTAGGCCCATCAGCCAAACCCATAACACTGTTAGAAAATGGAATCATAGAATCATAGAATATCCTGAGCTGGAAGGGACTCACAAAGATCACTGAAGTCCAGCTCCTGGCCCTGTACAGAGCAGCCCCAAGAATCACACCATGTGCCTGAAAGCAGTTGCTTATTTTCAACTATTCTGTAATATTTTTTACACTTTTTTGTTTAAAAAAATCTATTAATCTAAATATGCCAGAATACAGGCCTTAATTTTCACTGCAGAAGTTATTTATATATGCTGCAAAAGAGATTAGAATCATGCTTAATATAAATCTTTTTTCCTTTCAAAGCTCTTATGATGTAGGTACAAGCTGTACTATACAAATGGGGAAAAGGAGGACACAGGGAAAGTAAATTACTGAAGACCATACAAAATTAGCAATAGTACTGATTATCACTAAGTATTCTGTTGCTGTTATCTCAGGAAGGAGGGGGAAATAGAAAGTATATATTAATTTCAAAAGCTTCAGATCAGTGAAGAAGGAAAACGCTTTCCCATGCCTGGCAGGAATGAGTGTTGGAGGGCATTGCTGCACCTCCTTTGTTGTGTCACAGTTCTGAAATTCCATTATTCTTGCTGTTATTTCAGTTGCTTCTTGCCTAATGCAGGCCCTAATCCTCAATTTACCATGGTGGATTACTTACATGTGGGGTGTGAGGGGCACTCCTGCCCAGGGCCCCTGACTACATGGGATGGCCTTTGGGGCAGAGCCATTTGGAGCAAGAGTGGCCCATTTCATGTCCCTGTGCTGCCCCCGTCAGCCACCACCTTTACTCTCTCAGTTCAAACTGGGAGGAGTGAAAAATGGCCCAACCTTTTACTTCCCAACCTTTGTCTCTTCTGTATCAAAATAACTAATAATCCCCAGTGCCATTTCCTTGTGCTACTGCCTCACTTTCTGAGATAACTTCCGAAGGAGACCTTTTCACTAAACTACTTTCAGCATGCTCAATTTAGTTTTTCAGTTATGCTGTATGAGTCTTATACACAGTCTATTTATTGAACCAGACCAAAATACTCCACTTTACTTAGAATTAAGTACTAAGAATGTTAACTTAATTGCAAGGATTAATTAGGTTTTTGAAACTCTGTTCCTACTGAATAATGCATGTATGTGAAGGGAAAGAGGCAAGATTTGGATGATGGAAGACTAGCTGGTTACTAGTTGCTCACCATCTGATCAAAGTGCTGACCTTTACTTTCACCAGTTCCCCAAGAAAGACCCCGCTTCTTGTTTGGAGTTGTTTTCCTTATCAGTTTTGCAGTTTCCCTGTACACATCGTTCCTATTTTGAGCAATTTCAACTGGTACTGTTTTCCAAGCACACCAGCCCTCTCACACTACTCCAATATGTTTCTAAAGAGAAGGAGGAATATTTTTCTTGAGGGGACACTTCAGTCACAGGTTGTACTGGAAATCCCTTTTCCTTTGTTGCTCTGCTGCTTTGTCCCACATTCCCTCTAACCTTAGCCTGCATATCTGGGATTCTCCATCCTGTCTGGAGAAAAACCTTGCTGTCATTCCAGCTGCACTTGAGCCTATGTGGTCTGACGCAATCATCTCATTTAAGCTGCAGTTTAAAAATAAAATCCTCTCCACAGTAATTATAGTGTTGCATTAGAAAATACTGGATGTGTACATATTGCATCCACAGCCTCTACCCTCTGCACTGAGATAGCTGAACCATCTGCTCTCCTGCTCCCTGTTCTTACTCCTGCAGACATTAGATAAACATGTTGAGAGAGCAGCAGGCTGTTGCAGTCATGACATATCTGAGCTGTGTTTAAAGTCAAAAGCCTTTATTTACAGCTTGGTGAAGAGGTAGGACTCATAATGGAGGGCAATAAACCAGCTCCATAGCAGTTTAATGGTTCAAAGGGAGACGAGCCATGTATGTCAACCTGCCACTTCTTTAAAATGGAGAAGGCTCCAAAAAGAGAAGAGGAGATGGAGGCCTTGCTGGTTACCATGAGATGGCCTTCAGAGCTGTGGATTGGGTTTGGAGGCAGACAAGTGGGGTAAGTTCTGTAATTCGGCTTCTCAAAGACATCGCAGAGCTGCCTGAAAAGAAACTTGCTGGCTTTTACCCAATGCATAGGGTTGGAGCAGCATGAGATGTTGGCAGGAATACTTGAAGGAGGATAACCCTCTCTGGGACAAGTTGCTACAGCTGCTGTTATTAGAAAAATAGATGTGAGGTGTTTCTCCATGTTTGGAAAGGAAGGAGAGCAATGAAAGGGAAGGAGTAGTGACAGGATGGTCCAAGAAGTCTCTCTGGTGCCTCACTGCAGAAACTTGCAGAATTCATTGTCCACCTTTGAACAGAAAAACAGTTTTTATCAACCAACTTAGGCCAATATCAGCTAAGAGTATTTACAACAACACTGAGTAGCTACTACATCTAAACTAATACCGTGAATCATATCTGGACACTGACTGGGCCTCTGCAACGTGAAGACGTGTTCAGCCAACCCTTCAGTGCCATGAATCCAGGAAAGCAGTTCATATGGACCCCCAATGTGTTGCATTGGCTGACTGAGCCTTGTAGGACCTGACTCTGGGATGCAGTCCCCTGGTTTAGAGCTAGATAATGGAAATTACCTTTATGCCAAGATAATGGAGTGGCTAAACCGATCCAGGATAAGACTCCTACAACTCTAGCTTGCAAAAAATCCCTAGGCCAGGTTTGACAAGCTCAGGTTCTCTGGCAATGTGTGCGCATTTTCCCTTCCTCGTTTCATCAGCCTTTCTAATTTTAGTTGTTTTCTCTCTGATCCTTGCAATTCAATTGTACTGATTTCTTGAGCATTAAACATACATGAATGTTCCACTAGTCTGCTTAATGGCCCTAGCAAAGAGTGTTTCGACTCATTGGCAAGGCAGCTGGAGCAATCACTGAGCAAAATCTACTCTTGCAGGATTGGATGTTGGAAACAGCTTTTTTTTTTACCAGTGAGTGTGTGAAGTTATGATATTACAAATGGCTCCTGAAAAGTGATAAATGAACTTCAAAATGCAGCATAATGATAATTTCAAGTTGGGGCTGTATTTTGTTCTTGAAATGCTATGCACATTTTCTTGAGATGGGAGAAAAGATCCCAGAGAGTGAGGCTTCGGTAGCCAACTGAAACCCACTTTGGACTTTGGCAATGACTTGTTCATGAGCTTCAAGTTCCACATCTCTAGGATGGTGTTAAGGAGGATACAGCTGAGGTGGCTTGCCAAGAAGTGTTTTGGAAAAGTTAAAAATGCAGAAATCTACAAGCCTGAAACATGTCACAGCTACTGCCTTGCAGCTCCTGGTGGTGGCTGTCATGTTGCAAAATTTCAGGAATTCAAGTTTATGTTGGATTGGCAGTAAATTCTGAAATTCTCTCTCAGATTTTTTTGAGTGAAGAAAATGTTCTTGCACCAAACACTTTGTAGTATTTACATTTTCTGCCAGAGATTAAGAAAATTATTCTAATAACTGAGTCCCAATCTAAAGTGCCAAAGATGCTGGTTCTTTAGACTAAACCTATTACTCAGTCAAGCTGAACAGAATTTCTTCACTCTGGTTCAGGAACATATCCAAAGTTGTTGCCAGCTGATTTCTGCTCTCTGCAGATCTACCAGTGGTGCTGTCTGTAGGATTTTTCTTCTCTCTTGAGCTTCATCCAGTGAGTGTTTTATCCAAAGTCCTTATCTGACTATTAAAGAGGGCAGGGAGGAGTTCATAAGGAGCTTCTTGTTGCAGTTTCAGCAAGGCACAGCTGTTTTCTCCCCAAGCTGAAGGTGCTGTGTCTGTTACTCTGTGGTGCTTCTTGGCCTGCTCGGGCTAGGCAGTGTCAGTGGCTGCTGGGAGCTCCTGCAGTGGAGCACCCTGTGGATACAGACTCCTACCCTGGGTTCATTTGTAGCCACTGTACAGAAAAGGAATAAAGGAAATATTTCCCCTTCATCCATCAGTATCCTGATGACTCCTGTTCTGGGGTGACTGGCTGAGAACACAGGACTGTCCCAGCATGGTGTTCATCAGATGCAAAAGGAACTGTGAAGGGGAGGGAACCGAGAGCGAGATGGCACACTCAGGACCTGCACCATGCCCTGCAGTGTTACAGCTTTGATTGTCCACATTACTCCTCAGAGAGGAGAAATCATCTTCCCCTGCAGAGGAAGTGTAATGCCCTGTGTCCAATTTTCTTTTCATTGCTGTTTTTATTATGGAAACAAAATGTTCACTGATTCTAAGATGAAAATGGAGAAAGCTAATTTTTGTAGTTCTTGCTAATAAAATTCTTAATGTGTTCCTCTCCCATTATCATAAAGATTGTTATGGTTTACTTTATCTCCAGAATCTTATTATTTTCCCCAGAATCATGGGCATTTCTTATCTTCAAAACTATTTTCATCTATGGAGATATTCCTCCTTTATCTTATCTTCACCCTCATAGTTAGTATGAGCATATCTTTATTATCCTACTTCTCTTTTCAAAATGATAAGTGGCTATTGATCACAACAGCCTTAGAGTCTTTAGAAGATGTGGCAGCAAAACTACTGGAAGCACAGGGTACAAAGAAATTCTGAGTTTACAATTAACCAAAAATCTGATAGATAGCAAGGTAATACAAAGCCATTTACAACTTATTAATTCCAGGAGTATTGAGAAGTGTTAGAGTAATTTGCTACATTTTGAATGCTGATGATGATACACTGAGCTGGGGCCCTGTTCATATTGGTAAAATGCAGGTCAAGCGCACACACCAAATGTTGTATGGTTTGGGAACAGGTTGTAATAATCTGACTTTACTGGAACCAGTCTGCCTGCCTGCCTTGTGCCTGAGCATACTTAAAAATGTGTTACAGTGAGGGTTAAAGGGCTGCTCTCCAGCCATAAGGTACTTTTCCCTCTAGAAATACTTTGTACCTTTTAAGGACCTAAGCAAAACCAAAGTTATGCAGTTGCAAAGATTTGTTGGGAAAAGACCTCTGAGCTGGTGGCACTAACACCTATGATTTACAAGCACAAGAATTGTTCTGAGAGCAGGACAGCTGAGTGTGGCAGCTCAGCTGCACAGACATGGGGCACAAAGCCACCCAGAGTCTGAAAGCTGACTCAGGAACAGAAGGGCCTCTTTACAGAAAACCAAGAAAGACAGAAAGAACAGAAATCCAGGGTGATTCTTACTTGTGTAAGAAGTGCAAGAAGACTGTAGTGTGTTGCCCAACCTTTGCATGTGTATGGTGGCCCCACTGACCACCTGCAGAGCCAAGGGGAACATGGAAGATGTTCAAGGTGTCACAAGGAGCACTGCGGCTCACTCACACTTCCCTTCATGGGCTTCTGCCACTGTCTCTGTTTGAGCTGGTCTGATAGTCCTGGCTGATAACCAAAGGAGACAGCACAGTTCATCTTAAGGCACTGAAGCCTGTTTGACTGTATCTAGGCAGCATCTAAACAAAAGAATTGTTAAGGAATTCTGTGAATTTGACTTGTGAAATCCTTAAACTTTTATGTGTCCTTCCCTGAGATGGCAGCAGGAATCTAGTAATGATCATGACATGAAGACTGAAACGCCTCTGAGCTGTGCAGCCCCACACTGGAATTCACCTGTGTTTCCTTTTGACACCTGGCCAAATGAGTTGCTTTTTCCTGGAATAACCTGAAAGCTGGTAGCAAAGTGGGAGCCAGAGTGGTGATGGATTGCCCAGGCAGCTGCAGTGACTCCGGTGTCAGTGGGTAACAAGGCAGCTGGAATCCTTTGTTTTTCCAAATGTCCCCTCCATCTCCTTTGAGCCATCAGGACATGCAGAGCGTATGAAGTACAGCATGAATGAGGCCAGCTCTGCTGCCAGCACACGCTGCCAGCAGGATCTCCAGTTCAGACCCTCACTCCTGCCATTAATCTCTCTTGCACTGAGCCAAATGCTCGCAGTGGCTTTTCTTCACCCTGTCTCTGCTGAAAGCAAACTGTTCCAATTGCTGCTGAGGTGAGAAGGAGAGGACAGGGCAGGCTGTGCGTCAGACAATCAAGTCACCACCAGATGGGAAAACATACAGCTCTTGTTCTGCTGGAGCAGGACTGGCCTCTGAGCACATTGCTATGGCAACCTCAAGCTCTTGGGTGACAATGCCATCAGAGAAACCTGGAAGTTGTACTGGCTGCAAGGAAAGTGTTTTTGAGGCTCTCATCACTCTTCCTTTTCACCTCACCATTGAACTCAGACCACCACTGAACTTGTCCAATGCTGTTGAGCACAGGAATTAAGATTCCTGGAGACACAGGCTTTTCTGTTGTTTTTTTTTCATTATAGGAGTCTCTGCTGTAATGTCCACACATTGCTTGTACAAACAAAGACAATAGAAGGATAAAAACTAATTATAGTGGCTGGCAAAAAGTGGTGGAGGCTCTCTCCATGCTGGCAGTAGCTCACTTGACATGTGATTAATGGTGGTTAATGTGGGCACAGCCAAAGCTTGTACAACCCTAGATAAATAATAATGAAGTTTAAAATGATATAAGCTCCCTGAGTTAATAATTTTAACAGGCTTTGAGAAATGTTGCTGTTCTCATGGTAACAGAAAAGCTGTAATTTCATCTCTAATTTGAGCATGCCTGTATAATGTGTGCAGATAGCTTTCTGATGCGAAATTCTTTTCTTTCTTTAATTGAAGCCTTTTTAATGCAGTGATATTCTTGTGTAGTTTGGGCAAACAATTCAAAATGGACAAATTAGCACTAAATACACCATTGAAAAGTGCAGTCAGAATTACTTGGAACTAAACTGGTATTGCTGCTTGCAACCCCTGGTTTCTATATCAATAGATGCCTGATACTGATGTATCTGGGCATTGCTCAGAGCTCTTCAGGAGATTCTATATGCATTTGTATCTCACTGGTGGTTGCATTTGTAGAGTTGCATTCATTAAATGAAAAAGAAATGCATTCACTGGTCCTCATCTCTCTTCTACAAACTCATGTGCTCACTTTTGGAAAACAGATACCTCTAGAAAAAAGACTCTCAGAGATCAAAACAACCCAAGAACTTGGACAGTCAATTTTTTCTGTCATGGCTTTGACCAGGATATCAAGGTACACAAAGATATCATCCTTTCCCTATCAATTTTGGAAAAATATGAGTAAGGCATGTATATGTGTGCTGCAGGTGCAAGACTGAGAATTAAACTCTTGGAAAACCAGCACGGATTAGGCCGATGATTCTTTAGCACTTTTAAAAGTATTATCCCTGGTCCTTTTCAGGTTATTACAATGGTTTAGTCATGGAAGCCAAATGACAGCATACATAATGGGAACAGTTTTGGTAGCTGTACAAAAGCTTCTCCATGGACTACTAATCTTAAACCATCTCCACTTTTCATTTTCCCTATTAAAGCTCTATATTCAGGTTTATTATTCTCTATCAGTTTGAGAACATTTAACTGCCTGATACTGGGACAGTTCCAAAACAGTTTCAGAGTACTTAGAAATACAAATTAGTGCTTTGCTTATAGGAAAACACAATGTGACCTTGCCCCACATGGATGTGCCCAGGGATTGAACTGGGAACCCAGACACCCAGGGGTAGAAGCAGATGTGTAGGTGGTCTGAGGAGCCTCCCTCACTGCAGGAGATGGAGCTGAGCATGGAGGTAGAGGAAATTGCCATTTTCAGCTTCTTGTTTTTATCTTGCAGCATGGATAGATTGACATGTGATGGAACAGAGGCATTTCAAAGTTAGCTTTTCAAAGGTTGTTACTTCAGAATCATTAACCTGCTTGAGATCTTTGCATTCTTCTCTCTCCTTTGTTGAATGTTTTCATAGCAGCAGTTGGTGGTGGCTCACATATCCTTAAAGCTGCAAAACTAGCATTTTAATTTATCCTAATTCAGAACTAAATTGTCTTGCACTGTTGGCTAATTAAATGTTCAAAGAAGTGATTAATTAAGTAGGTTGATCATTACAACACAAGTAATTAGTCAGTCCAACTGAATCTGCCTTGAAATCCACATTCCCTGAGATGACAGAAATTTTGAGGATGCACAAGAATGCAACGTGTGAGTCAAGGTTGAAGAGGAAAATATTTCCTTGAATATTTCATGTTCACATCAGTTTGGGATTTTCGGGCTGTTTATTTTGTGCATAAGGAATTTTTTTTTGGTGCTTAAGAGAAAATGAAGTTCCAAAATAGCACCTTGAGATGCTGAGATTTGCAGCTAATTTCCTACTGTCAGTGACACCTTCTTGTGTTAGACACACAGGAACACCCCTGTTTGTGAAAACAGGTATGAGTGGGACAAACAAGAGCACAAACCCTCCAACCCTCTCAATAGTAGTTAATTCCTAAATAGGCAGTTATAAATGTGACATTCCCTGCCAGGGGTCTTCCATTCATAAAAGTTTTCATATAGTCTTTTACTAAAGGTTGTCCCTTGGGTCAAATTACTTAGGATCTAAAGACTAAAGTATTTGTTCTGAAAAATCTCAGCCTCTCTGTCCACCTGCTCAACTTCTCCAGACACCTTTCTGCCAGAAAAAAAAAAAAGATCTGTACAATACATCATCATAGCAGTTTGATATTCCTCCTGCTAATACCTCCAATTGCTCCTGGGTCCTCCCTCACAGCCCACCCTGTAGCAAGGTGTGTCTTGGGAAGGGGCATGTTGGCACATTGTTCAGCAGCACCACATTGTTGTGGACTGTCTGGAATGTGAGCCTGGGGATGGTGTGCTGGGACAGGGCATGTCATCTTGCAGCTGAAAACAGGGATGAAAACTAGTCAGGACGGGTACTGAGATTGTTTAATTCAAGCATGTGAGGGACCTTGTCCTGTCTGTGCAATCATACCACTCACTGTTCAGTCCAATAGTACAGTTCTTTCTTCCCTTGAATTTAGGTTAGTTAGAGTTGAGATTTCCAGTCTTCTGCAATGGAAACATATAATAAATAATAAACATATAAATAAAAACAAATAATAATTGCTAACAGTGTCTCTTAAAGGTAAATTTCCAGTGCAGGCTCCCACAGGCTGTTTTTCTCACCTACCTACCAGGACTCTGGTGTGGAGCCAGAGTTTAGATCATTCTCTCAGTGCTGCTGCACCAGATAGACTACTCTGTCTTCTTCTGCCCACCTCTTCTAGAGGTGATAATAAGTTTTAAAGGTCTTCTGCTTGTCTGCTATGAAGAAAATATCTTGTCATGACTTTTCAGTTTATCTACTATTTCCTTATGTCATGGGTTATAACTTGTTTCCTGAACTCCTACTTGCTTTGCTGAATCAGCTGGTATTTCATATCTCAAATGATGCTCTTCAAATTAAAGCTTCTACAGTGTTCTAATTTTTTTCTCTTCTGTGCTGTAATTGGTGTAGTTGGATTATGTTAATTATTTTGATCAAAACTGCTTAATTAGCATGTCAGGTCAATTAGTAAGGGTCTGTCAGCAGCGGATGGGTTATTATTTTTTCTTTAGTCATAGTGTAAGCAATCCATTGTTACACATTTTATGTTTCAAGAACTATCCCTGAATTAATGAAAACTTAACAGACTGGGATGTAAGAAAATGCTTCATAAACATTCACCAATATCTTGCACTGGGGATCACTGGTATCTAAGATGCTGCTTTAGTGCTTCAGCATTGAAATCAGTCTTGAAAGCAGAGTTCATGGCCTCACAGATGGCCCTAAGGGGACAAACACCAGGAGAACCCTGTACTGCCTGGAGACTGGGGGATGTGGGTTAGGAGAGGGAAAGCTACAACCATGAGTGTTGTCCCTTCCTGTCCATAAAAAGCAGGGATAACAGTAATTCCCCATCTGTGAGATTCACTTGAGTAATTCTTTGTAAAATACTAAAAGGCTGCTAAATGTTGTTATATTTATTTCTTGCAGATAACTTTTTGTAATACCCATTCATAATCACACAAGTCTTTAGGTTACATTGGCATAAAGGATGTCAGAGAAAAGCTCTCCACAGATTTAAGCCTTTTTTTAAAAAAATATTCTAAATACTTGATTTATTTCTGTGAGTGTAGGTTTTCATCAAACCATCTTTCTCCTTAATTGAGCTAATAACTTTCCTCCTGTCCTCCTCTTTGTTCAATCTGGCAAGCAATTTCCCAGCCTCATCTCCCATCTCGTATATCCACATTTGATCTGATTATTAGCATTTAATCTTCTACAACATTCAGTTCACGATATTCAAGCCCAGCCTTACTTAAGGAAGTAATACCTCTTGGCGTGCTGGGTGTCACACAACTCCTTTGTAAGGTAACAATTTTATCTTATGTTATTGCATGTTACTTGTTCTCCATTTTTCTTCCCCTCCTCCTCTTTTCTAACTGGTACATGACTTCTTAAGAAAGAAGAAATGAATGAGAATGGTTGGGACTGCTCAGGGAGGGTGATCTTGGTGCCACGTGCACACACCATGCCAGGTAGTTCAGCAGTTTCACTGCCATGGCTGGCCCTGCAGCACACGGGCAGGATGGACAACAGGGGTGTTGCTGGCAGAGCAATCACAGAAAACACAAAGTGGAATTTCTGGGCCAGCACAGGCACGTACACATACAAATCATCTTTTGCTCATAAACCTAACTGGGATTATGCGGGAAAATGAATAATATATGAAGAATGGAAAGAATATTGTCAGCAGCGGATGGGTGAGGATCGAGAGGAACCAGAGCCAATGGGAATAGGGATGGGCAGTGGACTTGAAGCTCTGGAATTTTGATTGTTGGATGTTGCGGAAGATTTTGTTCGGGTTTTTGCTTCTGTACCCGCCCCCGCAGTGGTTTACACACCCCACATTCATTCCCTTCCCATGTTTTTGCCCGTTCTGCCCCAATCCGTGAGTTCCTACTGGTCAGATCTCCTGTCATGTGACGAGTGTTTCCCCATTAGCTATCCAGTTGTCAGTTATCCACTCTGCCCCTGCCCTCGCCTAATCGCGTCCAAGTTTCAAATCCCTCTCCTCAGACTTCCTTCCTCTTTCTGAGACCCTGTTCTTATTGGATGTTTAGTGGTTGCTGACACACTGTCACCCAATCCCCTTTAAGTTTCCACCCAGTTTCATGTACCTCCCATAACCAACACTTTAGGGGTCGGCTCTTTCTTCAATAAAGTGGTTCTTTGTTCACTCTCTCACTAAATGTGAAGGTTGTCCTTGGGAACCGTTTCCCCTCGGTCGATGACCATTAGGATTACAGATCACCAAGACAGACTATTCAGAATTTAAGAATATTTAAATCTGGAAAAAAAATTTCCAGAAATGACAAGTGATCTAATAGCCAAGAAGTCCTCTCCAGTGTAGAAGCTCAGTGCACAGTGTTAGCAAGGGGTTGGTCTACTGAGAGAACTGATCAGCTGGTGTTACTCCTCCTTCATTTATGCACATCTTTTCTCCAGCTAAATTCCTATGGGTCTGTTCTATGCTTTCCCAGATGCAATTTGGCATTACATTTGTTTGCAGCTGTAAACAAATCTGAGGAATGGTGACGCCCAGCAGGTGCACAGTCACATTGCAATGGCTGCTGCACTTCCCACCTTGTCTCGGTGGGGGCTTTGCTGCTGTCCCAGTGATACACCTGCACCTCACCCACTCTCCACTTTGGGAATCAAGGACCAGATTACCAGGAACAACCCATTTTTAAAAAGTTAACAGCCTGGCATAAGTATTCCTCGTTTTGATAAATCAAGTCTTAAAATCTGCTAGAAAACAGTTCTCAGAAAGAATGCTTTGCTGCTGTGCCTTTTACAAGCCAAGTGCCCTTATCTGTGAAGCCATGGAAGGATCTTTTTTAGTTTCTAAGTAAAATCCTATCCCTGTCCTACACTGACACAGTAGGTGTCAAACACTAAATGATTTAGCATTAGTCGTAGCTGCTTCATGTATGTCACATAATTAACCTACCAAAATAACAGGGAAGAGGAGTCAAAACACATGATATTCTGAGCTCAAAGTCTTTTTTTATATAGCATGAAAATGGAACACAATTGAATTTACCATTTAGGTCTTCTTAGTTCAACTATTTTCTGGAGTTTATTAATAAAACATATTTAATTTGGGTATCATCTTGTCTTGGACTGAGCTGGCAAAACGCCAACTGCCCAAGTACAGAGAAAAAGGGTTCCTCCCCACCATCCAGCCAAGGGAAAAGGGAAGAAGAGGGAGAGGGGAAAAAAACCTCAAAACCAGGTTTATGCTGAAACTAACTACATGTATTTATACAGAAAAGGGAAAATTAAGATAGAACTACAATATAACACACACTTACACAAGTTACATATAACAAGAACCTCCCACTTCCCANAATTTTAGAACCTAAATTTAGGCCCACCTGGCTAAACCTATAACACATCTATGGCAATATTTAAATACAAGATTTTTCTGTTCTTTGCAAATATATTTAAGGGATATCAGTGATCAAACTCTGAAAAACAGTGCTGCTCATTGTCTTTACACTGCATAAGTTTGAGAGTATAGGGTGCTTTTGCTAGTTTTCTGGCAAATACTGGTTTTAGTTTTGTGTTGGGGAAAGGGGTGTGTAGCGAGAGGATTTTTCATGTCCTCACCAGCTCACTCCGACGTGACCCCGGGTTTTTGGGCTCCTAGTCGCACGCGCATCTTCTCACAGAGATAAGCTGTACACCAAAGTTAAAATCAGGAACATTTAAACTTTATTCGGGGGTAAACAGGTTATATAGGTTTTCAGAGTGAGCACGTGGTCAGCCACGAGCTTTGATAGGCTAGGACTGTTTGTTCACACGCCGGGTGTCTGCTCCGATTGGCTGGAAGGGCAGTGTTCACGAGGCGAGCATGACCCCCTAGGTGCTAATGAGATGGTGTTTTCCTGGGTCTGAAATTGTTTACCTCTTCTTCAGGCTGCCTCAGGGTCACTGTGACCTTGCCTGCCTGTCAGCTCCTAGGCCGTGTGTTGTGCATTCTACAGGGCTCAGGCCAGATCTTCCCCACAGTTTTGTATCTGAGAGATGGGATGTTGGGAGGGGTGTTTAATTTTAGCACTGATTAGGATTAAGAACTGGTAATTTGGGACTTGGTTGCTAATAGGTAAAACATTGTTGGACATTCTGCAATGGTAGATTTGAATGGCTGAGGGAAAACTGCTCCTAGTGATTAGTAACACCTTTGCTCTATACTTTTTCCAGGTGTCTTAGTTTGAGGGAAATCAAAATGTTTACCAAAACCAGAGGAGAGGATTCCTCCTCGATAACCATGACATCCCTTATTACGTTTATAATACCCCTTTTAATTAGAAAATGTATATAAGAAGGATAACTGTTCTTAACTACGAGATNTGCCCAGAGATGGAGGGAGGAAGGTGAAGAGCAGAGCCAGAAAGGAGCTCTCACCAGCTCAGCAAAACAGTGGCTTCTCCCCAGCAGCTGCCCAAAAAGGAAGTGAAGCAGCACCTAGGAAAAGCCTCTCCCCCTCCCAGGTGCTAGGAGTGTGTTTCTCACCTTTGCCCCACCATCAAGTTGGAATCTGGAGTCATCAATCATTCCTTTGTTCTCAGTCCTGGCACTTCAATTCCCAAAACCTTTGTGTTTGTGGGCAGAGAAAAATTCCCTGAAGGACCCCTTTCCCCACCCGCACACACTTTCTTTGTTTGAACCTTTGACACCAGGCAATGTGCTCTGAAAATGTGGGAGACTTGGGCTGTGCAGGAGCTGCAGAAGGTTGTGTGCTCTTCAGGCACCTACACAGTAGGGGGGAAAATCCTTGCCAAAGACACAGGAGATGCACCTTCCTTTCTAACAAGGAAGGGTGTGGCTTTGCATCTTGCATTCCACTGTAGTGCTTATCCTTGTACTCATAAATTACAGTCACTCATGTGCAAGCGGTCTCTTCTGGGTGACCAGCTCCACAGCAGAACTTGGGAGATGATCAGGTATGTGTGAGTGTTCTTTTTTAATTTTAAATTTTTTTTTTTAATGCAAGGAACTAGCTTTTTAAACAAAGCTTCAGTTTTCTGAGAGAAATGGAGGCAAATGCATTCAAAAAGCTGGATGCATTTGACTCTTACACCTGTCTTTTTCGTTATCTCAGTGACTGGGCTTTTTCCTTATCACCGTGTCAGATGTACGTTTCAGCATGATTCCAACACCTCATGGATGCTGATGAAAGCTCCCCTTTATCTTCTAGCAAATCCTGTTGCTATAGACCCCACCACAGATCAACACAGCCCAGCTGGCTCTGTAGCTCACCATCAATCAGTCTACATGCCTGTGAACAAATGTGTCCCAAAATACTTTGGAAGTTTCTTCCTAATGGTCCTTGCACTCCAGTCAGACAGAAAGCAGTTGTTGCAAAAGCAGCAGACTTATAGCAGAAATAAGCCAATCTGTAAATGGTAAGAAAACTGCCAGTATGAAACACTTACCAAGGAAACATCCTGCCACAGTGCTGGTTTCCTTGGGATCCCACACTACTGGTGTGTACTCAAACCAGTCTCTTTCCAATACAAACAACCCCTCAGCCAGAGGCTCTGTGAGGGCTGACACAGCTTAAATGCCGTGCAATCTTGTTACTGTCCTGTGTTCATTACTGTTATTTGCAAGGTATTGGTGAAGCACAAGTGATGGCAACTGTTGAGGAAATGACAAAATGATCCTACAAAGCCTAGTTCTGTCCTCAGTTAAAACCATGTATGTCACCGCCCACTGGCTCTGGTGAATCCAGAGGAGCATGAGACATCAAACTTAGAGAGTAAACAACAACACAGCAACCCGGAAAGTACCTGGGGTTTGCCTTATATGGCCTTGTTTGCAGCCTTCTGCCTATGGGGTCAGACCTGTTGTGTTCAGGGCAGGGTTAACTGGACTTTATAAGTGTGAGCCGATTTGAATAAAAGGAGATTTGCCTTTTGCATCACGTTGATGCGTGCGATCTCTGCTGGTCTTGCTGCAATACATGTAGAGCAAATCCCAGCCCTTTCTACGAACTGGGAAGAATTTTCTGTAGCCAAAAACCCGAATGGAGGCAGGATCCAGAGGTGGCTCAGCAGGAGCCTGGGCAGTCCATTAGGAAATGGAGGTCTAATGACAGAGCTCAGTGTAACCATCTGCTTCATAGAGCAGAGAGGGCAGAGTTCAGAAACTCAAAAGTATTAAGCTCAGCAAATGTAGGGATCTGCCAGGCCTGAGATGGCTCCCCACATCTGGGGTTCTGCACACAAACAAAGCTGTATTCAAGTATAAATAAAACATCTTTTTTTCTGCTTCTTAAAAGAAACATAATGTGATACAAAAAACCGATTATGGTGGATTTTTATTTAGGGTTTTATTTTGGTTTCAATGTTTTTATTTCCTCTAAGTGTGTTTGTATAAAGTTTCAGGCACAGATTCTCAAACTTTTTATTGAAGTCTTCACAAGTACTCTCTCTTCAACAATGTATCTAAAGACATTTTGATGTGTAAAAGCTCAGGAAGAGTGGTTAATGTGATAAAAGCAGAAGCTTGAAGCAATGACATCTTAAGAGAGGCTGTCTGAAGATCTTGAAATCAGATAGAATAAAGAGAAGGCTAAAATGACAAACATGTTTGATCTTACATACTTAAACAGAAAATAATTTCTGAGCCCTGTCTTATCCTATAAAGAAGCTGATGAATGTCTTGGATTTAGACACATGTAGCTATATTTGCTATTGAGAAAAATACATACTTGTCCTTTTGCACTAGTACTGTAGTTTGAGAGTTTATTGATTTAAAAACCCAAATCACCCACTTCACTCTGCCTCCCCTCTCTCCTTAGAAAAGTATTCAAGTGGAAAACAGAATCTGGCTTACTTCTACAGGGAAGGAATTACCTTCTTTAAAGAAAAGCAATGAAACGCCTCCAAAAATGAAGTACAAAGATGATTTTTGGGTCAAGTAGGGAAGTGCAATGCATACAGAAGGCAGCTGTTGTGTCAAGTGCAGTCACTGCAATACAACTACGCCATTTGCAGGGGAAAGGGGGGGTTATTAGGGCAATTTCTGTGGCATTAAACCTGTAAGTCGAGGGAAAATAGGGAGGAATTAAATGGCGTGAGTTCTAAACCTGTCATCTCTGTATTCATGTCTGCAGCTCACAGATCAAGACAAGCAGAGAGTTTGCTAACAAGGAGTAGTGATGGTCATCCTTAAATTTACCACTGGACATGAATGACACAGACAAGCTGAGACTTGAGCCTTTCCTTTAGAAACACACACCCTGTTCTTTCAGAATTGAAGGACACTTCACTCGTATTTTGAAATATTTTTTCCCAAGCCTGGAAGACATGTAAAGCCTTTAAAAATGAATTTTACAGAAGAAAACTTACTTTCCTTGTCTGCTGGCAGGAGGTTCCTAGTTTAACCCTTCCAGCTATGGAAAACTTTTAGTAGATCATGACCCTGATTCAGTAAAGCATTTAAGTAGTTACTTCATTGTAATTGCAGCATTACACATACAACTTTGAGCACCACATTCAGGGGAAAGAAGGCATTGAAGCCTTGAAACTAAATAATGGCGCATTAGAAATATTCATCTCTATCAAATGATTCCCTGTTCTTATCTATTTCGAGGTGGTGCAAAAAGAAGTGCAGAGGGCTGGGACTGCAGTCTGTAGTTAGTGACCCACATGGCACACACAGCAGTCCAGCTGCTGCTTCCTGACACACTCCCCTCCCCACAGATGAGCTGCTCAGCCCTCACCACTCTGTGAAGGACCTATATTTTAGCTTTGCATTGCTACTGCCCTCTCTGTCCAAAGCCTCGATGTGTGTATCTCCACATATTCTTGTGAGCAAGGCACTGACCTAAATGCAATGTATCTGCATTAAAAATCCCCCTAATTTCATGCAATAAAAACTGCCAAACAAGAGTAAGGAGAAAGCATCAGCTCTAGATCTATGGAGGCTGGGGCCACCATGCACGGGCTCCAATCTGCAGATAGTAGCAGTCTGAATATTATTTTAGAGATTCTCCAATTCCTAATGCACCCATATCTGTGATATTACACGGAGGTAACACTTGAATGTACAATATTTGCATTCCAATTGCTAATTCTTATTGCTTATTCCCTCTAATCTTGACATCACAGCACAAATCCTTTTCATGCTCTATTTCCCATGCAGTGCAGCTTCCTCAGTTTGTAAGCAACATTATTTTTCCCATTAAAGTTAAATCTTATAGTAGACTATGGCCTGGCTCTAACTTCTCACCTTCTCCACTTTCCAGGAGGAGCTACACAAAAAAAGGTCAAAGGAATTCTTATGGTCTACTGAAAACATGCTAGTAAATTCTGCTCTTCTTTTTCTAAGGCCTGTTTCACATCTGGTGAGAGCTGTTACGTTCACAGGGTTGTGGATAAAACTACTTCTGGCCAGTAGGCAATCACAGTAGACATAAGGCATCACATTAGTATGTGAACATACTAAGGAGTCAGCATGTAAACACACTAAGGACTCTGCTGAGGAAGAGGAGGGAGAGAATCTGCTTAAGGCAACCTTACTCCTTCATGGATAAATCAATGCAGAGGAGCTAAATGTGAATCTTGAAGGTGATAAAGGAGCAGAAGAAAGGTCCATGAGGAAAATAGAACAAGTCTGTGGAAGAACATGAAGGGTGGCACATATTTTGCAAGGTACTTTTCAATGTGTGTGGTGTCCTCAAAAAGGCATTGTAATTCCTTTGACTTTGCTGAATGTATGACACCTTCTGCAGCTGCCATGCAAGCCTATTTTTTCAAAACAAAGCCACAGCTGAGTGTACCTAACTTAAATCAGCACATCTGTCTAACTAAGAAGTTGTCAGTGTCCCCTGATGAACACTGACCAAAATATCCACTCACTCAGTTTTTGTTTGTTTTCTGTCAAGTGTGCAATGTTACATCAGAACTTGTAGATCTGAGCTTGTCTTGGTTTAAGGTCTAGATTTGGCACTCAGAGAAAGTCAAGGTTCATTCACTAGTGCAGTGGGTTGACCTTGGCTGGACGCCAGGTGACCACCCAGTCCCTTACCAGTTGGAATGGGGGGAGAGAATAAGATGGGAAATGACTCATGGGTTGGGATAAGGCAGTTCACTAAAGCAAAAGCCAAAGTTTACACACACCAGTAAAGTGGAAAATAACAAGGTTTACTCGCTGCTTCCCATCAGCAGTGATGTCTGGCCACTTTCCCAAGATCAGGGCTTCTCCATGTGGGGTGGTTTCTCAGCAGGCAGCCACTGGAAACAACAAATGCCTCCCTTTCCTGCTCCTTTCCTTGACTTTTATGTCTGAGCTCGCATCACATGCTCTGGAATATCTCTTTGGTTACTCTGGGTCAACTGGCCTAGTTGTGTCCCCTCCCAGGATCTTGCCCTTGACTGGGAAGGGATGTCATAGCACTGATGCTGTGCCAGCTCTTCACAGCAGCAGCCAAACCACTGGTTTGTTATCAACACCTTTCTAGTTACCACTGCAAAGCACAGCACTGGGAGGGCTGCCATGGGGAAATGAACTCCATCTCAGCCAGGCCCAATACAGTCTCCACCCTTTATTCCACGTCATTTGTGTCATAATCAGATCCCATATATATCTTCTAACTATCCCCTGTTCTTTCACAGACAGATATTATTTTCCCATTTTCATGGGCTGCTTCTACCCCTCCAGGCCGTGGGCTCCATTCCATCAGGTTGGGTACTCAGGACAGTAGAAGCGACACAATCGATCATTGGGCACCAACACCAGCCTGCCCTGCATCACTGTCCCACTCTCCTTCCTCCTCACAGAATTCATTCTTCATTGTCCTGCTACTTCACTTCCTGCAACACACAACTTGCATCAGAGATTATTTTCTCGCCATAGTTAAATCTCCTCAAGGCACCCACTGGGCCTCTCCATTCTTCTGCATCACCCGCCAGGTAAACCCAGGGGTCTGAGCGAAAACAATCCCATGGATGGGCTTGCCTTTTCCCATGGGAAGAGAAACACACACTGACTTCTGCAGCCCCTTCCCCATGTGTAGCATGGGAACCTTCTCTCCTCCCACAGTGAGTAGGGGTTTTGTTCGGGCAGGACCAGGGGGAGTGGCAGATCTCCTGGTGTTGACCAGCCAAGTGGCTTCAGCTAAATTTGTATCCCAGAGCTTCCATGTCCCTTTGCCTAATGCTCTTAGCATAGACTTCAACAGTCCATTCTACCTCTCAGTCTTTCCAGAGGCTTGTGGGTGATAAGAGATGTGATAGATTCACTCAATGCCATGTTTCCTTGCCCACCTACTGGTTTACAGGATGTGTTTCGAGCCAACCAGTTGTTGCCTCCACCATGGTGAGTCAGTAGCTCTTGCCTTGGCATGTTGGTGGCAGTGCTCCAACGGAGTAAGTTTGGCAGGACTCACCATATTGGAAACCCAGCCACCGCCTTCTGTTCCAAGGAGATTTTATTTTCATGACCCTGCTTGATTGCAGCATATGTTTCACATCCATGAAAAACCTTTGTGATGGTCTCCATGGTCAGGTCTCCTTGTCTCCCCTCAGTCACAAGCCCATCTGGATGTTGCATCTCTTCCCAGATGTCCTGATGTTCCATGGGCCCACTGGGCCATAAATAGCTCGCCCTTTTGCTCCCAGCCTCAGTCTACCTAAACTATTCCAGTCTTGGCAGCCTTATCCACCTGCTCATGGTTCTGATGTTCTTCAGTGCCATGGCCTTTGGGCATGTAAGCAGCTACATGACACACCTTTAGAGCCATGTTTTGCCCCCGTGCAGCCATGTCCTGCCCCAGTGCAGCAGCCCAGCTGGGTTTACCCCTGCATTGCCAGCTGTTCTTCTTCCATTGCTGGAGCCACCCCCATAAGACATCATCCTCCACCCAGGAATCAGTGTAGAGATAGAGTCCAGGTCACTTTTCTGGTTCATCAATCTTTAGGGCCATTTGGATGGCTTTCACTTCTGCAAATTAGCTTGACTCTCCTTCAGCAACCTCAGCGACCCATTGTGTGGGACTCCATACAGCAGCTTTCCACCTCTCATGGTTTCCTACCACATGGCAGGATCCATCAGCAAATAGAGTATAGCTTCCTTCATTTTCTGGTAGCTCATTGTATGGTGATGCTTCTTGGGCACAAGTCACCTTCTCAGGAAACGCTTCAAAATCTCTGCTTCTGGCCAGTCCTTCCAGGATTCTCCAGGAATTGGGTTTTCTCATCTAGGCTTGTGTAATCAATGCTAACCACTTACTCCATGGTCATTCCATTCTCTAACATTGTCCAGTACTTGTTTTGCCTATTACCTCTCCCAATTACTATCCTTATCTCAAAATCCTCACGATCATGGGGTTTGGCACCAAAAAGACTTCAGTGGGTTGACCCTGACTAGTTGCCAGGTATCCACCAAAGCTGCTCTCTCACTCTCCTCTGCAATAGGACAAAGGAGAGAAAATATAATTAAAGGCTCATGAGTTAAGGACCAGGAGAGATCACTCACTGACCACTGTCATAGGCAAAACAGACTCAAAGTGGAGGTATTAATTAAATTTGTTGCTAACAGAATCAGAGCAGGAGAAAGAGAAGTAAAATAAATCTTAAAAACACTTTCCTCCACTCCTCCTTCCTTCCCAAGTTCTACCTCCTTCCCTTCTAGCATTGCAGGGAGATGGAAATTGGGGTCACAGCCAGTTTTGTTTCTGCTGCTGCTCAGGGAGAGGAGCTGGAGTTGCTTCCCATGAGGTCTCTGCCATGGGGAACAGTCTTTCACAAATCTCTCCACCATGAGTCCACCCCATGGCAACAGGTCTTCACAAACTGCTGTCATGTGGGTCACTTTTCCACGAGGTGCAACCCTTCAGGCACAGGTTGCTCCACCGTGGGTCCCCCACAGAGCCACAAGCCACAGGAAAACCTGCTCCAGCATGGGCTCCTCTCTCCAGGGGTCAGCAGGTCCTTGCCAGGACCCTGCTCCATCACAGGCCTCCCACAGGTCATTGTGTCCTTTGGGCATCCCCCTGCTTCAGCAGGGGCTCCTCCATGGGCTGCAGGGGCACAGCTGCCTCACTGTGGGCTGCACCATGGGCTGCAGGGGAACCTCAGCTCTGGTGCCCAGAGCACCTCCTGCTTTTCCTGCTCTCCCCTGGGGGTCTGCTGAGCTGTTCCTCCCATATGTTCTCACTCCACTCTTCTCTGGCCACAATCACCTCTGCACAATAATTCTTTTTCCTTCTTAAAGCTGTTATCCCAGAGGATATCACTGCCCAGAGGATATCACTGGCATCTCCAATGGTATCAGCCTTGGGCAGTGGTGGATCCATCCTGGAGCCAACTGGTATTGGCTCTGCCGGACACTGGGGGGGCTTCTGGCAACTTCTCACTGAAGCCACTCCTGTAGCCCTCCCCAGTACTAAAACCTGGCATGCAAACCCAATATAACTAGTTTTATATTTATTGACTGTACACTAAGAAATTATTTCAGGATCCATTTCCTAGTTCTGTAGCAGGGAACACAGGATTTCTTGAATATATGACCTGCAAAATGCTGTAGGAGAAAACACAGTCTGTGCTGTGTGGTATAATTTAGACCATCTGTGATGACAAATCTTTCCAAGTTGTATTTTTGCTGCTGCTCTCTGACATTTCTCTGAACTGGGGTATGAGTTACATAACAGTGATTCTCAACAGACATCAACAACAGGGACCTCAGCTTGAGCAACACCATAGCTCTTTAAATCATGTTGCTGTTACTGTTTGTTTCCTTATCTCGTTGCTGTTTCCAGTAAATTGTTATTTCAACCCTTAATCTCTGCCTTTTGTCTCTCTCTCTCTCACCGAAGGGGTTGGGAGCTTAACTTCCAGCTGGGTTTAAACCACACCACACACACAGGAAATACTGTGGGTTTTCCTTTTGGCTCTGGGGCAAAAAGTTTTATTTCTAATTCATTTCCTTATGAAGGTATCCTTCTAAGTATGTCATCAGACAGCACCAATGAGTTTTTGCATGGCTTCTAATTAAAAACTCTTCATTAACTGTACTTTTTGTGGCATGCAGGGGAAAGGAAATGTTCAGTCTTATTGTCAAGTCCACTTTATATTATATCTTTAAGAGTAACTACATGAGTGAAGCGGAGTTAGCGACCATTAACATGCTTTAAATGGCTGCTCCTTTCTTCTACCTCCTCTCCTGTGTGCTCAGAAGTGGCTCAAAGTACAGAAATAGAAACTGGCTCTGGTTTGTGTCTAAATTCCTGAAGATTCCTGCTGTGCTCAGTGGAGGTGCAGAACCATTGTATTAGTTCTCCAGGAACAGAGATTGTATCTGTAACTTGTCAATTCATGAAGTCAATTTTGAAAGCATCTGCCTGTTGCTGTCCATCTGTTGAGGGAAAAATAAAAGGCCCCAGTGTGAGGCTGGGACTCAGGGGCACAAACGTTGCTCTGGACATTCCTGTAGATGCCACTTCAGCTTTTTCCCAGGTCCTGTGCTCCATTGACAGGTCTACTCTGGAGGTGTCTGGGGTTTAGGCAATTCAAGTTCAACTTTCAGGCCTTCATAGTGAGTTTCTGGCTCTGTAACAAGTTCATCTAAGACTTACAGCAGATCTCGTGATCCCTGTGCAAGACACAGATAATGACCCTTTCTAAGTAAACAACAGGAGGCTCAGAGAAGAGCAGGAGCTACTACACACACACACCTGGATCACACAGCAGAGCCTCAGTCTCAGATGAACCTAATGCACTGAGCCATTGATGGTTCCTTCCTCTCTCTCTCCAAGCTGTCCTCTGCCAACAGAACAGCCTGAAGGCATTTCAGGGGTGGAGACTGGATATTTTAAAATGTTATTCCCATTCTGAGACAAATTATTTGCTGCTGCTCTGTTGAGATCATTGCCCCTCCATGGAAGGAAGGATTATACAGATGTTTTTCTCGAAATTACTAACCTTTCCCCTCGTTCACCTCCTGTTCTCTGAGTGTCATGGGTTTGGCTGATGGGCCTAAGTTTGGGCCTGGGAGTTCAGATTTGGGCCTGAAATTGTCAGCTGCCTTCAGCTAGGCTGAGCTAGCAAGCAGCTGACCTCTTCTAGCCAATAGTACTTTTATTCCACCCCATCTTACATCATCTCAATAGGAGTAAAATCCAGTGTGTGGGTGTGGCTTGGGGCAGTTCCACCATGGCTGAGCTGCAGGGAAGACGTGCTACCGGTATGATGCCCTGTTAGGCCTCACTCCTGCTATTGCCACTCCTTGCCTTTTGTTTAAGTTCAGGGAAGTAGAAACATTTTGTTGTTACTCTTTCTGTTTCTTGCTGGGTGTCTTTTGGTTTTGGAGTACTTATGAATCTAGAGTAATACACTTTGTATTAATTGGGGAGTGGGAGGTTATTCCTTGTTACATATAACTTGTGTGTGTGTTATATCGTAGTTTTCTTCTAATTTTCTCTTTTCTGTATAAATACATGTAGTTAGTTTCAGAAGAAACCTGGCTCTAGAGGTTTTTTTTTCCCTCTCCCTCTTCTTTCTCCCTTTGGCTGGTTGGGGGGAGGAGGACTCTTTTTTTTCTCTGTACTTGGGTAGTTGGCATCTTGCCAGCTCAACCCTAGACACTGAGGTATCACCATCTGTGTACTAAATGATATGTAGTACATAGCCATTGTTTTTTCCTTCTGGAAAAAAAATGATAGGCTCAATTTTCCTGTTCCCTCCACAGAAACACTTTCTGCACAATGGTGAAGCACAGGTGGTTTTGCCTTACTTGATTTCAATATTATATCCTGACTCCTGGAGGAATATTTAAAGAACTTGTCATCAGTGCCCTTAAAAGATAACTAGACTAATTTTCCCTTCTTACCTTTCTGTCACTAATTCAGAACCATAAAATGCATAATTATAGTGCACAGATATTGATTCTTTCTTGTGTAGCACTTAAAATGTTTTGTTCTCTTACCAAAAGATTTTTTTCAATATTTATAGTCTAGATGCTTTTTATGTGTCTTAGACTGTGTAGAGTCTCTAATAATTCCTTTCAAGAGTCCTTATTTCTGAAATGACTTTTTTGTGGTTTCATTCCACACTGCTCTCCAGAGTACAGCATCACACAGTCTCCTGAATGCATTCTTTCTTTTCTTTTTTTTTTTTTTATCATCATCATCAGTGCATAGAGTTTAACAATCACAGATTATATTTTACTTGGGAGCACATAGCATGAGCTTCAACCAAGCCATTAGAATACTTGGGACAAGCTGTGTTTTCTCTATCAGATCTTTCCAGTGTTCTTGAGCAGGGGAGGAGGGTAAATGTGACACGAGTGCAGAGTTGGGACAACAAAAGCACTTTGGGGACTCAGGTCTGCAGAATGTAGAATTTTATGCTTTGTAAACCACTGAGCTGTACCCAATGCAGGAGATCTCTGCCACAGCTGATCTTTTGGGGAGCATTCCATTAAAAAAAACAGCTGGAAAACTATGGTCTAGTATAAGGTTAAGCTATTCTGCTGAAAATGGACAACCCCAAACTCACCTGCCAGGTTTGGCTGGCAATCCTGAGCAATAAGCTGGGGAGCTGAATGCCTTTAACTCATGCAAATGTCCAAAGGCTTTTAAAGTTGTAATGGTTGAGCAGATAGACTGGAGAGTTACCCTCTACTACTTCTCCCTGTCAAAAAAAAAAAAAAACAAGGCAGGGGATGAATTAGCACCTCAATCTCATTGCCATGGGCAAATCTGAGGTCAGGAAATCAGTCTCTTCCCCACCAAGGCTGTGAGCTGTGGCACTTTGGGGAGGATGGAGAGCCTGGCTGGGGTGGTGCTGCACAGGGAGATGACTTTGCTGATCAGGAAAGATGATGTGCAGCCACAGGCAGTGTGAGGGAAACAAGAATTTTTCAAGGGAATGTTTGTTGTTTACAATTTAACACAAACCCAGTTAAAGTACAAAAGCAGTCTGTTATAGCCCAGAAACACTGTGCACAGCAACTTTGGGTGTTTATTTATGAACACAATACAGTGTGGTTCCAGGGGGAACTGATCAAGTTGCATAAAAGATTTAGGAGTCCATTCTGCAGCTGTAATAATGCTTTTAGCACTTTCTCAAATCCTTTCTTATATTCCAACACAGCAACTTGTGCTTGTTTATCTTTTGGACCATAAACCATTTTATGCCTTCAGTATTTTGGAACTGATATCATGATAAAACAGATTTTAGCCACAAAATAATACACACATTTTCTGTTTGTAAATGTTTTAAAGTTGTTTTTGAGAAACTAACTGCTTGTGGAGCTATTAGCACAGTACTGGTAATACCCTACAATATCACTCTAAAAGTGATAGCAGGTTCTTGTTAACCAGTAACTGTGTTTTAATGCAACTCTGTTGAAAAATTCATAATTGAAAAATCATATTCAAGAAAAAATTATTCGTCTCAGAGACTTCAAGCAATTTTGGTTTGCTTTTTAATAATTTAATTAAAGGAGTTCTTAAAGCTTTCTATGAAATGAAAACCAAAGGGTTTGGGAGAGTTTTTTTTAAATTCTTCTTTAAAAATGTAACAGATATTTAAGCCATACCAACACTGTCTAAATGTTCAGCAGGTAAATATGCCAAAATTAACTCCAATTCAATATTTAAAATAGTGTGAATGGAGCAGGGTGGTACTGTCCTGAGTTCACATCCTAAGGGAGCGTGGCCTCTGGTGGGGCAATGCCAGTGCCCTGTCTGTGTGGAGGGAATGTGGGCACAGCAGCTGCTGGGGAGCATTGGCAGCGATGCACAGGCTTTAATAGGTACATGAGCAATAACTCCCTCTGCAGTGCTTAGGAGAAAGTAATTCCATTTAGGATGACATAAATTTTCAGTTTGTTAATTAGGTCAAGAGAGGAAAAATAACATTAGGAACTTTCACTGGAGTTGCATTAGCTTCAAAATTGCAAAGAAATTGAAAGAGAATTTATGTTATCCAGTAGCTTTGGCAATCAGCTCTACTTCCAAACCAAAGCCCCAAAACACTTAGGCATGCATTCTTTCTCTTTTTTTCCATTATTTTTATCCTTTGTTTTTCATGAAAATTTCTCAAACAGCCGGTGAAGTAGTTATCCAAATATGTAACATAGAATTATTCTGAAATCTGTCCTTTCTAGGAAGCATTTATCAGAGTAGATGTACTCAGCCCAGGTATCCCAGATCATACACAGGAAGATCATACCAAGTAGCTAAAGCCTTTTTTGGAAAGTGTCAAGTCCTCTTCAAAACTGAGTGTGCATGCTGAGAACAGGTCCACTCATCATCTCAGCTTTGGGTGAGACCCTGGAAACTGCCCCAACAGGATCTCCAATTGCCACTAACTGGTGAGAGTCACTGAATCTCTCTGAAAGACTTCAGGAGTGTGGAGAAACCATCAGTAACATTTTTGGTAATGCAGACAGGAGTTGTGTATAAATCATAAATCAACTTTCTATCAGAGAAGTTTTATTAGGTTCTATAAAGGGAGATTAATCCACTCCAAAACCTCACAAGGTGGTGCTTTAGATACACACACACGACAGGAAAGCCTTGAAAAGTGACCTTTGAATTCTCAGCTGTGGATCCTGATCAAGAGAGGGACAGTGTATGTGTTGCTCTTAGTCGTCAACTGCTCACAGGTGAAAACACTTTTGTTCGTCCATTCCTACCTGGAATATGAAGGACTTGGATCTCTTCTGAAAGTAGCCTTGACTTTCTAGCTCAATATTTGGGGAAAGAAGGACCCTTGAATTCTAATCCACTGAAGTAACAAAGCTGGCAAGTGGCTTCACCTATCCCTTTCTTATGAATATTTACACTTGCTCTTAAAAATGCTTTTAGACCTGGGTAGTTGAATGTGTCCAAAGTATTCACCACATGCCAGTTAGACAGAAGTTCACATGAAGCATCAAAGACCTCATACACAACTCTCATCATTCCTGCAGACAGTAGGAATTTCATCTCTCAGCATGTCTCTGTAGGCACTTGCCCTCCTTCTGAGATTTCTCCTTCCAGAAACCCAACTTCAGGGGTTTAAGTGTTTGCAGTAGATGAGCAAACCAATATTTTGTCTCAGGTGCAGGCCAAAACATGAGAAGTAACATCAGCCTTGGTGTCATCCCTGACCCCTTACCCTTTGCTGACAGCAGAAAGCTGGCAGCTCTTGGGGTTGTTATCAGTGCCAGTAATCAGGCAGGTCTTGGAGCTTTTGAACCAAGCCCTGCCTAACTTGGGCAGTCTCAAACCAGAGCAGGTAGGGTTTATTTTGGGGCAGGCATGAGAAGTATTCCCCTTCAGAGGACCTTTCCTCAGTCTCTTTTTGGCCAAGGGTTCTTGTGGGCTGTGCATGATAATTCATTATGACTGTCAGGGGGAAAAGTGATCCTGGTGCAGGCCTCTTGTCACCTTCCTTAGGGGAGGTAAAGGCAGGAGAGGAGGAAATCCAGGGAAAAATTTGAGAAACTGCTACTCCAACCTCAGAATACAACCTCCCTTTTCTGTGGCTTGTCGGGATGAGTGCTGAGCCATGTAATGGGGGCACCAGTGCAAAGAACACACCATTGTGAATAAACAGCCTTACAATACAAGGCAGTCCCAACTGCAGCATGTGCAACACCAGTACGAGGTACATACCTGCACACACATCAGGAGTCTCTGCCACAGTGGGCACAATAGCCTTCAGCTGTACTTACCTTTTCCTTTTGGTTCTGGTCCCTGCTGGTCACCTGCAGCACATACTGAAGGGAACAGCATGCCCCTCATTATTTAGATTTACTGTTCTATGGGTAGCAGTTCAGAGCAGAGCAGAAGGGCTTAATCATCTTGCCCCCACCAACTCAGGTCTGAGGAGAGCAGTGGGAAACCACAGCTCCACCAGTTGCTTCCCCAGTGCTGGGGGCTTGCTCCAGCTGCTGCCTGATGCTGCTCTGTGTTCTGAGAAGGCTTGCTGCAGTCACTTGATTTTGATTGTAGAGCCAGCATCTGATCAGACTGTTAACCTGGAGGGGTAAGCAAAGTAAAATTCTGGTGATTTAAATTACCTTCTGCTGCATACAATCATCCAGCAGAAAGCAGCTCAGCAATAACATTCATGTTGCCATTAATGGAAAACACTTCACATTGCACTCCAGAGATTTTGTTGTTGTTGTTTCCCTTGGTATGGAAGCGATCCATTCAGATTGGAGCTGCCTGAACAAAGCCTAGGGGCTCAGACACCAGCAGCAGCAGCTCTCTAAGTGTCTCTGTCTTACTGTGTAATCTCTCACTGACTTGAAGGAAATGTGCCAATTGCTGCCTCTATAGGGCTCTGTGTATATAAAACACACACTCAGCTGAGTGGCCCTATGGGGCAACATGATTTATTTGCTGATTTACCTAAAGTAAATCATGATAATACTTCAACAGAATTGTGTTGGCTTCAACAAAATGTGTCAAAGCATTTTAAATAGAACATTCAATCTGTGCCTCTCTCCTTTGTGTCATGAAGAAAAGAATTAAAATCATGACTATGTACTATGATAGTAGAAATCTGAAAATTATGATGAAATACTTGTGGAGGAAAGTGAGACTTTTTCCAGCATGCTCAAAGATATCTCAGGTTTTCTAAACACTAAGGCCTGTCTTGGAAACTTTTGGTCATCTTGAAAACTAAATTGAAATATAAATAATAAGAATGATAATAACATCAGACCAGAATCAATTTTTCATCCTATCTCTGAATTCAGGGTGCTCCCATCAAGCCTGCACACCTCCAAGGTAAAGGTGGCTGAAGTGTTGACAGCAGAATGGTGATGTTTGACCCACAGACAACCGAGTGCCAGGCAGTCTGGGTCCAGCTGGTGGAGCAAGCTGGGCTTCCAAAGGCTGGAGTCAGGTGGGTGTGGAATTACATTACCTGAGATGTGACACTTTTATGTCCTTGGTCCCTAAAATGTTCAAGGGATACTTTTACCCCTGGCTGAATGAAATTACCCCTTGAGCCATTTTATTAATGTTTCTTTATTGTTTGATGATGGCTTGCATAGCTTAAGGCTGTCTACTCTGTTAAAATTAGCAACCACACTTTGTGATGGAAAAAATCATCCTCTTTTCTCACTGGAATCATTCACAAAGCAAGAAGGGTTGTTGCAGCCAGCCCTTAATTGAATTTCGTGGCATTTTGAATGATAATGCATGAGTCTCCTCTCCAAATCAGAAATGAGGAATTATTACACAGAAGGATAAACAGGATAAAAATGAAAATTAACGCTCTTGGAAAACAAATCAAGTATTTCTGCAAATCTGTTTACTGGCATTTCTCTTCGTAGACTTGTAAATTAGAAGTCTCTGTCATTGAACCCACACCCATCAAGGATCATCATTTCCCAATTCCATGCCTTTTTCCCTCCTGGTAAATGACCATGAAGTTGCATAGAGTACTAAAAGCATTACTTTAAGCAGTATGGTAAACAGACTGAGCTTATTAACCTCAGCATAAACCAGGAACATAGGAGTTGGATTATGGAGGGGAAGGCTCGTGTTTTCACCCCTTTTCAAAGGTAATTAGACATTGGTGGGGGGATGGAGTGCAAACCAAAAGTACAGGAGAAAAAAATTGACTTATTCTCTGAAATTGTCTGCCTTTTACAGTGAGATCTAAAAGTAGATCCTATCAAGTAATACTTTGCTGTGTCATTTACAATATTTAGAAATGAAAGTGGCAATTACCAGCCCTCTCTATGTGTCAAAGGTTTCTAGACAAGGTTGGCTCAGCATTCACAGCAAAGAGCATTCAAAGGTCTTTCAAATTCACATCCTAGTCTTAGTTGGACTTCAGAGGAGTCCATCATAAAATAAGAAGAAACAATATAGGCAATCTGTTTTCTGGACAGCAGTTCTTTTGGCAATATTATGGAAGATTAAGGCTGGAAGACTGCTTATTTTTCAGTGCAGCAATTCTCCCTAAGGTTGTTAGCAATTTGGAAAACTTACCTTTTTGTTATTTTTACTGGGAGAGAAAATAAGCAAAGAACTTCAATGTAGACATTTTCTGATGCAGTTCTATTTCACTACATACTTACCACTTAGGATTTTACAAGAACTCAATATTAGCAGCACTGATGAGATTCAGTGAAATATGACACACTATTCAGGATATAAGTCTGTTTTCAGCATAACTTGTTCTAAAAACTGAATATTGTTTTTGTGGTTTTGTTGTTGTTGTTGTTAAGTAGCTGTTAGTGGGGTCATGAGATATTTCCTAAAAAGAACTTACTTCATACAATTTGTGGAAGGAGTAAGGGAAAGAAGTTCCAGATAACTTGAGGAATTTTCTTTTTCCTTGGTCCCGCATCAACTGTCTCTTGCCACATCAACTGTCCTTCAAGAAAATGAGCTAACAAGTCAATACTTTGAAAACCTTAGCTTGTAGTCTCTTATAATACTAAATTTTACTTGACTTTAGGAGATTTCCCAAGTGCTTTTTCTCCTTGAAAACAAGCACAAGAAAACAATTAGGAAAAAAAAATAGGGTTAAGACTGGAAGGACTACAAGGAAAAAAACCTCATTAAAAATCATAAAATAGATGCAGCATAGAGGATCAGACCTGCTAAGAAAAATAAGTTGGAGAGGCTTTTGGTTTTCCTGTAAAAGCTAGTTTTACACACATCTGATGCCTCAGGAGCCTGGAGGAATGCAGGAGCGGCTGATTTCCTCCTGGGTGCCAAAGATCACGTTTGTGAGGTGTTTATTTTTTACCATTTCCAGTCCTTCAGATGTGTCTGAGACCACTGAAATGGAAAGGGCTGTTGCCCACATTCCATAGTCTGCTTTACATACAAGAGCGTGGCACATCTGCATAGCGAAGTTGCTGTCAAAATACAAATGTCTCTCACGTAATGCAGAATTTTAAACCAAATGCTTGGGTAGACAGCACTGACATTTGGGGAGTTCAGGGCACTTGTGTTCTCCCGTGACTTTTGTGCACAGCTCTGAATTCCAGGATGAAGCACGGACAGCACCAGCACTCCCCACAAGTGAGCAAGGACAGGAAACTTTTGATTCAGGACATGTTTGTACCTATTTGATAGATTTTTGCTTTTTCTTTTTTTTTAACTTTTCCCCTCCCTCTGTTGTCAGCTTATTCTTCAACACGATGACAATGGCCATATGAATAATGTCGTTATAAAAACATTTCAGAATTCACTGGAGTTTATCTTTCTTTTTCCTCCCTTAAAAGGACCACTACCAAGAGGTTGCTCCACATAAAGGTGTTTGATTCTCTTCATTATCATAGGAAAATCACTTCAGCCCATCAGGAGAGTATCAGCTTTGCATTAGCAAGTTGGCTTGGACACAAAATGAATTTTTTACATTCTGTGTATCCACCTCTCTGGAATTAATAATCTATTCAGCTGGTAGTTTATTTAAACATAAAAATACAAAAAAAAAGTGCAGTAGGAGTGTTTTCAGAATCCAAATATTTGCTTTCTACCTCTTTAAACCACCTACTCGCCACAAGGGTGAAAGCTGCCAAGTGGCAGCTGAAAGCAACAATTTGTCTTCGATTAGTCATATTTGAATTTATTTTTTAATTTTTTTTGCTTGTGAGATAGTGCCGCTGGGACAAATGTGTAACAACAGAGGGCAAACGAGGTCATTACAAAACCAGCTCCTGGGGCATGTCTGGCTTGTGAATGAGTTCATGACTTCTGTTAGGAGCTCCCATTCTCCCACTGAAATTACATTTCCTGCTGTAGACAGGTCATGTTCGCTGAGCCAAGAACTGCCTCTGGGCAGGCAGGAGGGAACACTGTGCCCTGAGCACACAGCATCAATCCAGGGGAAGCTGCACACAGGGCAGGAGGAGGGAGAGCCCTCCCAGTGTTACCAACCCTGACAGCCCAGGGTGCTGGAGGAGCACTGTGTGCTCTCAGGTGTCTGCTCCAAGGGGAGGGATTGTGTGAAACATTTCATTTCCCTCACACTATGAGAAATGTATTTTATGGCTACTAATGTTAACCACTTGGCTGGGGCTGGGCCAGGGGTGCCCGGTGACAGACCAAGGGCACATCAGGTAGTTCACAGATACCAAAGGAAAAGATTTCTTACTGAGACAGAGGACAATTCAGCAACCAAGTACTTATGCCACAGCTCCCTGTGAGCTCCAGGAGTGGGGGAACTGTGCAGTATGAGAACTGACAAAAGCAATACACAGACATGAGTTAATCCTGTTTTGGGACTTGGGGCTTGATGGGTTTGCACATAGTTGAGCATGAGGGTCACTCCCAATGGGGCCTGATGAGCCTTGATTTCACATTTGTCTTACAAAGTCTGGAAAGTTTTCCTGGAAAAATTCCCAGTGAGAGGCACTGCAGGTGTCTGACTTTCCCAGCTGGTTTTTCAAGGTGGTGAATTCTCATGGGTCTATATTATAAAAGTGGCCTGGCCAAGGGAGAAGAGCACATGCTCTTCAAAGGCAAGCTCAAAATTAGGAGCCTTGAGTGTTCAAGTTGTGATCTATTTCCTTAGCCCTCAAGACAATTTCTATGACTAATTAAAAGCATTTCTAAAAAAATAGTCTTTGTTTGAAATGAGGAAAACAGGGTAAAATATCCTCAAAGGCCTACTTGAGGTCTGCTTTCTGTGTTACAGCCACAGCTTGCATTTGATGTAGGGTTAAACAAACAGAAGGCTTTATTCTGTGCTGTAGCTTTTGTTTCAGTGTGTGGCAATTTTTTCAGCCCAGAATGACTCAGAATTGTAGCAGACTGACTATTCTGTAACTAATATAATAGCTGGAAAACTTTTTTGCCTAAACCAGCACCTGGAAGCTGCTCAGCACAGGCCTACCCAACTTTGTGACCCATTTATTATCATTTCATCTGATAACAAAGACAGAAAAGGTGGTCAAACCCCAACTTTATGATCTCAGAAATGAATCAGCACAAAATCCACAGGTATTTCTGCTGGCATTGCTTTCAGGACTATCTGGAAAGCCTGCAGTGCTATTCATATGCTTTTGCAAAAGAAAAAGGATTGTTGCCCTGAAATGGAAGGTTTTCCTACTGGCTACACAAACTTCCTGTTGGTGTCCACAGGCTTAGAGAGCAGCTCAGACCCAACTGACCACAGGTAGATAAGCCACGAACACAAAAAAATGCAGATTAGACACTGCAGCCTAATTAATACCTTAATTAACAGCATGTCCTAGTTCAGCAAGCCGGGACCAGTTTCTCCCTCTGTGGGTGTGACCAAAGCTGGGCATTCTAAAACCTCTGGGCCATTGCCCAGCAACTGGCAACAATGGCCCATTGGCAGCAGCTGCCCAGGGCACAGCTGAGCTCTCACCCTGGGAGCTGGCTGGGAAAGAAGCCTGGCAGAGGAGCTGGGAGAACTCCCCTCCAGGGACTCCTTGGCACCTCCACACCCACCTGAGGGCTCAGCTCTGCTCAGGGGCCAGCAACCATTCCAAAATCCCCCCTGACTCCCACAGTCAGATCCCCCAGAGTGGAACTCCCTGCCCTGGGGGACGCACTAGGGGCTCCCACCTGCACCTGAGGGGAGACAATCTTGGGCTTTGGGGGCTGGGGAACCACTCATTGGATGCAGAGGAGGAGCAGAGCCTGGACAGGAGGAGCCCACCACTCTACCAGACTGTGCCATCATCTGCACTAACAGCTTTGTCCCTTCCTTTTCCTTTGGACTCGGGGGAACCACGTGGGGCTCAGCACAGGAGCCAACAAACCCCATTGTGTTTGTGCCCCAGGGGGCTGGGTTACACTGCTGGTTTTTGTGGGTTAAAACCAATTTCTTTTTGTGCCATTGCATTTATTGTAATATTTTTATTAAATTGTAACTCTGACTTATAATCTCTTTTGTGTTGGGTTCATTTCTCCTGCCTTTAAACCAGTACACAGCATTATCATAGATGTGAGCATTTATCTTTAGACACAAATCTGCCAGATTGAAGGCTACTTACTCAAAGCCAAGTTTCGTTTTCTTAAGGTCCTCACATGAGCTTGTGCTAGACTGACGTGTGCATAACTGATAATTCCAGAAAATATCACATACTCCCCAAATAGCACTACTGTACAAAGGGAAATGGGGATAGAATAGTGTAATTCCAGTTGGAAGGGACCTACAATGATCTTCTACTCCAAATGCCTGTGCACTTCAGGCTGATCAAAAAAAGTTAAAACATGTAGAAAACAAACCTCTTTTCCTTGCCTTGCCTGCACACCGGAGAGCTCCCACTCTGCAGCTCTGGATTCTGTCCCTTGGCACAGGGCTGAAGGGGAACCTCAGGCTCTGTGAGCTGCTGGAGGGACCTCCTGGGCTCCCCCAAGCTGGCTCATCTCATGAACATCACTAGAGGTACAACAGATCCTGAATGAGAAATGGGATTAATTTTAATTCCTCTTTCCAGGCCTCCTCTCCACCCTCAGTTGTGAGAACTTAAACAATCAGATACATTCAGCTTTTAGTTTTAGTTCACAGGAATTTCTAAATGCTTGGGTAGTTTCTCTAAGGAAAGCTTAAGAAAGCTCTACAACAACTCAAACAGTCTCTTACTCATTGCAGAGTTCCCAGAGGATGTCAAATTTAAACTGAGTTCCTGCTTGGAGAGGAAAGGAAAACAGAGAGGAAGGCGTATGGGAGAATCAGAGGGGTTTTAATTAGTTTGTGGTGAAGGCAGTGGAATTAAGTGCTGTAGTACCCCAGTGCCTCTATGCACGTTGTTCTCTCCAGGATCAGCTCTCTGAATCTGCTGAGTGACAGAAGGGAAGGGTAACCTTATTGCTTCCTTCTTCCATGTTCTAATCTCAAATCAGCACAGCAGTGTTAAATTCTACTTTTACCTCTCCTTCTTGTTGGCTTTAAAAGAGCTCTATCCAAACCCAGAAGGAAAGACGAGTGACACTTGGATCATGGATGAATCTCAGCTCTGGACTCTTCCAGCAGTGCTGCAGCTACCAGGCCAAGTTGCTCTGGTTTGTTAAGTATTTAATTCAGCAATGACCTACTCTATGTTTTGAATTAGACAAACCACCTGGAACACATCAGCTTTTCTGTATTCTGCCCCCTGACTCAGCTGGTTGTGGTTCCTGCAGCAGTGGCTGCAGGGGTGGACACAGCAGCTGCCGATGCTCCTTTTCCCCAGATTAAACACACCACAACTAGTTTTCAACCCTTGCTCATAAGATACTGCTCTTGCATAGAGAATGGGCTAAAGAACATAAAGTGAGGGCAAACTTCCTATCAGCATAGTGCATTTAGAAGTCATTTAGAAAACTGACTTGACCTAGTTTCTGATTTGTAGAATCAAGTAGTGACTTGCAGTCTAACATGTGAAAAAAAACTTCATTAAAAATTGTGTAGCACACATACTCCTTCCTTAGATCTCATACTTCTACCATGCCTTGCATGCTGTTAATTCAAAAGGTTGATATGGCCACAGACAGCCCAGCTTCTAGGATTTACCATTCAAACACACTTGAACTGGCATGAAAAATGCAATAAAATAATTCTTTCAGACAAGTTTAGAGAGAGGTATTCCCAAAAGACAGAATTCTGGCTTCCAGCCACATAAAGCTTACACTTTGTCAATAACACAGTGAAGGAAGGCATGAATGAATTTTATTTCATTGGACAAGTGACTTCGAATACAGATAAGGCAGGGTGAGCATATAAACCTTTAAATAAATGTTTTAGCACTATCTGGAAGGGAGGAATGCAATTGATTCCAATCTTTTCTGACAGAAAATCAGTTCCTCTAAAGCTCTTGGGGCAACAAACACTAACTAAAAGCGTCTATTACTAATAAAATCTTTAAGTACAACAAAACAAGATGTTGTCATTTGAAATGAATAAGCTACAATTAATGCAAATTATTACTCTGTAGTTTACTTGTAATATTAAACTGTGGTATGAGGTCTTTCTTTTACTATGACTTTAAGAGCCATGTACCTTTGAAGAGGGATCTTTAAAGAGCTGGAGGAAAACTCAGCAGAGCAACAGCTGACAACTCCCCGACAAAACAGAGAGCAACAGCAGCAGGAGGAATTCTGGGCTGAGATTTCTCTCTAATGAGCATAACTTGTGCCTAGAACTGCTACAAACAGTTAATAGAAAACACTGATTATGCCCAACAACACTCTTTGTTCTGTTGGGGGGGATTACTTCTTACAAAGTTGTTTTGTGGAAAATCTTGACCTTTTCCTCCCTCTTTGCCTGTTTAACATGAACCTTGTGTTACTCTGCAGTGATAGTACAAGCTGGAGCAGTAAAAACTGCTGTTATAATTCTGGTTTTGTTTTGCAAACATATGTTATGTGTTGGAATGAGGAGGGACATTTAGTGTTTTAGGAGAGCCGTATTTGGAATTTCTACAAGAGAAATCCACTGCGAGTGGCAATTTCTTTTACATTATAAATCTAACTCAAACCAGTATATGGATTTGCAATTTTATTTGCAAAAACAAAAGGTGATAAAATTTACAAATAACACTCAACATTATTAACTTGGGGGCCTGAGAATGGTTGGTATAGCTCAAAAGGACTGTACTCAGTCACAACCTGAATTTCAAATGAAATGGTACCTCACTTCCACTGCCAATCCCATACCAGCTCAGAGAAGTCGCTATATTTTTAGTGTTATTTAGCATTTTTAGTATTACATTAGTTCTTTGCCTAATGCTTTCCATAATGGAAACAAAAATTGCAGAGTAGAAAAAAAAGTCTGGTGTTTGTACAGAGGACATTCAGTGGCTGCATTAATGCTTTAAGCCTAAAATACGTTACAGCACTAGTACTACTGCAGTAGTAATCTGTTTATTAGTTGACAGAAAACACTTTTTGCATTGAATTTTCTTTCAGGTTACTACTTATTGAAATAGACCCTTCAGATTAAGTCAGCTAACATGGTTAAAAGAAGAGAAAAAATCACATAACTCAAGAACATGTGCTTGCAATTGTTATTACCTAATAAAGAGCACTCAGGGTCTGTTTCTGTGCCTTTCCAGACCATAAATCACAGCATTTCAGGATCCTATCTTCTGCCTTTCCATCTTAATTATTATTTTAATTTTTATAAATAACTATTTGACCTTCAGACTTTGGTGTAACCAGGCTTTGGCACCATACAAATGAAAAACACAACCAGCGAGCTCAAGATTTAGAAATAGAAAGTTGTATTTTTATTTTCATATTTCTACAGTGAGAGAGGCAATAGAAACTATTTCACTATCCTGTTACAGAATCAAACCTCCAACACTCAGGGTAGCAGTTTCTGAAGGGGTTGCCTTTTAGTTTTGCCAAAGAAAGCATTCAGTAACTGCATGGAAAAAAAGTAATCAAGTGTTAAACAATGGCCAACATTTTCCTTGCAGCTGATGGATGAGTCTGTGTGGTAATCGATACTTCTGCACTGCTGAACCCAAAATAATTGCATAAATCTCCAGGGCTCAAGACTTGTCTCAAAAACCTCTAAGAAATACATCCTAGAGCTCTTAGCACCAGCAAAGAGTAGAATACAGGAACACAGACCTGCACTCTTCTCTCTGAACTGCTCATTTCTGGCAACAGGCTCCACAGATACATGTATATATGTTTTAAATAAGTTTCTGGTTTTGAATGACACTAAAAAGTGCTAGTCTACATTCTGCAATGAGGCACCCTGATAGTTAAATCTATGAAAGAAACACTCTTGTACTTAGGAAGCATTTTTAAACATGAGTTTTAACATTCCATCAACATGAACAGAATTTCCTGCCCTGTGACCAAGTGCTTCATATTTAAAGTGCTGAAAATGTTTGCAGATAATTTGTGTTATGTTTTCTGTCTTCATGGAAATTTTTCAGAAGTGCTTCTTGATTTCAAATAGAGAGAGGTACCAAACTTGGGTAACTAATTTTCATCCCACTCTAATGACTGCAGATCCCATCAGAGGGCAGCAGGGGTTTTGTTTTACACAAAAGTTGTTCAACTAACTAGTGATTCTATAGGCAGTGCTGACACCGTACATCTTTAAAATCTCTTACCTTTTAGGGAATTGCTTAAATAATGAGGATTTATATGGAAAACTTTCAATGGAGTAATTTGACAAGTATTTCCATCTTCAGGTGAAGGCTACTTTTGTTAATGTTCAGATAAAGTTTTCCTTAGTGCTGAAGGGTGGGCTAATTGTGCCTTGGTGTGGTAGTTTTGGCTTTAGTTTTATGTCGGCCTCATTCAGCAGGCCCAGAGAATGTGACAGATTAGAAGGGAGAGGCATCACCTGATTTAATCAACCAAAGAGATATTTCATATCATTTGACATCACCAGGGAGTGTCAAGGGGTATAAAAAGAGAGAGAGAGAGGAGGAGCTTCTGTCTCTTTTGGTCTTTGCCTCAGCCCCCGTGAGGACGTGCTGCTCTGTCTGCTGAGATTAAGCCTTGCTGCCATCCACGCTGTTGTTATCTAGGGAGGTGAACATCTTCTTGTTAATTTCTCTTTTCTCTTGCTGGGAGGTTTCTCTGGAAGAGTTTTTGAGTGGTTTTCTGGGGTTTGGGTGGTTGGAACCTGTATTATTAGGTTGAGTGACTCGGTGAAGGTGTTATTATTTCTTTTCACATTTGTATATATATACATGTTATAGTCTATTTTAAATTTTCTTTTCTTCCATGTAAATATAAAAACCTTGCCATTTCAAAGTTCCATTTCCAGGTTTTTTTAGCTCCCTCCCTTTCCCTTCCTGTAGGGGGCGCTGACAGGCAATTGGGCACTTGGCATTTTGCCAAGCTAAACCATAACATTTGGTAAAGAGCTGTCTGTGACAATGACTGGATGAATCAGTAATCTTAAAGATTTAGATAAAAAAAATTAAAAAATACACCAATTATTGTAATTACAAACCCAGAAAAATGATGTGACTTTCTCCATATGTAAGAACATACAACTCTTTTGAAGAGTTATAAAAACTCTTTTAAAGTGCTTTTAAACACTTAAGTGCTCTTTTAAAGAAATCCATTCTTAGCAGAAAAACATGGAGCTTGGAACTCCAGGTCAGGGGAGCAATTTAAACCAGCTCCTCTGTACCCCAAGGCTCTTTGTCCTGCCCTTAGAGCTGCCCTGGGGGCAGACAGGGGTCTGCTGGATGGCTCAGCACTGGTGCCAGTGAGAGAGGGTTGCCCAGAGCCACATTGCCCAGTCCTGGGCCTTTGTGTTCTCTGAGGCTCCCACAGCCGTGAAACGTCTTTTCAGTTTTTTGGGGATTGTTTTCAAAACAGTGGTGTGTTCACAGCATGGGACAGGGAGCACACCCAGGGTAGCCTGTGGTGACTTTTGTGGTGGCAAAGAACATTCCTGGGCAGAAGAGCCAGGGTAGTGTTGGATATATCCATAGTGTCTGAGTAGAGTTCATAACAAACTCCCTTGGAAAACAGGTTTATGTTTTCCTCTAGGACTAGTCGGAGTTCACTCCAGAAGGCAGTATGGAAGTGAACTCATGTGCTTGCACTATGGAAAACTGTCCTGCAGCAAAGAAGGGAGATGAGGAAGACTTTGCCTTCAGCTCTTCCATTGGAGTCACCTTCCTCAACTTGTTGTACAACCTCTTTCATTTCACATCCCTGCATTGCTTCCTCTGATTCCCTATCCTCCTCCTGGTTCTGATGAGATCCTTTACCAGCAAGGAAGCTTGTGATACTGAGTTTTCTGAATATAGCTAGTTGAAAATATTAAATGAATGCAAATCAAGCTTTTGTGCATATACAGAGGGACAAATTTGGTTTTGAGCAACTGAAGCTTTTTTTCAAATGTTAAATCTCAAAACATTTCTGCTGACTTCATAAAATAATTAAAGCTTGTGGTGAGGGACTTTTATTGTTCAAGTGTTTTTTACTAGTTGTATCTAATAGTAAGGAAAAGCACCATTAAGATTTCAACATATCCAAGTGTGCATGCTTTCCAGCAACTAACCCAAACTGTTCAATTTCTTGGCAACAGTTAAGGATTTACATGGATGACCCTGATTTGCTGCACCTGTAAGTCTAAATAGCTCCACTTTCAGCTGCATCAGCTTCCAGGAGTGATCAGTCTTGTACAGGCTGTTCCACAGAACATGAGTAGGTGATTTTAGGCCTGTGTTTTCCCCACAGTGAAAATGCCAGCATGCTGCCTCATCGAGCTCGCTGTCACTGCCAGCTGCCTTCGTGGAGCCAGTGGGATGCACAACTGCAAGGAAATCACTTTGTGTCCCTTGGAGCTGGGGAACAGCACTCTAAATCAGCAGGCTCAGTGCTGCTAGAAGGAAGGGTTCTGAGAATGCCATCTGTTCCCAGGCAGATGAGTGGGGATGATTTTGGTGTGTAATCCACACTGTCACCCCTGGAGTGCATAAAGCACCAGGTTTGTGCCAGCACCCACAGAGCACTGCCCCACACCACTCCTGCTGCTCTCCCTCCCTGCCAAGCAGAGCAGGCTTGGGCTGAGCTCCCCCTCTGTAAGAGGGCAGTGGCACTCTGAATTCAGTCTTGGGTTTGCTCCAGAACAGGGAGTGAAGTCAGACCCATGAGTGGTTTCACCATGGACAGAAGTACCCTGCATGTCTGTAACACAGAGAGTAACACAGCCTGGGGCAGGTAAGTGGTGTTATACAAACTGTGCTGTCCTCAGCACAGGGAAAAGCAGTTGTACCTTGGAGGCACAGTTCTTACCTTCATTCTTGGCCCACAGAGCAGCCATGACTGGCACAGACAGTCTGACCTCTCTGGCCTCTTCCTCTGTGTGCTGCCTCTCGACAGGCAGAAGACCAAGGCTCTTCCATTTTGCTGTGCTCCAAGGCAGATGAACCCATTTCTTACTATTCTGCACATTCAAGAAAGAAAAAGGCAAATTAACGCAATAGAAAGATAGAAAAGCAAGAAAAATAAAGTTGGCTGAGTGATTTTAAGTGAGCTGGTGGTGTGCTGTGCATTTCCATCTCTGCAGCACTGCCAACAGCAGGTATTTCCTCTGATGTGGTTCATCTTGAAGGATGATGCCGATTTCATCCTAGAGAAATCCTGTGCAGATGGATATGAGTCAGGATTTTTAGCATTTGAAATGAGCAAGGGAAGGTGATTTCTATTCCTGACTCTGGCACTGACCCGCTAACTCCTCTGCTCATTTTTCTGTGCTCCCAAACTATCAGTCCAGACATTCTGCCCATTCCTTCTCAAGGCAGCATCAGCCCTTGGTAGGGAGCAATTACTGCAATCACACTGGGAAATGTTTTTAATAGTACGAAAAACAAGATATGAGACACATAGCACTGCATTATGGGTCAAATACATCTTAAATTGAAATATTTTGCTGTAATTTGCCTTGCTTGGCTTTTCTTTCACATATAAGAAATTGAAACAATTCACTAGAATCAATGTGATAAATACAGCAGAGCTTTAAATCCTGTTTATATTTGCCTTTGTGGACAGTGTGTGTGAGGAAGGAAACACATAAATCACACACTAACTGGTTAACACATGTGAAGCATTTGATACTAAATCTAATATTAATTCCAGCATCCCCCCCACACACACACCCCACCCCCACCCCCGCCAAGGATCAAATGAATGCAAAACCTGGCTTTGCTGCAGTAATTTATTCTACTTGTAGCAAAGTCTTACAACAGTGTGTGTGATTCCAATACTGAAACCAAACAGTAATTATGTACCTTTAGAGTAAGAACTTCCTGTGCTTCAGACGCATTTAATTTTGACTTGTATTTGTTGTCTCATGAGTAACTCTTACAACTGTAGAATTGATATTAAATATTACTTTATGTTTAGCAAGGGCAGCATGTCAAAACCATTTTAAAAATAAACTAATACTGACAAAAACCTATGAGCAGAGTGAACCAGGGGTTGAGATATCCCAAGTGAAATCCAAGCATCAATAAAAGGCATTGCTGACTTGGAGAAATTCATCTGAAGAAAGGAGGCTAAAGACAAGAAATCTGTTTCCACACTACAGGGTTTTTGGATTTCTTCTGGTCAGCTGAACTGACTCTTGGAACATGTTTCCTATTTTAGCCCCTCATCATTAACTAACAAATACAAGGGGATATTGTTTTCAAAGCCAGGCTCACTGGCTGATACTAGGATATTTTATTTTACAATAGCAACAATTTTACAGTAAACATGAGGACATTAGCAAACAGCTTCTGTAACATGCATGAGAAACTTGGAAGGATGCTAGCACAGCATTTGACAGGGCTTTGGGTCATTACTCTGCATTTACAAGGCTGCCCTGACAGAGGACAAGATACTGTGTGATTAAAATTAAAGCCTCAAAACAAAGAACTCACGTGTTACCACAGGAATAAAATGCTAGCAAGCTGAGGATGTTTTGTATGAAGTTATAATTTTTGTTTACTATATCTGTTAAATTATTTAGGAAACCTCTACTTAATTTATTTCTCTCAACAAGATAGTTGCTTGCCTTACTGTCATTTTTAGGGGTTTTTTTGCAAAACAACCTGTATTCAAAGCTAAAATTTAAGCACAGATATTGTTAAATACGAGTGTTTGGATTTGGGGATTTTGTTTGCTTGGGTTTTTAAAAGAGAAACTTCCAATATTTTTGAATACACAACTTTGTAGAAACCAATACTGAGCAGGAGTAATAGCCTGAGCAGTCAGCATTGCTTGTTTTTCAAAGCAGCTTTTTCATAACCTCAGTGTGGTTATTGTAGTTACATACCTTTTAAAATCAGATCTTGTAACACTCGAGATCTTTGTGATAGACATCAGAGACCATACAAAATCTCCCTCATTACATTTCTGCTTCTTTTTAGCATTAATGTTTGGGTTTTAGACAGAGACATCAGTCCCAGAGTCACACTGCTTACCAGGCCTGCCCTGTGGCTCAACTCAGGGGAATATAGTTTTTCTCCTTCCCCGACTACATCACAGAAAGCCACCCAAATACTTTAAAATAACATATGTTCCTTGTTACCTCCAGTTAAAGATGGTAATATCAGGAAAAGGTTCTTCCCCCAGAGGGTGATGGGCACTGACCAGGCTCCCACGGCTGTGGACACGGCCCCAAGGCTGCCAGAGCTCCAGGAGTGTTTGGACAACGGGACAGGGACATGGTGGGATTGTTGGGGAGTCTGTGTAGGGCCTGGAGTTGGACTGGATGATCCTTTTGGGTCCCTTCCAACTCCAAATATTCTCTGATTCTATATCCTTCATCATCAGTGAGCTGACTCCTTTACCTCATAGGCAACAATTAGTGCTGGTTGTAACTCGCTACCTGTTTACCTGGAATGAAATTCATCATGATCATCATCATGGCCAGGCTTCGCAAATGGAGATTTGGGAAGGGCTTTACCCACACTTGCAAGTAGGTTTTCATTAAACTGCAAGATGAAGGCAAGTAGCCAACTCCTGAGTGGTTACTCTTTGAACTTAGCAGATCTAATTCAGATTTCTTCAAATTTCAGTCCCTCATGTCCTCTCCACAGGAGCAAACCATCAGCCCTCATAAGGCCCCTGTTCTCCTCCATAGCTCCTGTGCTAAGTGACCTCTCTGTCCCCACTGTCTGCTGCTGACCTACTGAGAAGAGTTTAAAACTGAACTTTACTCACTGGAGTAATTTGTTCCTGGTTCCGTTTTGGGCACCACCATCCCACACACAAATACTCCCTGAGCCAGTTCTGAGAGTTAATTCAGCTGAGACAGTGTTACCAAAAGCTGTTTTAGCTGCAGCCATGCAGAGGAGCCCCAGAGCTCCAGGAACAGGCTGGGGGAGCAGGGCAGGACAACAACAGCCTGGATTTAGATCAGCTTAACTCGTAACAGGATTAAATCCCAGCATCAAAAGACACAAACTGGTAGGACTTAAAAGAGGATGACACTTACTGTGTGCAATTCTGAGAATGACTTTACCATGCTCCTTTTTCTTTCCTGTGTGAAGAGGCCTCTCAAATCCCTGTCACTTCTTTGTCAGAGCTTGGGAAATGGAGCCTTATAGGGAAGTGTGTCAGTGCCAGTCAGGTAAATCAGTGAGCCCTACCTAATTCAAGTGCAGGGCACTATTTCTGCATCTTACTGTTCACGTGTAGTCAAAGCAAAGCCTGTGATGGTGGGCATGACCCTTTCCCTTCCATCCTTTAGTCAATGTAGTGGCATCCTTTTATCTAATAACCCAGCTCTCTCCATATGCCTGCTCTGCCCTGATAATCTCACTGACAGACATGCTCAGGAAACATCTCCCCACTTCCTGAGTGACAGAAGATTCTCTGAGCTGTTCAGATCAATCAAGACAGGAATATTAAAAAACTCCAGAGAACTTTATCCAAAGAACTCAAGTGAAGAAATGTAGCTGAAATGTAAACACAGTCCCATGAGGGAGCAGCTGGGAGATGCTGAGGATCACCATTCAAAACTAACATGTCCCAGTTCAAATGTGGTTCTGATCTGGATCTGGCCAGAGCACTTTTCAAGCAGCAACTATCAGGAGATGAGGGATTCAACACAATTCCACATAATTACAGCTCAGACTCATGTTTTGCTGACACATATGGGAAACAAGACCCACAAGAGTATGGTAGATGTAATGAGAATTAAGTGTGGGCAGCTATGACCAAAGATCAGGGAACTTCCAAACACTGACCACAGTGTTCTTTCAAGTGAAAATACTCAAACCGTGAAGCAATGTACGGTTAAATACATGCAGTTTAAAAGCTATACTTTCACTGAAAAATTACTTCAGATGTCCCATTTTCATTAGATACTCATCTTTCCTCTTTACATATAAAACTTGAACAAATGACTGTAGAATAAAATGGGCTCTCTTTAAAAAGAGTACTTTTGAGGGCTGAATTTGCAATTGCCTTTTCTCAGGTTGCCACTAAAACTTCTTGATCCTCCTAAACCTCGGCTCACCCTTTTCTGTGAACAGAGCTAATGGAAGGAAAGGCAGTACCCCTCCTCTGGTGATCTCTCCGCACAGCTACTGAAAATTCATGAACACACCAGCTACACAGCACATCTCTTCCCCTCACAGGTACACTCAGCCCTCTCATTTGTGAAGTTAATTTAGTGAGGTTAAATGACACCGTATATCTGACTACATTTCTCATCTCTAGCTGGAGCCCTGTCGGGGTTCCCAGGTAAGGAAAGGAACACTCTCCCTGCCTTGTTTTCAAACACTCTGCAAAAGGGAATGCATTACCCTCCCCCCAACCCCAATTACCAGGCTGTGGAAAGAACTCCAATTAAGTGGTTAGCCATAATAGCATGGCAGCCCTTCAGGAAACTGCCTATCTAAATAGAGATGTACGGAAAGCAGTTTTCTCTCTAATAGTGATGCATTTTCAATTTATGCAATACAAAGTGCATTGGTCTGCAGTGTCCCTGGCTATTGATGATTAATAGCCCATACACTGCAAGGGGCTACAAAGAAAAGTGCCAAGGGAAGCAGATGCAGCAGGTTTTATATTATCATGACTGCAACAAACTCATTCAGTGGTGTCAGCTCTGACTGCAGGATTCTGATTATGAAATATGATGCGTGTTGAATTTAATGGCTTTCTCTGCCCTTCTGGTGAGTTCACTGCTTTCCAATGTCATTTTGTGTTCTCATCTGAGTGGTAATAAAAGGAATATCATTGACTGTGCTAGCTCTGTAACCACTGTGTGTTTTACAATAAATTGTGTTTCAGGACCTTTCTACCCAGGAGAGTGTGCAGGGCCAGAAAGTAATATTCCCCAGTTCTCCAATATGAGGGCTTTCTGTGAGAGAAGAGAAAATTATGCAGGACTGCCCTTCTCTTGAGGCATACTTTCTGTGAGCAGAACATCTCTTTTTCTAGGGGTTATGTAGTAAAAAGGTCAGTTTGGATAGCAAATAATAAAAAAAATCTAAATAAACACTACAGAGCTTATGATACATTATGAAATTACAATACCTTGAAGATAAGAGGATAAAAGTTTTTTTAAAATAAGGAACCTGAACATACATGGAGTCACCCATGTAGGAATGTAAAGTCAGGGGAGACATCTAAAGAGGGGTTTCTTTATCTAGCAAATCGTTATCCAACCTATCAGCCAGCTGTGGCCTGCACCACTGAGTTAGGACCTTACTTGCTGGTGAAATACACATGTGGCTATGAAATCCTCTAATGTCTGCAAAGTCATTATATTGGTTTCTCAAACAAAATAAGCTTTGCAAAATGCATCATGTCAATATCAGTGTTGAAGGGTGTGCACACCACACTTCTTCGTGTTGCAACCAACACTGCCCAAGCTGGGGTGGCTCTATTCAATACAGACCTGTGCAGAGAAGAAAGACCGAGTCTCAAAGGTGAGATACTTTGCATTGCCTGAAGGAATTCCAGTGTTTCCATCCTCTTTGCCCACATGCATCTCCTGCCTGCATAAGCAACACTGGGGGCTCAGTCACTCCCACTGCTGAAGTGGTCAGGGGAAAGCAACACAATGGATAAATAGAAAGAAACCTCCTATGAGATTTGCAGATAAATGCACCTGTCTGATCCTTTGCCTTGGCATCGACTGCAGCCAGCATGGAACGCTGCAGCAACAGCTGGAATAGTGATTGTGTGAGCCGGAATGCAGGTCCTGCCACACAGACAGGGTGAGACACAAGCACATTGTTCCTCTTTCACCCAGGAAAAGTCACAAATCAAAGTTTACTCACTTTTGCACTTCATAGTTTGATGACTGGTCAAACCTAGAGAGTAGCAGTGAAACAGCAAGATGTGCTGCTTACACAGAGCAAAACCATATCCACTGAGGCAGGAAGTGCCTGAAACACAAATGGTATTTTTCTCTTTGTAAATGCACATTCCAAAGTTCACCTGTGCTGTGTTTTTAACTACAACCTCCTTTGATGGAATACTGCTGTTCCTAGAAACAAAGGCATATCTTTCCAAGCAGGAGGACAGAAGTCATACATATGCATTTCAATTCACTACAATCTGAATCCAGGGCTGGAGCTGTATTTTTAATGTAATAAAACCAAACTGCAGAGGTTGTTCCAAAGAATTTACAGTTAAGGTGCAGGCTCACCTTTACAGAAGTAGAGCTGTACATTTATCTGGTTTTTGGAAGGAAAAGACCCCCAAACCAGGACACAGTGCCATTAAAACTACAGAGCTACAGAGAGGTGTGTATGGCCGTGTACAGCCAGCACTGCCCCAACTGAACTCTGCCTTTAACTCAGGTAGTTTGCATTCAGGAGTTCAATTGTACCTCGCAACACTTTATTTATTAGGTTTTCATAAAAAGCCTCGGAATGAAACTTCCAGTTTAGGATAAACCAGAACACTTTTAACCTTGTTTTTGTCTCTAGTTGAAGTGTCACTGGTATTCTCAATCATATTTTATACAGGAACACTTAAAAAGCTTTGCCTAGAGCACAGATGAGAATTGTCTTTTGTTCTTTCCGACTATACTTGGTATATTTTCACATAAAAATGTATTGAAACAAGATTTAAAACTGTTTTACATTTTATTAAGATCTACCTCCAGAGGGAGAAAAGAAGTACTTTAACATTTAACATGGTGGTTTTGTCTTTCTCTCTTTTCTTCACTGTTTGCTGAAAAACTTGCTACAGTTGAAAGGTAGAAATGTCAGGCAGAAGTCTGTGATCTGCCTCAAAATTAAGTTATGTATTGCCATAATACAACAGAGCCTTTGTCCTCTCTGAGATTCTCACTTTCAGTAAAGAATCATCAAAGGGGGGAAGAATATTCCCCAATGAAGAGAACATGGAGAACAAAGGCCCCAAGAGCATTGCCATCAGTTGGCAAGCCAGTGATGGTGTTGCCTTCTACAGCCATGACCTGGTGTTTGATTTCCTCTGGAATGCAGGTAGAAGCAGGCGCAAGTCTGAGGGCACAGCACAGTGCGGGGACACAGGGACTGGCACTGGCTCTGGGGCTGCAAACACGGAGAGGTCTCAGCTGCTGCCAGGGACTGAGGAACAAAGCCAATCTCCAACAAGACACAGACCATCCTCCCTCCTGCTGTGCCTGGGGTGCTGGTATCTGATGTTTACAAGCACAGCCATTGCAAACGTCTTGGACCTGATACAGAGACAGCTGGCACTGAAACAGCAGCCTTGAGAGAAACTGCCCAACAGCCCATGAAGTGCTGTGCTCAAATTTAGATGTCTTCAGGAACAGTGAGACTGATTCAGCACTGAGAGGGCTACAGCATGCCAAATGCATCAAAGATGTTTTCCCAGTCCAGCGGAGACTCTGCACAGTGAAAATGAGCTCAGAAGGCCAAGGCAGGAGAGTTTCAAGCAGGTAAAGAAAGGTCTAGTGTAACTAAGATAAAAGTTCTTTAGCAGCTGAGTAATGCTGTAGAGAAAGGGGGGAGGGAAGGAAGATGAGCTACTCCCTGTGGTACCCAGTATCAGGCACATTTCTTATAAGCCTTTCCTTCAGATGACGACAACTGGACAGGTTTGTCACCAAGCTCAGCATTTCAGGAGCTCCTGTGCTCTCCTATATAAGCACAAAGGGAGAATGGATTTCACCTGGAATACCTGATTGCCAACAAATACTTGTTACTAACACCCAAAACCTGCACAGCCTTGCTGTAGGATTTATGAGAGACAGTGATGGTGATACATATGGAATGCCAGATCACTAAGGATGGTTTGTTAGTTTGGGCTGGGCAGAATTTTGTACCAGTTATGGCTGTACAAGGCACATGCCAAGAATTGTTGTTATTTTTCCTTATTAAAGGCTGTAACTGAAGTGCCCTGGTGGGAAATCCATCAACTTTCCTGCAATTCCTTAAAGTACATGAATACCAAAACCAACAAAGTTTCTTCCTTTTTTCTTTGTTAACATTAGATTTTCTCCTAAAATTTTGTTGTAATACTGTTTAGGAAAACACAGCTATGAAATGCCTCACCACAACATCACCACAGGGCACACCCCACACTTACACCAATCCCTGACATGGTTTAGAAGAGCAGTTCTAGAATTTGCTCTTTACTTACAGCATCCTAACATACTTAAATCTATCATTAGACTCTACGAAGCTACCCAGAGTTAGTGTCAGTTTAATGGTGTGGGAAAGGAGCCCCATATTCAAGAAGGACCCAGGATCTTTCCTTGTGTTCCTGAGGGAGCAGGGAACAGAGCAGGTATTTTCTTCTCATTCCATCACTCCCACCCGTAGCTATTTTAAACCAGGTGTGCACCTCCATGCTTTAAAACCAAGCTAGCAGAGCAGGCTCTCAGCCACAGCAGAATAGATGTACAGGGCAGGGAGGATTAATATTCTTGGAGGTTTTCCTTAGTCTGCAGGAAGTCAGCACAGAGGCACTAATAACCTCTTCAAGCAGAGAACATTTTCTCATGGGGATAATAGCTCAAGGATAGAAAGAGAGAGCTTTTACACTATAAAGGAATATTATCTTTCTTGTATGAAAACCAACTGGTTTTAGCTCTTTAGTGCAGAACTAAGCCACCTTAGTTTTTACCTGAGCATTTGCACCTGTGTAAGGACAATTTTGAAATGCCAACAAAATATGTTTAAGGAGTCTATCTTATGCCTCCTCATTTGCACTTGTTTCATAACATAGAAATAGGAATTAAAGGCCTTCACTACAGTTCAGGCAGCTTGCCAATACCTATTTTATAGCAATAAAATATGTACAAATTAAGGAATCTCATGTGGAAAATTCATTCAACAGCCTCAAAAGCCAAGTGAATGGTAATTACTTCAAACACAATGTGGTGGCAATCAGGCAAGATTGGATCATGCTTTTAAATGTATGTCTAAATTTTTAAGAACCAAAATAATTATGAATTACGAAAATAGTTCAAACAAGTGCAATAGCAAATACAGAGGTTGTGGAATAAGAGAGATCTTTAAGGAAAAGAGAAGACTTGATTCCAACACCTGCATAGGAATAACTGAAGGGCTGATATTTTATTTTCATACTTCTAGCCATCATTTTATACTTTAAGGTGGCTTATGGATGCCTTGAGGTATGGAGCAAATGAAAATGCAAGTAGATGTATTTATCCTCCTTACTAAAGCAATGAAAGTTCTTTCTAGTTCACGTTCACATATATTGCAGAGTAAAAATAAATTTGCCTTCTTAGTCCTGTGCAAGTTTTCTTCAATCTGGAAAACAATCTCAGTGCTCATCCACTTATGCAATGCCAGCTGAATAAACACAGTGTGTTCATTTCCCGAAGGTAAAGCTGAACAGAACTTTTGGTATAATTAACCACCAGAACAGTGTACCTAAGGGTACGGTTGAAATTCCATCTGTGAAATATTCAGGACTATACATTTTGTTACAAACATGCCAAGCTACAGCCAGCTGTGAGAGGCTAGAAAACCTCTTGGATAATGCTCAGTGTCAAAGTGGTTGACTACTATAATTGTGTAGGTGAGCATGAAATCAAACATCGTACGTGCTAGGGGAGAAGGAGTGGAAGAGGGAAGTTTTCAAAGGACAGCTCAGCATCTGTCTCCCTTGGAAGAAAAATTAGGCACCAGACTTTGAAAAATCTCCCCACGAGCATCCAGCACACTGCATATTCATTGCATGCCCAAGATCTTGAGCTCTGTTTTGCTGTGGATTATGTTGGAACATTTGCAGGTTTCCCTTACTCAGATTTGCTTTGCCCAAAGACATGCTCAAGGACGGAAGAGACAATCTGCCACACTAAAAGTGTGTGACATTATGAATGGCACAAAAAAGTGAGTAAAGGAGATAAAAAAATGGATTGCATTCAAGAAGAGCTCTGGGACACCAGTGACATTTTCAGCAGAACAACTCAAATTTTGGAACTCATTGCCACAAGATGCTGTGGGTGTAAAATAGAAACTCAAAGAGGGGTTGGACACACATCATGGACAATAAATCACCATAAAACCTGAAGGAGCTTCTGGTTCAGGACAGCTGTGCTCCTCTCCTTGCTGGGAGCTGTGGGGTCTTTCTGGGGAGAGCTCCTTCAGTTCCAGCCCTCAGTCAGTGCTTGCACTGCGTTTTCTGCAGTGCCAGCCCTGCAGGCCATGCCATTGCTAAGGTAACTCCACTCAAGTCAGGGCACCCCAGGGAGGGATTTTTCCTGTGAAATCATTTTCATCTGCGAGCACTCGAAGCCAGCACTTGATTAATTTATCCAACTGTTGTGCACTGTAACTCACTTCTAGTGGATGCAACCTATAGTGCAGATGGTGCATCAATCCAGTTCAGCCAGGAGAGCAGCAGAATCTTTAGAAACCACTTGCTAAGGAAAAAACAACAAACCAACAAACTTCTTAAATATTTTTTAAAAAGGAGAGTATCAAGAGAGACTATCCTCACACTCTCCAAATGAGATGAAGTAGGAAAAGGTCTTTAACTATAACCACCAGAATGGGAATTTCATACATTCTGTTAGTTCCTATTTTCATCAGAAATTGAACTGGACTCCATAAAAAGGTCAAATAAAGCATGTGCCCTTATTTTCCTGAGATGATTTAGTTTCACCAAAAATCAGCAAGATAGAAAAAACAACTATGGATTCCTCAAAGTTTTTGAAAAAATGCTTTCTTAAAAATTTACAAAATAAAAACAATTTATGCTTTACTAGGTCAACCATCAGCATTGCAGTTCCACATTGCCCAGCACAGTCCCAGACCCAGCAGCCAGCAGAGCCTGGGGAGTTACAATGCACATCTCATGACTCAAGAGAAGAAACTTCCCACTATTGCCTTCAGGATTTCTTTTTAAAATCCCGATTATTAAGACATGTTTAAATCATGGATGTGATGCACCAGCCATTGCTGATAGTTTAATTCTAACCCTTCATGGTTTTCTGAACTGAAATTTGCTCCATACAGGGCCCTCCGTGTCACACTGTTGCACACAGATCTGGCTCCAGCATGGGGGCAGAGGTGCAGAGTGTGGCCATGGCTGACACAGCACGGGAGGGCTCAGCCAGGGGAAGTTCAGCTCAGCCCAGAGCCACTGCTGGTCAGTGGAACCGCTGCCTCTGCACAATCAGCTTTGGCCTCTCTGGCACCGTGTGCTTGTTTGCAATGTCACATCCACAGTGGGATTTGCGCTGGGAGTGCACTCACCACTTCCTAATACCTCTGTACAGCACTCCAACACCCAATGCTTCTGTGAAAATTAGAGAAAAAAAATCACCTGTTAAGGACAGAAGTGCCTGACCAGGCTGAGAGTATTCTGGCTGTACCAAATACCCACCCCATTCTTTCACAGCAGCACTGCTGGTTGTTTTGTCTTGCTACAAGTCAAACAGGAAAAACCAACTGCTCAGTGTACATTCAGAGTAAATCGTTTTCTGGGGAGTTATTATAACTATTTCCCAGAGAACCTTTGTTAACACCACCAACAAGCAACGTCTGGCATCAATTAGAAAAAGATAACATTTCACTGATCCCCAAACCTCTCAGTCTTTGGTTGCTGTAAACCAGCCAGTACTGCCTTGGCAGTGCCAGGGGCAGGCATAGCCTGCATCTATCCCAGGTGACTGAAGGGATGAGGGAGAGGATGGCGAAGATAAAGCTCCCAGGCCCCTCCTGCCCTGTCCTCAGCTCCTGGGGAAGCTGTGCCCCAGCTACTGCTTCATATGAGTTTGTTGGGCTGTGATTGAGGCTCTCTGTGTGCCCTGTTTGAGCAGCCTCTCTCCAGTGCTGCTGTCAGACCCAGTGCTTTCTGTGCCAGCAAAACACCCGAGTAACCATGAGCTCCACCTGGGCTGGCAAATGGCACCACCCAGGGCAAAAGGTGACAATGACTGACAGCAGAACCATCTCCCACTGACAAATCTGTCCTACTTAATGCACCTTGCTTACTCTGATGACAGAATTTGATCCTACAAGCAATTTGGCAGGTACATGACTGAGCTGCCCAATTTGTGGAATTTGTATTTTTTTTTTTAAGCTCATTGAAGTTTTTCATCTGGAATCTTTTTCTTTCAAGTGCTCTTTCTCCTCTTAGGCCATGTCATGCACTGGACATATCTTTTCTCTTTTTTTCTTGAATTTATAAGTGAAAAACCACCCTTTTAAAATTATATGAATACTTGAGGAAGGTATTACTTGTAGATATTGTTAAATTTTATTTCTCTCCCTTTAAACCTGTTAATTAAAGATCAGTTATGATCAGGTGTGGGAACTATGACCTCCCTCTCTGCATTCCTGCCTTTATTCTTTACTGACTTTTCAGGCTGTAGCAAAGACACCTACTGTGAAACGGGGAAGAAATTACAGCTCCGGCATATCATAAATTTCAACACCCCTCCAAAAAATATTAGAAAGCATAGCAGCAAAAGAAGAAATTTGACAGAAGGAGAGCAGTGAGGAAAAAGTGGATAAACTCATTGCATTCCTTTTTCATGTGCAGCCAAAATTAAAAAAAAATAAATCATAGACTATTTCACAGATTATTTTAAAAGATCAAAGATTGTGCTGTCACAAAAATGAAAATGGGAGAACATGATTTCATGATGTTATGCTGCTTCAAACTTGCAGCTCACACTTCTTGTGTACCTTTTTTCCATACCTTCATACCTGGACTATACACATCTTCTATCAGCATCCTGTACCTGCTCCTACCGAAAAACAAAAAAGACATTTTCATCATTGAATCCTAAGACTTTGTAACAAGAAATTTAAACCAACACTCTTTTGGAAAAAGTTCTGAGCCTGTGGTATCCCTCCAGTGTTCAATCACACCATGAATTCTTTTGCAGAACTGGCAGCAGCAAATTCAACACAAGGTCTTTTTGTTTCAGGATTTTCATTCCATACACAGTCACTGCTGAACCTCAGTTTCTGATGTTGCCAAGCAAGTTCTCAGTACTCACTGTACAGTAATAAAAGGACAAACATAATGTTCAAGACATGATCTGAAAATGACCACAGATACCCCTTCTGGGATATTGGAAGTGGCAGATGACGCCTTGATTGTGGAGAGAAAAACCCAAGGAGCTTGCAAGGGTAATTCCTGTTTCCCTGCTAAAAGATGAAGATCCAATATAAGTCCTGATTTTCTAGGGGGCTGTCCATATGTGTGTGGTTTAATTTAAACAGCTTGGCATTTCACAAAATAGATACCAAAATTGATTCTGCCTCCTTCGGGCTAAACATGGGGAAATGCTGACTGACAGAATCACCTGAGGGTAATAAATCTGCCAAGTGGTTTGTTAAACAGCCATTCAGTCTGAAATGCACCTTGGCATTCTGGAATAACAATGGAATACTGTAATATGTGGTGCATTAATTACAGAGTTGACAAGAAAATTACCCTTCAAGCCAAGATTACTAAAAACTTTACTAGGCATTTTTTCCTCTCTGTTGTTAAATACAGTATTCAGTGTAGCCTTCCCTGAGGTTCTGCCCACCCTCCCCTGCAGAGTTAACCAGTATGGCAATAAAGGTCCAGGGAGATCAGCACTAACGTTTCACTGAGAACATTGGCTGCTTCCTCAAATTTTATTAGAGGTGCTAAATACTAAATTATGAGTATCAACATTAAAAATGGCCTTGGCTTTTCTCAGTGTAAGTTTTTCTGATAAACAGAATATAATGTTGTTCTAGTGTGTGACTACATACACATCCTACAGCAGGTATGCTTGTGGACTCCTGACAATATGTATGTGAAAAAATCCCCCCTCAGCTTTCAAACTCTCAGGTACTGGAGAGAGAGAAGGAACTCCGGTCTGAGAGACGATACAAAGATGTACATCAGTATAAGGACACAACAGAAATTAAAATGCTCTGTTGTGAATAGGAGATAATTTGCATGTTCTCCAGGCAAACACTCCTCTTTGATACCTCAGACAGCTCCTGAAACTGCTGCAGCTCAGGGCTAAATCTGGACACCCTCAGCAAAGCAGTGCGGTGATACTTCAGCATAAGCCACCCCACCGTGAGCTGTAAGTTGTCTTCAAAATTACAGCATAAAAGAGGTGAATTCTCCCCCAGTAGCATCCTGGCAGCAGGATGTAGAAACAGAAACAGATTCCAAGGTCCTGAGAGTGTTGTAAGTGCAGTGGGCTTTTCTTTGTTATAATTCCTTCTAGGATGTACTTTTATTCAGAAATTTTGGAATGTGAAAAATTCTGTGTATGAAACAAATTCTGCATCAAAGTTGATTAATTCTTAATTTTATTACATTAACTTTCTAAATAAAATTACCAGTCATGCATTTGCTTTTTTGTGTTGGAATCTCTCCCAACACCCAGCCCAATTCTCTGGTGAGCGTTCAGCATTCACGCAAGGCTGCTGATACGGAAAAGCACTTCTAGTATTGCCAAGACAGAAGTGCTTAGTATCAAAGAAATGTTTCAAAACTGCACTGAAAAATACTCTGTAGAGTTGACAATGATGTGTTAGAACTAAAGAAAATGTTACACATGCTGTAAATTGAATTAAAACTCAAAGATCTCTTATAAGCATAAAACTGAACACTCAATTTCCTACAATCTGAGGTAAAAGAATGACTTATAATCAAACACATCTGGCAAATGACACCACTGAGATTTGTCACCCTGAGGAACAGCCTGTAAGGATACATGTGTTTAGCATAATGCCACACTTCCTTTTTACTGGGTACAGAGAAAATCTTGGGGTTTGCAGCATAATTTTTAAAAGTTACACCTTTCATAGACTGCTTTAGTGTAAGTTCTGTAAACTCACTGTTACAATAAATGAGCAGGAATTATGGATTAAAAGGCCACTCCAGTTTCAACTTCAGTAAATCACATTACCTTGCAAGTTATTCTTATGTAGTATGTATTTCCCTTTAAAACCACTTTCTTTTCCTTAGGCATGTCTCAATGCCTTTCTGACCAGCCTCTCATTCCAAAAGCCTACATATCTCAACCGAAATCCTTCCATTTACCTCAACAAGCTGTATATTATTCTCCTCTTCAGAAGTTGTGAGGAGCTGGGTACCACAGTGACATGATTTTTCCGGGAAACCTTCAGATGAAGTAGTGGTGTGGATTGGATGCTTGAAGAAAGCAAATGAAATAATACATTGTGCTCTCGTGGTGACCACAAGGGACTGTGGCTCCAAAGAGGAGACAGATCTGGACAGCAGGCTCAGTGAGTGAACACCGACAGAGGTGTCCCCTCAGAGTTGCTGTTTATAACCTGACGTGGGCCCAAGTTATATCCCAGTTCTAGAAGTCTCTGACCTTGAGAAAAGCACAGCCTGAGTGTTACAGCTCAAATCCTATTGCAGAAATCCAGCCTGTCTGCTTTCAGTCCCAATTGGCAAATGGCTGAAGACTCTTGTGATACCTGCACATTTGTAGAAGGAAAATCTACAAAATTTCTCAGATGAAAGTGCTCCAAGCAGAGCACTTACATAGGGTGAGGTCTGGATGATGGGAAGGAAATTTGAGAAGAGACAGAATGCAAAAGATGCATTATGGCAATACAAACGTATCTTGGGTTGAGCTGGCAAATTGCCAACTGTCCAAGTACAGAGAAAAAGCGTTCCTCCTCCCCTCAACCAGCCAAAGGGAGAAAGAAGAGGGAGAGGGGAAAAAAACCTTCCAAACCAGGTTTATGCTGAAACTAACTACATGTATTTATACAGAAAAGAGAAAATTAAAAGAAAGCTACAATATAACACACTCTTACACAAGTTTTATACAACAAGAAATAACCTCCCACTCCCAATTAATACGAAATCTATTATTCTAGATTCATAAGCACTCTAAAAGACACTTAGCAAGAAACAGAAAGAGTAACAACAAAATGTTTCTACTTCCCTGAACTCAAACAAAATGCAAGAAGCAGTAGCCGAAGCAGGAGCAAGGCCTAAGATAGCAGAAAAGATGTAGCACGTCCGGCTTGTACCTCGGCCATGGCAGAACTGACTAAGCCACTCCCACACACTGGATTTTACCCCTTTTGAGATGATGTATTTTGGTGTGAAATACAATATTATTGGCTAGAAGAAGTCAGCTGTTAGCTAGCTCAGCCCAGCTCAAGTCAGCTGACAATTCTAGTCCTAATCTGAATTTTAAAGCCTAAATTTAGGCCCACCTGGCTAAACCATAACAAAACAGTGTGGAGAGAAAGGAAACTTTGTCCAGGGTAAATCAGTGCCTGATTAATGCTGAAATATGAAACTCAAAGCCTCTCATTTCCAGTGTCTAAAACCCTCTTCTTGTCCCTCCTACCACATATCTATATCCACAGGCTGCACAGATGGAGCCCTACTTCATCATCAGCTCTTAGGCAGAGATTGAAGACTCAAGGGGCTTGTGCTGGTTTAAACATATTTCCTTCCTCTGTAAATTTCTTTCTCCCCCAAAAGAGGTATTACACATTTTAGAGAAGGGATCAGATTTCTTTTAATCTCTGTTCATGACCTCAATGTTTCATAATGCATCAAGAGACCCAACAGAGAACTGACCAAAGAATGGGCCTAAAGTCTTCCTCACAACCTTCACTTACCTGTTCTTGCTTTATTGACATCATCTTGATGGCTGACTGTCTTCCACAGATATCAGAGGCAGTCAAATTGCTTAGGTAAACTTGTCACATTTCATCTGAAATTCCATACACTGTTTTGTCTTTGCTCCACTCGGATTATCTGACCCATCTAACACAAAGGGGAACACTTGTTTCACAGCTTCGTCAGATCTACAGCTTTGGGAATTCAGCTCTCACCAGAAATTTCAAGCAGCAGCCACAGCCCGACACTCTGAAGCTGCTCAAATGTTCAGTTACACCCACAGCCCACATGGAACAGCTCAGCTGTATTTACCTACAGCTGCCCAACATGCCCTAGTGCTGTCTAAAGAGTCTCGTATCACAGGTCTCTTCTTCAAGTCATCATTTACTCTTCTTTTCAAACAAGGCTAAGAGATTAAAAGTCTCTCTTTACATGGCATGATTTTCAAATCTTCCCTGTAACTCTTTCCCAAATACTTTCCAATGTGCCAACATCCTTTTTGATGTTCCCTCATCAAACTTGGGCACACATTTCTACTCATACAATAAGAGTACTCGGAAGCTAATCAGCACAGTTCTATTGAGCAGTTCTCCGTTTTACAACTCTGCTTTTACCACACGTTGCTCTTGGGCTGCATACGCTCTTTGTCTGTTCATTCCAACTGGACTTGTTTTGCTGGAAAAGAAAATAATGTAAATGATTATTTTTCACACACAGTTTAATTTGTGCTTGCAGTAGATACTAAACAATTCCATTACACTTTCTTCCAGCAAGAGGTGTTCTTAAGATTTTAGTACTGGGGACTGGGAGGACAGGGGAAGACACCAACATTAAAATAAAAATAAAAATGTTGCCTAACTTAGGAAAAGAAATTAGTGCCTTGCAACCCAGGTCACCCGGGGCATAGCTCTGCAGTAGCAAAAATCTCCATGAGCTCCATACTAAGGAGCAAGAGGACGCTGCATATGTTGAAGAGGAATCTTGGCTGTGATGACTTTGAAGATATCAGGTTACAAAATGGAAAACCTCTTTCCGACAAGCAGTATAATTCCAGTTGGCCATTACATCACACAACTTCCAGGGATTACTGGCAACTTTAGGAGGCAACTGTGCAGCTATAAAACATCTGGCAATATTTCACACAGTGATCGCACGCTTTCTGGGCCCCACTTCAGAGTTCTGCAAGAGCAGCCCTGGTTACCGACAGACACTGCTGAGTCTCCAGAGCCCTCATGAAACTGTTCCAAATCAGAAATGCCACAGCCATCACATAACCAGAGGTATTTGTACCAGGAATCACATAATCCACATTTTTCCTTCTCACAAAGCATATTTTATAGATATCTCTCACAAGAACTCCCTCTGCACTGACAGAAGCAGCCACTGTGACTGAACACAGCACAGGCCAGGTTTGTTGGCTGTGTCATCATGAGCTTGAAATGCTTTAATTGCATGAAATACTTAACTTCTCTCACTAGGATGGTCAAAAGGTGGCAAAAAAGCACAAAACTTGCAGAAGGAGAGAAAGCACCAGAGGAGGTTAACAGCGAGCAGTACCTTTAGTGCTGTAGCAATTGGTGCCAGCAGGTGACTCCAGGAACCCATGTGGTCAGCACTAAAACCTCTGTTCTCCCTGTCTTAGAGCATTTGCATACTCTCCCATTGCAGATAGTAAAACAGCACTAAAAGAAAAGAAAAAAAAATCAACAACTTTACTACAATTACATGAGTGCAACAGAGACAAACAATGAAAGAAGCTTGGCATTTTTATAAGACAGTTCAAATAAAAATTAATGGTACATGTAATAATAATTCCAAGAGTATTTTGTTTCCATTTATATGCAACTAAGAGACAATTTTTGGTGCATTTGATTTTATAGCTCTGTGTATATGCAGCAAAGTAAAAATTCTGCATGTGGGAAAATAAATAAGTGGCTATATGACTGGTTGACAGCAAGATTTGTAGAGCTAATTAGTTCAATGAATAGGAAAGGCACTCAAAACTAACAGCTCATCAAATAGTTCTTCATACAAGAGATATCTGTCACCCTGCCTGTGCTGAATAAATATTTTTACTGTTTTTCAGAGGTCAATGCCAACATAAGCAAATAAAAACACAGCAAAACAAAACAACAAGCCCCAAAGAACATCACACCTAGGCTGACCTCACCACCAGCAGCTCCATGGAATCACAGAATCATCAAGGTTGGAAGAGACTTTCAAGATAATGAGCCCAATCATTAACACAGCACCACCATAGTCACTCCCAACCATGTCCCCCAGAAACTTCTTGAACACTTCCAGAGACAGTGATCCACCATTTCCCTGGGCAACTTATTCCAATGTCTGACCACTCTTTCAGTGATTTTTTTTCTAGTCTGAACCTCCCCTGGCATGACTTGAGGGCATTTCTTCTCGTCCTTCAGTTGAGACACAGCAGAAGAGGCAGACTCCCACCTGGCTGCACTCTCCTGCAGTTCATTGTGGAGAGCGAGCAGGTCCCCCTGAGCATCCACTTCTCTAGATTAAACAATCCCAGTTCCCTCAACCACTCCTCATAGGACATGGTTTTTTAGACTCTTCCCCAGCTCCATTGCCCTTCTCTGGTCACCAGAGCACCTCCACCACCACTTTTTGAAGTGCGGGGTTCAGAACTGAACCTGGGATTCCAGGTGCCTTACCAGTGCCAGTACAAGCAGATGGTCACTGCCCTGGTCCTGCTGCCACACTATGGCTGGTACAGGCCATGATGCTGCCTGTCTTTTTGGCCACCTGGGCATACACCGGCTCCTATCCAGCCAGTTGCCAAACAATACCCCTAAATCCCTTTCTTCTGAGCAGCTCTCAAGCCACCGAGCCTGAAGCACTGCATGGAGTTGCTGAGACCCAAGTGCAGGACCCAACACTTGGCCTTATTGAACCTCCTGATTTGTTCTCAGCCCATTGCTCCAGCCCATCCAGACCCCTCTGCAGAACCTTCCCATCTACCCAACATACTGAGGATGCCCTCAATCCCCTTGTCCAATACAGATATTAAACATGACTGGCCCCAATACTGAGTCCTGGGGAACCCCACTAGTGACTTGCCACCACTTTCTGCGCCAGACTATCCAGCCCGTTTTTCAGCCACTGAGGTTTCTGCTCAGTGAGGTATAAGAAATTGATGGGAATACCAAGATAGAAACTACTTCTGCTGCATCAAAACCAGCTTTCTGTGACCCAAGACCAATGAGGGTCAGAGTCACGGCTATTGATATACCTTAAATTCTGTAATATACATAAATACTCTTCTTGGGTTTAAGCTGGGGCCAGAGACCATTATTTTGGCTAATCAGACTGTGCCTAGCATGGATTATGCCACACTGTATTCTTACAGCCCTGAACAAAACAGCAGGTAGGGGACAGACCAGTTGCAGAGACCCTCTGCTCTCATCTTTCCTGCCAGGCTCAAGTCACAGCACAGCCTGCTGGATTTGCTGTCGCTCAGGATGTCTCTGCAGGAGGCCCTGGATGCATTTCAGCACAAGACATACATTAAACAACAAAAGCAGCCACCTCTCAACTTGCTCATCCCTGTGTGTGTAGGTAGGACTGCAGGGGAAAGCAGAATTCCAGGTAGTTCCACACCTCCTACAGCCAGTCAGTGTTCCTGACAGCCCAGGACAGAGCGAGCACCTCAGCACCACAAAGCAAGGGACATGTGCAGAGTCTCCCAGGCACCCATGTGCAACACCTGTTCCAAGACTTAAGACCCTGAAACAAAATGTAGCCCCTTAACAGAAGATCTGGGTCTAGGATGAACTAAGCTGTATTTTTCAGTGCTGTTTCTATTGCTTAGAGAATAGAGAGGAGGTGAGTCCTTTTAGGGGTTGGAAAATCTTCTCCCCTGCTTCTACATTAAAAATCTGAACTCCCACATACTGAGCAACTGCCAGTGACACAAAACTGCAGATCCACAATGCAAAACACCTTGATATTGGTAAAGGGTTGAATGAACCACCTGTCCCAGCAGCTGAGGGCAGTTCTCAGTCCACTGTCCTGATTCAGATCCTGGTGCTTGTTTTCTGTGTGCAAAGCCAGGCTCAATTCGTATCGTTGTTTCAGATCCCAGTGGAAGGAAAATAGAGAATATTTATTTATCTGTTTGCAAATTTTCTCATGACACAACACGTGAATTGAGCCCAGAACATCACTGTTATTAAAAAGCCAGGAGGCTGCACCTCAACTGCCCCTGAGCCAGCTGCCAGGCCAGCTGCAACTGAGGGTTTCAGATGTCCATAGAACATGTCCTGTCACACAGTGTAAGAACTGCATGTGCTCCTGTTGGGCATTGAGTCCTTCCTTGTGTGGTTTCTCTGTATTGTGTTGAAAATTATAATTAGGAAGACAGAACACATCCCCAAAGCACACTCAGTAGAAGTGGCAACACCTTCTGTAGACATTTGAGGTCGACTAATTTTCCATGAGAGTTTGATACAGAAATGTTGCTTCATCAAACACAAACAGGTTCAAGCAAGTGCTTTGGTGTCAGGGGACCCAATGGGGCCATGTACTGCAGACTAAGGAAACAATTAAGGGATAAGAACAGATTAAATGGCAAAACTCAACAATGTGATAGGGAAGCTACTGATAACACTGTGCCTCACCTGGGTTTTTAAACCCCACCCTTTTTCAATCCCCTTGCCTAAAAATAGTAGGCTCTCAGGGACAGTTTTATTCCTAAGGAGGACTTGTATGAAATACATCACTGTGAGAGACCAACCAGGTTACAAAACATTGTTCTGGGCAGAACATCTAGTTAGAGTTAGCAAAAAGTACTTGTCTAACCGTATCTTGTACTCCTTGGTGCAGAGAAGAAAGTATCTCACTAACACAGACCAAATAAAAACAGGGAAAGTAAAGCAGCAATGAGCACTGAGAGCAGCTTCCTCAAACCAAAAGCAAGGACCCAAAACTGTCCTCCTCCTGGCAGCAGGTGCTCAGTGGGACAGAGGAGGAGAAGATGAAGTTTAAAAGCAGCTGGTGGGAGGGAATCACTCCCACAAATGCCATGAGAAAATGAAACACCCTCAAAAAGATGAGGAGAGCTCCCGCAGCTCCTGACAGCTAATACCAGTAGCACTGTCCTTGGTACACAGAAATATAACAATGTTAAAGAGTAAAATTCATGGCTTACACAGTTTTATTATTGACATTCAAGTAAAACATCAGATCCTCTGGCAAGTGGTATTTCTAATAGATTTGAAATTGTGATATAGCTATTATTCAATCAACTCAGTTTTGCAAACTCAATTGATATCTGAAACCATTCCAAGAGGCATAATGAGACTGTAGTAGCTACATATTTAAAAGAGGAGAAAAAGTGAACCATCTGTTTGCTTTTGTATAGTAATAGACAACATACCCTTGCCATCTCTTTTGATTTTGGCACTGTACTCCTTTGAAGAACTACTCAGAAGAAAAGTGCTCAGGCTGTAGCTGGCTTTCACCATGCTCCCCAAATCTTAGTCCTCTTTTACAGCAAATCATTACAATTCTCTTCATCTTTTTGTACAAACACACTCTTGGATATAAAGGCCATTTGGAACAAACATAAGTTGATGAAACATTGGCCTTGTCTTCTGAGCATTTCAAAATAATGACAAGCATTTCAGTATTTGAATTCTTCCAAACCTGAGGCATGATAGTGAGTGAAAGCAGAACTGAGCAAACTCACATCTGAACACTCATTTGTGATTTAACTTTTAACACTTTGTCAAATCATCCTGAGCTTCTTTAATAACAAAGCAGTGCAACAAGTGTGTTTCCACCAAGATATTGGATCTGACTCCTGAAAACATGGTACAAAAAAGGTTAATCATAGATTCCATTTTAGTCTCTTAGTGCTGACACTGTCCTCATCAAGTTCAATAACTTTTCTCAAGTTGGCTAAGGTGACCAGCGTGACATAAGTCCATATTCACAACTAATATCATTCATGACAAATTGTTTCTACTGTGCTCACCCTCTCATACTGAATTCTTCTGTGTGAAAAGGTGGCCATGGCCAGCACTGCAACTGTAATTGAGGTTCATGGAGTTGCTATTTCCATTATCAAGCCCAATTTCCAAGGTTTAATGTCAGCAGTTCAAATTGCACAAGTTATCAGCAGAGTCACAGTTTGCGCTTATCTGTTTATGAAGGCACAGTTTAAATCCACTCAGCTGTTGCTGAATTGTAGATCTATAAACCAGGGCCTGCATCTTCCTCTTCAGCTCTTTAAGACTTACATGCTCTGAACACCAAATTTGCCTGTAGCGAAAACAAGCAGAGGTGTGTTTCAGGCAAATCACTCGAAATGCCTCCTGTCCAACAAACTCAGGGCCTATTCCCATCACTCTCTGTTTATTCACATGGTCTCCAGGGAACAGAATGAGATCTTTACTTATTTTTGACACAAACATAACAAAATTAAGCAAAAGGGTAATTCAGGGTGCACCAACTTTCATGACTTTATTGTGTCAAGCTCTTGGAACAGGCAAGACCTGTAAGGTACATTGTCCAACTTCCCAGGTAGTTCACAGGGAAAGCTGGGAGAGATGGCCCCTGAGTGTGTCACTGCCATAGGAGCTGTGCCTGATCCAGGCTCAGAGCTGGGTCCTGGAATGAGGGGCAGTGCCACTGTCAGCAGTCTCTGTCCACACTATGGGATTAGCTCTGTACAACCCAGCCCTGCTGCCCAGCACACAGAGAGAGGCATATGGAGCTGTACTGGAGACAGATGCCCACATTGGAAACATTGGAGTTGGTACAGCCAAACAGAACAAGGCCAACGGATGTGGAAAATGTGGGTACTGCTCTCCCTGGAATGAATAATTCCCTTGCAAACTCTACCATCTCCTCTGTGGTTCAAAGGCCAAGTCTGCATCTGCCCTTCCAGGGCCAGCATGCTTACAGTGAACATGAGCCAGCTTGTTACTGCTTTCTCCTTAATCATTGAGTTAGAAAACAATTACATCATGAAAAGAAAAGGTGTAACTTGTAAGTTTGGCAAGTATTAAAAAAATCGTGCATAAAAATGTGTAGAAATATTAAATGTAATACATGTATGTGCAGAAATTGAAAAGAAGTCTGCAAAATAGTAGATGATCTTTGGTATCCCAAGTGTCCAGCTCTGCTCCTGGATGTAAAACCTGCCAGTATGACCAGCAGTGATGTTATGGCACATGTAAGAGTCACTGTTGGGTGACAGATCAGCACCCAGCCAGTCTGACTTTCCACTCTGCCCAGATCCAGCTGGCCCTTAGCTTCCCAGACTGTTCTTGGTAGAGAAAGGAAATCAATTTCATCCTCTATGAGAAACTGCACAAGTACCTGAAATTAAACACTGGGGGAGATATCTCCCTTTTTCTCTTTTTTTTTTTTCTACCAAAACATTCATGTAGATTATGGAAGAAAAATAAAGGAAAATCTAATGTGCTTTCTGAACCATAAAGAAATACTGAATTAGTAAGAACTGGAAGTTTTGTAGCTGTGTAGGTATATGAGGTACATAAGCCCCACAAAAGTGCAAGCAACTTGGCTTGGTAATTTCTGAAACACCAGCTCTGGAAGAACATAGATATGGGCAAATTCTGAGATAGGGAGAGCCAACACAGGCCTTTCCACTCAAATGTAACATCAGCTGGAAGCTGACAGCTTTTATCTTTTCAGGTGCCAGAGCTTTGGCCTCTGCAAAAAGGTGAAGTACATAATTCTGCACAAAATCAATTAGTTTCTCAAACATGATAATGACAACTTGAGCCCTGGAAATGCTTCTCTCTGCTAGTACCAACACTCAGTGACTCCATCTCATCTCAGAGGTGCCTTGGTGCCAAAGAAGGCTGTTCCTGTCTGCCCCAGAAGAGAGGAGGTTTTAGAGAAGCCTGATAGAACATCCAGGGGCTGTTTTGTCCAGTTTTGTGTCCACTGCTTTGTAGAAACAGCAATGGGACTGTACTGACCCCTTCTGCACGGAGAGGCCGCAGAGGTGTCAGGAGTGGAGCTGAGCCCTTGTGAACGAGTGGCACGTGTGACAGGCAGCAGTGAGGGTCAGCCACGGGGGAGCTGCAGGCAAAGCTGACCGAGGCAAGCACAGCAATTCATCTGCATGTCAGGAAGTGTTGTGGGTTTAGTTAGGTGTAGGCCTAAATTCAGGCTTTAAATTTCAGAGTAGGCTTAAGACTATCAGCTGACTCGGGCTGGGCTAGCTGACAGCTGACTACTACTGGCCAATGATACTCCATACCATATTCCGACATCATCTCAAAATATAAAAGCCAGTGTAGGAGTGGCTTAGGCAGTTCCTTCATAGCTGTAGTCCCAGGAGGACATACTGTGCCATCCCAGGAGGGATGGGAGGCCCAGGCCCAGCACCAGCTCACTACTATGTTATCTTAGGGAAGTAAAATGTTTGTTCTTAGACCTTCTCTCTGCTTGAGTCTGTCACTCTGGGGATTGAGTTCTCTGGAGTAATTTGTAGCTAAAATAGTGAGATTTCTGTTCGATGGGGAGTGGGGAGTTATTCTTTGTTATATCTAACTTGTGTGTGTGTTATATTGTAGTTTTCTTTTAATTTTCTCTTTTCTGTATAAATATATGTATAATTAGTTTAAGTTTATACCTGTTTTGATTTTCCAGGTCTTTTTCCTCCCTTTCCTTGGCAGGAGGAGGGAGGCTTTGACTCTGTGTTGGGCAGTTGGCATTTTGCCAGACCAGCCCAAGACAGGAAGCCACCATAAAAGGAGAACCCTTTCCCTGAGAGAGAGATGCTGCTCAGGTTCTGGGTGATGCATGATCATGAAAGAAAGGAAAAAACTAATCAAAATACTGTTCCCTATGTCTTTCTATAGTTTATTACAGGGGCAGACTTCTCCAGGGACACCCCCTTATTGAGGGGGAGAAGCTTGGATGCCCTTATGAGGTTGTGTGCTATGCTGGCGGTGGTGTGTTCCTCCAGTAGGGTCTCCCATGCCAGACAGGTCTCAGCTGAAGAATCACACAAAGTGTGTCCATGGGCAGGATGGGCTCACTATCCCTCTGGCAACCATCCTAGCAGAGGGACAACTCTAACTCCAAACCCAGGCAGGTAGAGCTAGCTTAGCCCTGTAAGGCCATCCATCTAAGAGAAGAATACCCTAACCAAACCTACTTCCTGAGGTATTTGCTGTCACCATCCAAGCTTGCTAGGCCCTGGCAGAGGAACCTTAGGAGGAAAAGTGTTGTGGGTTAGCTGAGTAGGCCTAAATTTAGGCTTTTAAGTTCAGACTAGGCCTAGGATTGTCAGCTGACTGGAGCTGGGCTGGGCTAGCTAACAGCTGGCTTCTTCTAGCCAGTAATGTTGTATTCCATACCGTATTATGACATCATGTCAGAAGGGGTAGGAGCCAGTGTGGGAGTGGCTTGGGGAGTTGCTTCGTAGCTGTTGCCCCAGCAGGACACACCGTGCCATCCCAGGAGGGACGGGGAGGCCCAAGCCCACAGCACCGGCTCACCATCATGTTACCTTAGGGAAGTAAAATGTTTGTTCTTA